>JAQPPZ010003486.1:0-360850 GCA_028583015.1 Wollemia nobilis | reverse complement strand
AAAATGGAACATGTCGCGAAATCGTGACTCTTTCGCTTCCTTGTACTCTTCTCTACTTGCACTAGCAAAAACATGACATGTCATGAAATCGTGACACTTTTGTTGCCTTATGCATTTCTCTACCTTTCACCCGTGAAAACAGAACATGTCGCAAAATTGTGACACTTTCGCTGCCTTGTACCTTTTCTGTCTTTGGACCACGAAAACAAAACATGTCGCAAAATCACGACACTCTCGCTGCCTTGTCTCTTTTCTTGCCTTGACCCCACAAGAATATAACATGTCACAAAATCATGACACATTTGCCTCCGTACACTCTCTCTCCTCTTCGGGTCATGAAAACCCGACATGTCACGAAATCGTGACACTTTTTCTCCTTGGTGCTTTCTCTTCAAACCTGTCACGAAATCGTGACACTTTTTCATTCATACAGTCCTTCTTGTAAATTGTCACAAAATTGTGACACTTTCCTTTGCAAGCTCCTTCTCTCTGAACATGTCATGAAATTGCAACACTTTTCTTTGCTTGTACATTCTCCCCGAACATGTCACGAAATCGTGATCATTTTCTTTGCCTGCGCCTTCTCTCCAAACATGTCGCAAAATCATGACAGTTTTCCTTGTGCTTTCTCTTTCGTCCAACATGTCGTGAAATCATGACAGTTTTCCCTGCATGAGCTTCTTCTTCGAACATGTCACGAAATCATGATAGTTTTTCCACTTGCTTTCTTCTCTGTCATCACGTTGCAAAATCATGACAGTTTTGCCCGCATTTTCTCTCTCCTCCGATATGTCATGAAATCACGACAATTTTGACAACATTTTCTCTCTCCTTCGAGATGTCACGAAATCATGACAGTTTTGCCAGCATTTTCTCTCTCCTCTGATATGTCCTAAACAATTTTGACAACATTTTCTCTCTCCTTCGAGATGTCGCGAAATTGCGACAATTTTGACAGCATTTTCTCTCTCCTTCAAGATGTCACGAAATCGTGACAAAAAACATGTCGCGATATCGTGATAGTTTTCTTACTTGTCTTTTTCTTTGATCCTTTGAATTTGGGCCACTTCTATCTTCTTGGAAATTCACTGTACATGCTCTGACTGACCTCTGAACTCTTGTCCACTGCATCAACTGATCTATCTGTCTGTGTTGACAACAATGACAATACTTTTGTTGCACCTTGCTCAACAAGCTAGCCCAAGTGGCAGGTAGACCCTACATAATATGTTGACGTTGACAAGTTTTTGGGTTCGAGTCATAGCAGTAATTGATTTTTAAGTTATGGTTGGGCAAAAAAAATATTAATAAAATCTTGATTGCTTGCTTCTGGTTCTAGTAGGTGGGATAGCCTAGCTAGCACTCTAGCTCATGCTAGAGCGTGGGCTCCGTGAGGTTTCACTTTTGACTCTCTTCGATGGTAGAAGTGGTAAGGGCAATTAAATTTTGTTATAATTTTTGTTTGGCAATTAGGGAGTCATAAGGGTGTGAGTTTATAAATTTTTGTTTTGGAAATTAGGGAGTCATAAGGGTGTGAGTTAATAAAGTTTTGTTTTGCAAATGAGGAGTTGTAAGGATGTGTTATAAAAGCTTTCTATTTTGCAAATAGAAATTATAAATATGTTTTATAAAGTTTTTATTTTACAAATAGCATAAAGAGAAAATACAAAGGGGATATTTTTGCATGTGAGAATAGGAGGTATAAGGTTTATGAAAGGGATATTAATTTTTTTCTGCACTTAGGGTTTTGGATAATTATAAGGTACATTATTGATATTGAAAATTATTTGTGTCTTTTACAAGTATGAGTTATAAGGTGTTATTATGGTTTGATTTTTAGTTGAAATTTTTGTATGGTGAAAAGTAATTTTGAGGGGTTTTGATAATTTTTAATATCCTATCTTTTGAGAACAAAAGAAGAGTTATTGAACATCAATTTCATATTTCATTGATCATATATTTTTGAGAAGAAAGTTAATATTGATGGTTTGAAATAGAAATATACTAATCAATTTTGAAGTGGCACTTTGAAGAGGAAATTATTTTGAGACAGGTTTTTGAGGGCACAGTTTAATCAAATCAAGTTAAGAGATATGGTGATATTATTCCTTCTTTAAGATGTTTGGTTGAGCAAATATTTTTGAATCATAAGGTGGAGAAATAAGGATTATATATGTGCATTGTTGGAAATATTTGAGCTAGGTTTTGTGAAACAAATAGTGTATCTTTGTTGAAAGAAATTAGAAACACTTGTGTTAGAGTTTGTGAACAAATTGTGCTTCACTATTTGAATGAATTTGTGAAGCTTTTGGACATTTGTTTGAGTGACATTGAATGTGAATAAGCAAGTGTTAGAAATTAGTTTTGTGAAGCAATTTGTGTATTGGGATTGAGTGATATTTGGAAAGAACATATTGTGAAATTATATTGCATATCATTTTCTATGTGTTCTTGAACAAGAATTCTAGGTAGAATATGTCTAAAGTATTTTGATCAAATCATGTGTCATGAGCATGATCTGAGTATGTGTTATGAGCAGTTTTGAGCATGTGTTAGGACGGAGTTAAGCAGAGATAGTGAGGTAGATTTGAGTAAGTATTGTGAGAAGACTTGAAGCAGGTTTGAGGTAGATTTGAGCAAGTCTTGTGAGAAGACTTGAAGTAGGTTTGAGGTATATTTGAGCAAGTCTTGTGAGAAGACTTGAGACAGAGTTGAGATAGATTTTTGCATGTAATGTGTGCATATTTGAGATAGATTTGAGACAAATTTGTGCATTTAATATGTGTAAATTTGGGATAGAATTTAGATAGATTTTTGCATGTAATGTGTGCAGATTTAGGACAGAATTAAAATTTATTTGTGCATGTAATGTGTGCATATTTGAGACAGAATTGAGACATATTTGTGCATGTAATATGTGCAGATTTGGGACATAGTTGAAATAGATTTATGCATGTAATGTGTGCAAATTTGAGGTAGATTTGAAATTTTATTTGTGAGAAGACCTAAGTAAGCCTCGTGAGTAGGCTTGGAGCAGAGTCTAAGGAGAGGTGTCTCCTGTGGATAGAGTTCCATGAACCAGAGTAAGGGAGAGTTTTCTAATACGGATAGAGTTCCATGAACAAGAGCAAAGGAGAGGTGTCTCCTATGGATAGAGTTCCATGAACCAAATCAAGGGAGAGGTGTCTCTTGTGGATAGAGTTCCATGAACCAGAGCAAAGGATAGGTGTCTCCTATGGATAGAATTTCATGAACTAGAGTAGAGGGGATAGATTTATCTTATGGATAGAGTTCCATGAACCAAAGCAAAGGGGATAGAGTTCTCCTGTGGATAGAGATCCATGAACCAGATAATAGAGGATAGAGTTCTCCTATAGAGTTCCACAAACCAGAGCAAAGGGGATAGAGTTCTCCTATGGATAGAGTTCCACAAACCATAGCTGAGGGGATAGAGTTCTCCTGTAGATAGTGTATATACTAAAATATGGTAAACCCAATTAATCATCCACAAACAATTATCAAATTTACATCATATGGCCCCTTGGGCAGCCCTCAGAAGGCTCACAATGGTTCTAGCCACTCCATAAGAGGTTTTGGAGGATTTTGGTCTAATTTTTAGGGCTTTTGGCCCAAAATTCACCATCATCCCACCTTGGGATGGTGGCAGATTCCCATCATCCCATCATAGGACGGTGGTGAGCCATCATCCCAGGGTGGGATGGTGAGCAAGTTTAACCCAAAAAAAGTCAAATATGGGACAAACGACACCCAAAAACTACCATTTACCCCATAAAATGAAGCATGCAGGTCAGAGGGCACTGAATCCTTATGAAACACTTCTTAAGGGAGGCCCAAATTAGATATTCTCTTCCACATCCATTGCATGCCTCATGTTTGACAAGTGGCACCTCCTGCCATGCATGCCCTCGCATGCCTTTTTGAACATAAGCCCCTTTGGGCTATAAAATGGATCTAGTATCCACATAAAAATAGGTATAGAAGTTCTAGGATATGTAATGGATTTTTGCCAATATTTCCCCTCACTTTATTGTGCCTTATTACCCTCGAAATATCTCTTTTGCGAAGGAGGTTATCGGGTGACTTCAAGAGGGTCCTTTGAGCATAACATTTCCATCCAGGTTAATTTCTTCATAAAATTTGATGACACCACCTCCTATAGTGTTTAGGATCATTCCCAAGTGGAATTGGTAGCAAAAAGTGTGAATAATTTGTGGGTATCCCCTCCTAGGGTGCCCCCTAATTAGTTGTAGTCACCATCGCCCCCCGAGATGAGGACAAATAATTGTACAATTTTACTACCTTTTTTTTAATTATATTATTCTATACTATCATATGATTTTGTGGTTTAAATTTCATGCAATTTGGAGTTAAATTGGCCAAGATATTGCATTTTTAAATTTTTGCAGGTTCGTAGAGCCCATCCGGGCACCCCAGTTGCATGCAGGTGGATATGCACCTAAGTTTGGAAATATAATAATATGGTTTTTCTTAAAAAAAAATTATGCATTCTTTCCAAATTTCATATGTTTTGGACATGTCTAGGTCCGGTATTTACTTGTCTTGGTCTTCACAAGTTGCAGGCGGGTGACGCAAAATAGAGGGGTCCACGGATGCAATTTCTGATATTTTTTCAGTGATATCCCCTCAAAAAATCTTATTAAACATCCCCATAAATTTTCATAGCATTATGATTTGATTTGATATATTTTTAATATATGTGCCATTTTGTGCCTGTGGGGATTGCATGTTTCCCTCCACACACCCTTGCTATTTGACCAATTTTGCTTTCTTGTGTGTAGGTGTAGGTTATTTATATGCATTGGTAAGGAATATAATATATCATAGATTTAATATACAAGCAACGGCGGCATTGGCCCTCCCACCTCGATTGTGGGTAGGAGGAAAGGCATTGGATGTGCACCCGAATTTCTTAGAGGATTTTATCCTTGGGCACCAAAAAATTTGTAACAATTGTATCACATTTGAGACCTCAAGGGGACTTCTATGTAACCTTGTATTTGATCCACCAAATTAATAAATAAGAGACTCATTTCATTTCATTCCTTATTGTTTGGTTTTGCTTCATTTTCATATGCATGCTTCCGTTTGATGCTCGTAAGTGATATAGGATAGATACACATATTTTTTCTCATAATTAGGTGCATTTATTTTCCCTAATTCATTTTTTATCATGGTGGTACCCTTGTCCCTTGTGCTTTGGGTGAAAATTTATCTTCATTTTTGCCATTTTTGCCCTTTTTGTGTTGCAGGTGCTCCCCTCCCCACCCTGGAACGATGGTAGAACCTTTATCTGGATCACCCTAGGATGGTGGCTTCACCATACCATCCTAGGATGGTGGTGAGGCTTCTAATCATCCCACCCTAGAGCATTGAAGAACCATAGAAGTTTTTGCTCAAAAATTCAGAATTTGGAGAGCTCAAAATGGACAAAGTAAGTGCCTAAACCCTCTGTTTTTCTGCTACATTTTTAGAGACTATTAAAAATTAGTTTTCTTGCTTAATTTACTTGCATAGAAAGGTTAAAAGTTATATTTTTTCTTTTATTATAACATCACATAGCAAAATGAAGAAGAAAAACCCAAGAAATTTGAAGTGGCAATGCATCTTTGTGGCTTGATTACTTGTGGCTCACCCAATGGGTGAGCTAGCATTTAGGATTTGCATTCATAAGTTGAATTTGAAGGTTCTTTATCCTAAATTTATGAAAGCAAAATGCACTTATTTGCATGCATTTAGTGAATGATCATTGATTACTTCTTTGCTTACTTTCTTGGATAATAAAGAACCACACACACCATGATTGTAAACGTTAGTGAGGTGGACTTGATTACCATCCACTAGTAGAGTGCAAGTGATGGTGGGTTTCATCTCCATACACTTGGATCAAATCCCATGAACTTGATCCATCTTGCCAATTTTGGTTCCAAGATCCATCATAGCTCATGGGTTATAGCACGCATCACCCTTCGGGGAGGTGTATTGCAGAATGTGGGTGAATTGGGTGAAGAATTGGTAGGACCTGTGCTCCCTGGGCACATGTGGACCTCATCACCACACATTATAGGTGGGATAATGTAACCTAGAGTTCATAGCCAGGTTTTCAATCTACGAGTATACAGGTGAAATCCAATTAAATATTTTAGTGCATCATCCAACAATATTTCAAACACATGACACAAGGTCATCCTTTGCAAAAAACACATCTGAACCACACAAAACAATTTAGGGATTCACATCTAAAACTTAAAAGAGATAATCATTTGTCTATTGGGTGTTTCCTTTTTTTTTTTTACTATTTCATTAAAATTTGTAAAGAATATAATCACTTGGGTATTGATAGAGGAGCACGATGGTGCGCACCCATAGCCAATCCCAATCATGGGTGAAAGCTATGGAGAGTGGATTAGGAGACACGAATCATCTCCGATATAGCCCTAGGCACTTGGTTATACCTCCCTAGTGAGCTTCCACTCCACCTAGCCCCAAGACAGTAGGGCATGAGCCTCATCTCTGAAGGGATCCTCTCTGAGACACCTCGAGGGATGAGGAGCATTACTTGAGAGAATGTTCTTGATATGTAGATATTTCACAAGCCTTCCTTTGTGAAAGGAAACTACGCATCGAGGCTCTAATAGACAGAGCAGTGCCACACATTCACATACCGATCAAGGCTGACATGCCTAAGCATAGGCAGGAGCACGAATTCACACACTGGCCAGAGAAATTTGACACAACTCTACCTTCGCGTTGCCTTGATAGGATATAGTAGCTCATGCAGCACAATGGGAATGACACTCGTCGGTCGGGGTGAGCCAATTCTACCCTATATTTCCTCATTCAAGAGGGAAAACATGAGGAGATACCATATTTTCCTCAAGAACAATATTCCAAACATGCCCGATGTGCCTCTGCGCCAGCTGAGTATAATGAAAATATGTTCTAGCCCGAACCTCAAGTCAATGTGGTGAACCTCGAAAGAGGCAAGTACCCTATGGAGACCATAGAGTATCTTGAACGAGGTCAGCCCCAAGGCGACATGCTTAGACCCACTAAGCCTTGCAATGCAGATCAAATTAGGAAAGCGGTCGTAAGATATACAGAACGCCAAGCTCAGTTCAAGCAGCTTCGGTGAGACAAAGATAAAATAGACCACTTACACCAGCTTGAGAAAGAAAGGATTGAACGACAGACCAATGAGCTATTCCATAAGACTTTACGAGATAGGATCCCTACCCCTAAGACACATAGGCATGAATTCCATCTGATGCAACCCATGCTCATTCGAGATAGGTCCCCAAGACCTTATCCAATGTTGCCTCCATGACCTCCTAGGCCAGATTGAGAGATGCCTCCTAGGCCAAACATAGGGCATCCACTGCGGGTGGATACTCCCATTTATATATCAGATCAAGAGATGCCTTACGGGGTCTATACTGAGCATGAGCTAGAGATATAGTATGTGGAGACATTTTACCAAGGCAGGGGGTGATTTACCATCGCCCTACAATAGGTTGGAAGGCCCTAGACCTCTGCCGCAAGATGTGAACAAGGATGAGGAGATTAAGTCCTCAGGCCCATATAAAGCATTGCTAGAACACCTAGAGTTAGTTGAGAATAAGACCTCTGGGTCAGGATCTCAAAATCCCACTATGCACCAGTTGTGTAGTCAATCCATGCATCCTTCAGTCCCTGTGCCTTCCTATCTAGAACAATTTAAGTTACCTCAATTGGCCACCTTCAAGGGAGAAGAGGACATGTAGGAGCATGTCACTAGGTTCTTAGGTCAATGCTTCAGCATTCATGACGATTATGCTTTGCTTTTGAGTACATTTGTGACTACCCTCGACGACCCCACATCCAAGTGATTTTACCAACTCCCTAAGCATAGCATCCACACTATGGACCAACTTGAGGATGCTTTCCTAGAGCGCTTTGCCTTCAATACCAAGAGGAAGACAACACTGGCCGATGTAGCTGGGTTGAAGCAGTATGACGATGAGTCAATAATAAATTATGGCAATAGATGGTGAACCCTGCTCACCAAGCTACCTTATCTTCTCCCCATTTTGAAGTTGACTTAGATGTTCTCCAAAAGTTACTTGAAGTCAATCTCCTTAATATTGCAGTTGCAGCAATACCCTACTCTTGAAGATGCATTAGCACAGGCTAGGATCATTGAAGAAATCAAGATTCAAGAGGGTGAGATTGCAAAGCCTCGTAAGAAGGAATGGAACAAGAATGCTAAAAACTCCCCAGCTCAACCAAATTTAGCAGCAGTAAATCAGGTTGCAATTAGTTTCTCGGGGCCAACGCAAGTCGTGCCACCTCAAAAGCCTAATTATCAGGCCACCCCTAGGAACTATGCCAAGGAAAACCATAATGATCAAGGACAAAATCAACAGTGCTGACCCAAGCGACAATTCATGCCCATTGCAGAATCTATGGATTTATTGTTTGATCGCCTCTTGGCAGCCAATGCGGTCCATCTACCTGAGAGTCGACCCATCGACACAAATGCACCGAAGCCCAAAGGATATAGAGAAGATCTATATTGCAAGTTTCATATGCAAAATGGGCATGATGTGCAAATGTGCTATAAATTCAAACACATGGTGCAAGACCTAATTGATAGGAATGCCCTCCAGGTAGACAACCTTATCACACTAAACAACCAATAGATGGAGGTCTTCAAGGACCCCTTGCCTTCCCACGTGATGCAGGACAAACCAGTACCCTAGGTGAATGAGGTTCACCATGCCCCTCCTAAGTAAGGGTATGTTGGCATGGTCAGTATTATGACAAGAAATAGGCAGTATCCAAGTCTAGTTGCACCACTTGCGGCTCATAGTGATGTCCCTTCAACATCATAGCCTAAGCCTCCCACCTAGGCCTGTAGTTACCATTAAGATTAATCTCACTCAGATCTTAAGAACAACATCCGCCTGACTCTCCATATATGAGCTCATCTAGCAATCACTACCTCATAGAGAAGCCTTGATGGATATCCTTAAGGCAATTGAGCTTCGGCCCCAGGAGTCTAACTCCTTCAACAAATTTGTGGGGCATGTGTAGAAATGCATGAAACCGATGATTACCTTTCGATAAGATGAACTTAAACTGGTTCCACATGATATGGTGGATCCCCTTTTGTACATCATCACATGTGTGAATGGAACACCTTACAAGAGAGTGTTGATATACATTGGATCTTCAAGCAACATCATAACTACAATAGCTCTCGAGCACCTGAATCTCCCAGCATCCCACATTGTTACATCTACCTACACCCTTCGACCATTCAATGATACCATATGCTCAATAGTTGGTACAATCATCCTACCTATTCAAGTAGGAGAAAATATAATCCCTACAATGTGCCACATCCTGGAGGGTGAGATGGCGTATAATATCTTGTTAGGAAGACCATGGATCAGGGACATGAAGTGTGTCCCTTCCATTGTTCACCAGTGCCTCAAGTACACTCATGAAGGGCAAGTTCATTTCGTCCCCGTTGACCTAGAGCCTTTCAAGTACTGCAACATGATGCAGTAGTTACCCGAGTTAACCTTGCCATCGACACATCTATATTTTCAGCCGAATAAATCCAACCGAGGTTCAACCCTTCTACTATCGAATACCATGCCATCCACATCATCGGCTCCACCCCTGATGCCTAGTATGCTAGTGGATCCTTTGCCTAGGAACCCAGAGAAGCATCCCAATGATGAGGTCCAATCGACCATATCCACTATCTCTATAGATGAGATACCTATCTCGGATTATGAAGAGACACCACACAAGGCAAATGATGAGCCAGATCAAGTCTCACTCTCATCCCTTTTCTATCCATAGCCATAGGTTATAGTGCACCTAGCTTCTACTAGATTGGGAGAATACATGATTAGGAATGTCACTACTCCTGCTATAGTTTCGATGTGAGACATGGGCAGACCCCATCTTCCCATAGGCACTATCGTGCCTCTTGGTATTCCCACTAATCAAATGAATTTTTTCTATGGGAGCCTTGACTATGGCATCAAACCTTACCAACAATAGAAGGAGGATGAGGAGCCTTTTGGAGAAGACATTAACTACTTGTCTAAACCTAACTTCATCCTAAAGTATCTTGACTTATTCAAATGGTATGGTTATGGGTTAGGTCGGTATGAGTAGGGCACAAGAATCCCTTACCAACCATAGTATCAAATACCCTATGACAATTCAGGAGTGGGATACAACAATCCTTTGCCTCTAGATGTCCTCATGGATGGCCTAAATATCTTGAATATAGGCTACAAGGACGGGTTGGCCCAAGACCCTTATGCCAATCCCAATATAGTCTACTCCCTGGGTACTACTTCCCACTTCTATATGGGAACCCCATGATCCCTAGTGATATTCTTCCATATTTTGAGAGACGGGAAGGTTCGCGAGGTTTTCCCCATGTTTGTGATGAATCAGACCAAGGCACCTCATATGAATGGACCTTAGATGATGAGTGGGATTACGAAGTGGCACCATAGGACCCTTTTGAGTCAGATAGTGATCATTCATAAATTTTCCCCATTAATGACCAATAGGAAGGCCTCATACATCTATTCCCTTTCCTCCCGAAGAGCCAATTCATCCATAGGAAGCTAGACCTCCTAGCGAGGGAGCAGTTAATTTACTTGAGCAGCTGGATCCTCGTGAGCCTGAGGTGCTGCAAGGTGAGAATGAAGAAGTCCTCGTCCATGACAATAATTATGAGGAACAAGCATATATGGGACCACACTTGCCTGATCACCCAAACCCAAGAGGCAATAATGAGGTTCCCATATACGACAGTGACTATGAGGATGAAACAGAGAGGGCATACCTTGGTCCTCATTACCTGCATCATCGTCATGAGCCCATCAACATAGAAGAAGTCTATTTTTAGTTGCATGTTGGCCCACGTTTGCATTGATTTTTGAGACCTAACCAAAGTGAGTCCTAAGGATGATTTTTCTTTTCCAAGAATCAATTCCCTGGTAGATGCCATCATAGGACATGAAATGCTCTCCCTTATGGATGGCTTATCTAAGTATAATCAGATTCATATCAACCTTGAAGACCAGCTCAAAACAGAGTTCACAACACCCTAGGGAACATTTTGTTACAAGGTCATGCCCTTTGGCCTTAAAAATGCCAGCACCACCTACCAGAATGCATGACATATATATTTCATGACTACATGCACAAAATTTTGGAAGATTACATGGATGACTTACTAGCTAAATATTTATTACGTCATGAGCACCTAGATGTCTTGTGCAAAGTCATCGATCGCCTTATTGAACATAATGTGATACTGAACACCAAGAAGTGCATCTTTGGCATCATTTCTAGAAAGCTCTTGGGATTTATAGGTTCCAAATGAGGCATCTAGGTGAACCCTAACAAGGTCAAGACAATCCCTGAAATGCCTCCCCCGACTACCATCAAGCAGCTTCATAGCTTGCAGGGGAGGATTGCATCCATCAAACTCTTCATAGCACAATTGTCAGACAAGTTTTGACCCATGAACAAACTCTTGCACAAGGGGGTCACATTCCACTAGGACGATGAGTATTAGGATGCCTTTGATGCAATTAAAAAATACCTAGCTTCATCACCAGTGCTAGCTCCACCTAGACTAGGGGTGTCGTTATGATTATATATCTCAACTACTAAGACTGCATTGGGTGCCATGTTAGCCCAAAATAATGAATTGCACAAGGAACAGGCAACATACTATCTCAGTCACACCCTGGTAAGCTATGAGATCAAGTACGCATATGTTGAAAAGTTATGTCCAATGATGGTTTTTGCTACCAAGAAGCTACGACACTATATGCTCAGCCACACTATGTATGTTATATCTAAAGATAATCCATTGTGATACATGATGAGTTGTACTTATCATAGTAGTCGAATGGTGAAATGGATCATGTTGTTAATAGAATTCGACCTGGAATTCATAGGGCCAAATTCAATCAAGGACCAAATCATTTTTGATCAACTTGCAGAGGCTCCTCTCCAGGATGATCAACCTCTTAGCATGGAGATTTCTAATGATGGAATCTTCCAAATATCAAAATTGCCTAATTCTGACAAGCCTGAGTCATAGACAGATATGAATCTTTTCTTTGATGGCTCCAAATATGAGAAAGGGGGTGGCATAGGGATCATGTTTTTCACACCGCATGGGGCTCTCATACCCCTGTCATTTAAACTCGATTTCTTGTGTACCAATAACAATGTTGAGTATGAAGTCTTGCTCATAGGTCTTCAAATGACTATCACCATGAAAATAAACAAACTCAATATCTTTGGTGACTCCTTACTTGTATTGAACCAGGTCAAAGGAATTTACCAGTGTAAGTGCCCAATTTTGCAAGCCTATAAAGCCCTTGTAGATAAACTCTTGGAAAATTTTGAATGGTATGACATCGAGGAACTCCCTCGATCGTCTAATATTTTTGTAGATACAATGGCCTCCTTAGGTTACTTGATATCGCAAGACCCCACAGACAAGATGACAACCATTCAAGTCAAGACGCTATCACAATCAGCGGTTGAGCATGAGAGCACTCAAGTCACACCAGAAGTCCACTTGATTCAAATAGAACGTCATCAAGAGAGATTCTTGCACATTCACGAGCACTTAAATCATGCCACTTGGGGGACTTTGTTCCCCCAAACCCCTTTTGATAGCAACATAGTGCTATTCTTACAAGTTCTTTCCCAATCAGCAATTTCTCAGGATGAACTTCATGATAGGTAATTCATGCAATCGAGGCTTCCACATAGCAGGACTAGTCCACACAAATTAGAGAGTACCTAAAGCTTGGTAATCTCCCCCCTAGATTATTGCACGCTGCCAAAAGAACATTTAAATGGAATGCATCAAAATTTATCTTGTTAGAAGACATCTTATACCATCGGAGCTATGAAGGAATCATCCTTCATTGCTTAGAGAATCAAGAATCGACTTGGGCAATGGCCTAAGCACACGACGGTACTTGTGGTGGCCATTTTAGTGGCATGGCCATCGTAAATCACATTCTTTGCATGGGCTATTATTGGCCAAATTTAGAGCGAGATTGTTGTGCATATGTGAGGAAGTGCATGAAATGTCAACACCATGCTAACTTGACACATGTACCTTCTTAGGCCTTGCAACCAATCCAATCAGATTGGCCGTTTTTGCAATCACCCTTACAAAGTGGGTGGAAGCAATCACCCTTACCACTACGACAGGACCCCGCATAGCGGAGTTCATATTGCATAATATCATTTTTCATTTTGGTATTCCATCCAAGATCATTTTGGATAATGGGACATCATTCAAGAACAAATATGTGTGTGCTTTGACAGCAAAATATAATATCCAACATAACTTTTCAACACCCTATTATCCGCAAGTAAATGGGCAAGTAGAAGCATCAAACAAGACATTAATTGCCATATTGAAGAAAATAGTCAAAGAGAATCATACCAATTGGCACACGCAAATGCCGCTTGCCCTATGGGCTTATCGCACTAGCATTCGAATGCCCACTAGGGCAACCTTGTTTTCACTAGTGTATGGCACGGAGGCAGTCATGCCTCTAGAGGTGGAAATCCCACCACTATGCATATCCATGCAAGAGTTTATCGATGATGATACCATGTGATAAGCTCACCTAGATCAACTTACATTTTTATATGAACTTTGCATTAATGCTCTTGAGCATCTATGTGTGTATCAAGAGCGGCTCAAAAGAGCCTACAATATGAAAGTCTATTTTAGAGACTTTCAAGTTGGTGATATCATCCTAAAAGAGAACCAACATAACTCTAGCTTGCTGCCCCACCTACGGGACAAATTTATGACAAACTGGTTAGGTACCTTTGTCATCACTAGTCAAATTGGGCTTGGAACTTATTGCCTAGCCTCCCTTGAAGGTGTCGAGGACCCTAAACCCTTAAACATCCTTCACTTGCGGCCATTTCATTCTTAGAGAGCACCATAAAGGCTCCTAACTATTTTTCCCTATCTAGGCCAAATAAAAATTCTCCTAGACTATCTACAATCATCTAGGTCAACCCTAAAATCCCCAAAGGTATCCATAATCCCTTTGGTCACAACCAAATACCCCTAGGTAGTCATAGACACTTTTTAAGTGCCACTACCCATCTAGGTCACCCAAAAGGCTCCTAGTAGGTTTTCACCATCTAGGTCAAATAAAAATGCTCCTAGACTATCTACGATCATCTAGGTCAACCCTAAAATCCCCAAAGAAACCCATAAGCCCTTTGGTCACAACCAAATGCCCCTAGGTAGGCATAGACACTTTTTAAGTGTCGTTGCCCATCTAGGTCACCCAAAAGACTCCTAGCGGGTTTTCACTATCTATGTCAAATAAAAATACTCCTAGACTATCTACGATCATCTAGGTCAACCCTAAAAGCCTCAAAGGCACCCATAATCCCTTTGGTCACAACCAAATACCCCTAGGAAAGCATAGACACTTTTTAAGTGTCGTTGCCCGTCTAGGTCACCCAAAAGGCTCCTAGCGGGTTTCACCATCTAGGTCAAATAAAAATGCTCCTAGACTATCTACGATCATCTAGGTCAAACCTAAAATTCCTAAAGGCATCCATAAGCCCTTTGGTCACAACCAAATGCCCCTAGGTAGTCGTAGACACTTTTTAAGTGTTGTTGCCCGTCTAGGTCACCCAAAAGGCTCCTAGCGGGTTTTCACCGTCTAGGTCAAATAAAAACACTCCTAGACTATCTACGATCATCTAGGTCAACCCTAAAAGACCCAAAGGCATCCATAAGCCCTTTGGTCCTCCAAAATTCCCCAATGACCCCCAAATAAGCCCATTGGTCACATGTATATACATATCAATAAAAATTTTAAAACAAAAAAAAACATTATCAAAATTTCAAAAATTCAAAAATATTGCATCACATCACATTGCATCCCATTGCATTTTATCGTCGCTTGCATTTAGGCATATTCATCATTAGCACTTTACATTTTAGAGTTGCTCATACATGTCTAGCACCATGATGGTACACTACTTACCTCTCAAAATCAATGTTGTGAAAGTACTCATAGTTCAATGCTGTAATTATCATTTTCACCCACATTTTTCATGTTTCTATAGTCATGTCTATTCCCTTCACTTAGCCATTTGTTTTAGAATTTCAGTAGGATTTTCAGTCACTCAACCATATCCAGTATCTACTCAAATTTTGTAGAAGGGCAGCACAATTTTTAGGAGGTATAATATTGCCTAGATTATGCCTCGTGTACATCATATCCCAAACACAATTAATCATTAACAATCCAAGTTTTGCACAAAGATAGATGAAATCCATGAAGTGGTCTAGGTTACCTTAAGTGAAAAGGTCATCCTGCTCATCCTCCTATGCAAATAGTTCAAGAATGCTGAGAGTTGACAAAATGACAAGTTTTCCCCTACCCAATTCCCCCCACAACAATAAGTGGTTTTTCCCCTTTTTTGTCATCAAAATCCCACATTGTCACATGTTTGCAACAATCTAAATTTGCAAACCCCCACAAAGAAAAAATTCCAAGTACAAAAATACAAAAATAAAAAAGTGCACACATCAAAAAGCACAAGAAACAGTGATCCCCATTACTCAAAATTCAAATCCCTTGCTCAAGAGAAAAAAAAAACCTCAAAATAAACAATGATTATTATCTCTAGAAAGAGAAAAATAAACAATGATTCTTATCACTCTATATGAGAGCAAGTATCCCAATACGATTTGAAGAAATTAGGGATTCGAACTTGAATCCTTAGAACTCTCAGCATTTGTAAAACCATTAGGTGATCCTCATTACGGGTTTGGTAGATAGCCTATTCGTCAATGGCGGTAACCTCCCACATGATGATATGTCTGCCATATTAGCTTTTGGGTGTATGTGTAGACCAATGTTTGCATGTGGATGTTTGGTAACCTAGATTACCTAGTAGTCTAGTCATACTTAGTACAAAATATAGGATAGTGGCATTCATTGGGTGATCCTCAATACAGGTTTGGTTGAGAGCCTGCTTGGCACTGGCAGTATCCTTATGCATCTCACAAGAATGAACTCACTTGCACACACAGGGATATTAATTACCTTGGTCATCCTAGAAGATTCATACCTTGTCAAAAAGTTCTGCATGGTTAGTATACAACTTTTGATCAGTCGACTAGAGTGTTTAATTTTCATGAAAACTTAATGGGCATTCCCTAAACTACATGTCATTCATATCACTTCACCTCATTCATTTTTGTTACATGTCCATTATATAAGTCTCATGACAACATTACATATGATTTGGTGCAATATACATCATCTATGGTGCTAGCATAATATTGCATATAGTCTACACATTGCATCCTCTAAATCAAATAAATCATCCATCTCACCATACATCCATGCATGTACAAAATATGCATACAGGGTAGACATCCATCATCATATCATAAATCAAATTGCATACATTTTCATACATTTCATAAAACAATAAACACATGATGATAAACCACATAAAAAGCTCATATATATGTGTATATGTATGGGACAAAAAGATACATCATGTTGCTTGTAGGCTGCAATAAAAGGAGTCCTTAGACTTCACACTGCTAAAACATCCAAAAACACAAAAAGAGTTATGCGAGCCACTACCATGGTCACGCAAGACCGGTACTACGACTCACACTCCCACATACAGTAGGAGTCCTCTGTGAACTCCCATACCTGCTACCACCTTCCCTATCAACTCTACGCCTAGACCTTGGTATCTCTGGCCTAGAGGAGGACTACCCTATCCTACTATGGTGACTATGGTATGACCCACCAACAGCTACATCATCTCGTAGACACCCTCCAAAGTGCACTACCTTCATCTCCAACTCATTTTCATAGGCTGCCCCCATCAGCACCATGCCTGGTAAGTCTCCACCATAGAATAGAGTCATGTCACATTTTATTGTAGCCTAGTCACCTCCCTGCTATTGGAATCCTCCTGTGTAGGGCTTCAAGATCGTAATTGTGCCCAAAGAGATGCTATCTCAGCCTAAGCTGCATGTACCTCAGCTCGCTATGCCGCTAGCTCCCCCTGTACATCATGCACCTATGTCCATAGGATTTCTCTCTCCTACCTAACCCTGAGTAGCTCATCCCGTAGCTTTGCCTCTGTATCACCATGTGCTATCGACGGTGCCTACACCTCCTCATCCCCAATAGCGTCATCCCCAAAGTCACCTTGATCTCCTAAGTCTAGGAGATCCTCATGCTCTGCTGCCATGTGTCCCTACCTATAACCTACCTCACCCTGGTCCTCATCAAAAACCTCCTGATGTGCCTCCCTAGCTGCACTCCTCTCTAGTGGCCCCTCTCCATGCCACTTGCCTATCACCCACCAAGCGTCATACTCCACTATAGTCCTGACATTGTCCACATATGGAATGTCTACTATAGGATTCATATCTTGTGCCACTACCTCTACCACTGGCCATGCCAATATCCTCTCATCCCCATGATGCCGATAAGGCACTGGCTCACTAGGAACCCCCTCGAATAGCCCAAATTATCACATCACCCAAGCAAAATGGAAGTACTCCTGCTTCATGCCATGTCATCCAACCAGCCACCTACCTCGCCACACCCTACAAAGTTGTACAGTAGCATTTTCCCACTCTAGGCAATCTCTGTATGGCCTCCAAAATACCTAGCATACATCGAGTGATGAGAAAAAATCTACATAGTGACCCACATCACCTATGAATCATCGACTATGTCCCCTCTCCTAAGCCCTCAGCCATAGGATGACATATCCTATCTCCCTGTCTGCCAGTTGTGCCCGAGTCATCCAAGGTAGCCCCTATGGTCACCCCACAGCTATGTGTTTTCATCTCTAGAACTGCAAAAAAAAGCTACACCCCATATCCTTCCATCGATGACAGTGTATCTCATACAACTCATCATAGAGTTGTGCCAGTAGTGTAGTACCCCATGCCATCACTAGTGTCTCCGCCATAGTGCACCTCACCAACGCAAACACTATCTCCACCAAGTTCCATGGGAACCTCACTCTAGAAGAGTCAGGTAATAGCATATTAGAGATGAGCATCACAAGTAGTGTATGCCTCACCCCCAATACCTTTGCCTTGTACCATAATCCTACTAGCGTATCCCCATTAAAGCAGTCCAGCTCTGCCGTCTTTAGATCATAACTTAAGTACCTCTCGAGCACTACATGTCTCTGGTCTCATGGAGTCATATGAATCAGCCACATTTGTATCAAAATCTAAATAATTTGATAGATGTCCTCAAGCATCACTGTCATATCCCCCATGGGTAGGTGAAAGGTATTGGTGCACGGATCCCACAGATAAATTAGGGTAGTCAAATATACATGGTCTCCTATCACAGGCTCTAACTGTGTCACCTGCTTGAGGCCAATTGAATCCATCCATTCCCAGTCATCTGTGGTCAATTCATCCCTCGTGGAATTAAATATATTAGGTACTCGATATTGAATCCTCACCACCTGATAGGGATAAGCAACTCAATAATACAACTCCAAAATGGCCTCAAATGGCCCCAAAAACATTCACAAGAAAGGACTCAAAATGGCCCCTCTTTGAGGCCGATTTGTGGTCATTCCCACTAGGAACGGCTCCCAACCCTGAGACCATCCCACCAAGGGATGGCCCATGATCAGCCCACACTAGCCATCCCACCTAGGGATGACTCCAAAAAATTGGGCTCAAAAAGGCCTTTCAAGCCATCAAAAATAACAAAAACAATGTAAAATTGGACCTATAAAATGCAATCTAATTGCACAAAAACATGGATAAAACATAAAATGTAGTACATATCTCATAAATTAGGTATAATTACCTACAATATAGTGTTATATGCTTCCAAGACAAAAACAAATGCCATAAAAGCAAAAAAATCAACTCCTAACACTAGGAAAATGCAATAATAGAGACTTGGCATACCTGTCTCGCACCAGATCCTCCATTGGCTGAGTCCACCCACTGGCTCATGGTGACTATGGGATTAATTTGACAGTGCTCCACTATTCAAAATCACTCTCCTACTCCTCACCTCTCAAAACTACAAAAAGAAGCATGCACAAATGAACCTAACCTTCATATTTTGGGTTTATATAGAGATACAGGGGTCACCACCATCCCAGGGTGGGATGAGGACACATTTGGCCACATTTCCCACCTTGGGATAGTGTTAGAACATGCCCTCATCCCACCCTGGGACGGTGGTAGCAAAAATAGGCCAAAACAACCCAAAATGACCCAAAACAGGTCCAAAACTACACCAAAATAGATCAAATTGGGTCCAAATTTCACATGGATCAAAATGCAACCCTGAGGATCATAGGAGGGATGGAAAATTTGTTCATTAATTTCCTAATAAGGCCTTGTGTCCAGGCCGCCCCTCGGGCATGCAGTTTTTAGCTCCTTTCCTCCAAGAAAACTCAACAAAGTCACCAAAATCCTTTCCAAATTGCCCTATTTTTCATAGGACAAAATTGAAGTTAAGCATAATACAAGTCAATTGGGTCAAGCGAATCATAACTTTTCTCACTGGTAATTCCCTAATTGATTCATCGCTTGAGGGGGTAGTCATACTTAGTCCAAATCAGCAAGCACACACTCAATTATGCAAATAGCGGTTCAACGAATCTTTGAGGAAGACAATCATGCCCCTACTTGGGGAAGCAAACAAGCACACTATCACATCATAACGCTTGACATTACTGGTATCATGAATTCATGGGCCCTGTCCCTTTATGACGAACAATTTTTAAGCCTAGGCATGCTCATTTAGCGAGTCAGAAATAAGGACTCAATAACACACGCCCTTTCCATGATCGGGGCATCTAAATTTGGTTATAGTTAGCGAGTAACCTTAATCATTCAACATTTTAGTTATCTATTTTTACTCAGCATTGTGCTGCACACAATGCATCTCAAAAAGGGGCATCTGTAGACACTAAAATATGGTAAACCTTATTAAGCATCCATAAACAATGATCAAATTGACATCATATGGCCCCTTGGGCAACCCTTAGAAAGCTCACAGTGGTTCTAGCCACTCCATAAGATGTTTTGGAGGCTTTTAGCCTAATTTTTGGGGGTTTTGGCCCAAAATTCACCATCGTACCACCCTAATACGGTGGAAAATTCCCATCATCCCACCCTGGGACGGTGGTGAGCCATCCTCCCAAGGTGGGATGGTGAGCAAGTTTGACCTAGAAAAAGTCAAATCTGGGACAAATAGCACCCAAAAACTATCATTTACCTGCCAAATGAATCATGCAGTTCAGAGGGAACCAAATCCTTATGACACACTTCTTAATGGAGGCCCAAATTCGATATTCTCTTCCACATCCATTGCATGCCTCTCGTTTGACAAGTGACACCTCCTGCCATGCATGCCCTCGCATGCCTTTTTGCACATAAGCCCCTTTGGGATATAAAATGGATCCAATATCCATACAAAAATAGGGATATGAGTTCTAGGATATGCAACAGAGTGCTGCAAATATTTCCCCTCACTTTATTGTGCCTTCTTACCCTCGAAATCTCTCTTTTACGAAGGAGGTTATCGGGTGATTTCAAGAGGGTCCTGAGCATAACTTTTCCATCCGGGTTAATTTCTTCACCAAATTTGATGACACCACCCCCTATTGTATTTAGGATCATTCCCTAGTGGTATTTGTAGCAAAAAGTGTTCAAAATTAGTGGGTATCCCCTCCTAGGGTGCCCCCAAATTAGTTGCAGTCACCACTGCCCCCATGGTATGAGGAAAAATCCTTGCACAATTTTATTAATTTTTTTAATTATATTATTCTAGACTATCATATTATTTTGTGGTTTAAATTTCATGTAATTTGAAGTTAAATTGACCGATATATTGCATTTTTAAGTTTTTGCAGGTTCGTAGAGCCCATCTGGGCACCGCAGTTGCATGCAGGTGGATCTACACCTCATTTTGGAAATATAATCATATGGGTTGTCTTAAAATGTTTATTTATGTATTATTTCTAAAATTCATATTTTTTGGACATGTCTAGGTCCGGTATTTGCTTATCTTGGTCTTCGCAGGTTGCAGGCGGACGACGCAAAATAGAGGTGTCCACGGATGAAATTTTTGATATTTTTTTAGTGATATACCCTCAAAACCTTGTATTAAACATCCCCATAAATTTTCATATCATTCTGAGTTTATTTGATATATTTTTAATATATGTGCCATTTTGTGCCTATGGGGATTGCATGTTTCCCTCCACACACCCTTGCTATTTGACCCCTTTTGCTTCCTTGTGTGCTATTTTAGGTTATTGAGAGGCATTGGTAAGGAATATAAGATATCATAGATTGAAGATACAAGCAGCAGTGGCATTGGCCCACCCACCTCGATTGTGGGTAGGAGGAAAGGCATTAGATGTGCACTTGGATTTCTTAGAGGATTTGATCCTTGGGCACCCCAAAATTTGTAACAATTGTATCACCTTTGATCCCTAAAGGGGACTACTATGTAACCTTGGATTTTATCCACCAAATTAATAAATAAGAGACTCGTTTCATTTCATTCCTTATTGTTTGGTTTTACTTCATTTTCATATGCATGCTTCAGTTTGATGCTCGTAAGTGAGATAGGATAGATACACATATTTTTTCTCATCATTAGGTGCACTGATTTTCCCTACTTCATATAGAGTTCCACAAATCAAATCATATGGGATAGAGGTCCACAAATTAGAGCAGTAGAGACAGAGGTCTCTTATGGATAGAGGTCTAGAAACCTGAGCATAGGGGATTAAGATCTCCTTTGGACGGAGGTCCATAAATATTATAATAGGTATTTGGTTCCCAATATATCTATTGAGAAAATTTAGAAGAAATATTTTCTCCTTTTGAGCAAGGTGCAACAAAAGTATTGTCATTGTTGTCAACACAAACAGATAGATCAGTTGATGCAGTGGACAGGAGTTCAGAGATCAGTCAGAACATGTACAGTGAATTTCCAAGAAGACATAAGTGGCCTAGATTCAAAAAATCAAATAAAAATACAAGTAAGAAAACTGTCGCGATATCATGACATGTTTTCTAGTCGTGATTTCGTAACATCTCGGAGGAGAGAGAAAATGCTATCAAAATTGTCAGGATTTCGTGACATCTCGAAAGAGAGAGAAAATGTTAGAAAAACTGTCACGATTTTGCGACATGTTGGAGGCAAAGAAGCCAAGTGGAAAAATTGTCATGATTTCATGACATGTTGGCAGAGAATAAGGCAAGTAGAAAAACTGTCATGATTTCACGACATATTGGAGGCAAAGAAGCCAAGTGGAAAAACTGTCTCGATTTCGCGACATGTTGGCAGAGAAGAAGGCAAGTAGAAAAAATATCACGATTTCGTGACATGTTGGAGGCAAAGAAGCCAAGTTGAAAAACTGTCATGATTTCACGACATGTTGGAAACAAAGAAGGCAAGTAAGAAAATTGTCACAATTTCACGACATGTTTGGAGAGAAGGCACAGGAAAAGGAAACTGTCACGATTTCATGACATGTTTGAAGAAGAAGCGCATGCAAGAAGAACTATCATGATTTCATGATAGGTTCGAGGAGAAAGTGCCAAGGAGAGAAAGTGTCGCAATTTCATGACAGGTTTGAAGAGAAAGCGCCAAGGAGAGAAAGTTTCATGATTTCATGACAGGATCGAAGAGAAAGCGCCAAGGAGAGAAAGGGTCGTGATTTCGTGACAAGATCGAAGAGAAAGCGCCAAGGAGAGAAAGTGTCACGATTTTGTGATAGGTTCGAAGAGAAAGCGCCAAGGAGAGAAAGTGTCATGATTTCACGACAGGATCGAAGAGAAAGCACCAAGGAGAGAAAGTGTCACAATTTCACGACAGGTTTCAAGAGAAAGCACTAAGGAGGAAAAGTGTCACGATTTCACGACATGTTCCGTTTTTGTGGGCCAAAGACAGAAAAGGCAAAAGGTAGTGAATGTGTCACGATTTCGTGACATGTTGTGTTTTCACTGGCCAAAGACAGAAAATGCACAAGGCAGTGAATATGTCACGATTTCGTGACATGTGTTTTCGTGGGCCAAAGACAGAAAAGGCACAAGGCAGCAAAAGTTTCACGATTTTGCGACATTTTTTGTTTTTGCAGGCGAAATGCAGAGAAGTGCAAGGAAGCAAAAAGTGTCACGATTTCGCAACATGTCTGGTTTTCATGGGTGCAATACGAGATGTGAACAAGGAGGCAAAAAACATCGCAATTTAGTGACATGTTGATTTTTCATGGATAAAGGGCTAGAAGAGCATAAAGAGACAGAAGTGTTGCGATTTCGTGACAAGTCACAACAGCTTGATCACTGAAAGTTAACTGAAGTAGAACAACAGTTAAAGGGGCATTTGTAGAGGAAAAGCATGCAGCTAAAATACGAACAGTTAACTGGAGTTAGTGTGACAGTTATAGGTGCAGTTACAGATAGAAATCATGCAAGCTATTTTAAGAACTGTTGAAGAAGAAGAAATTGAACAGTCGCATAAATAGAATCAAAAAATGCATGCATGCATAGAAATGAATACGAACAGTCATGATCAAGAAGATGTATAGTTATGGTAGAGATATACGTTGCATGTAACATAATGCCTACACTATATATATACAAAAGGAGTTTCATATAGAATGAGTTACAGTTGACAAGTTGCAGAAGAGAATATTAAAGAAACAGTTACAGGTTGCATGCGTAAAAATGGAAGTTAAAAATAGAGACTAATATGTTATAAAAGCAGGTCCATGTGAAGAATAAGGCTGATGTTGTATGTGAGAAATTTTTATGTAAAGAGGGTTAGAAGAGGGCCGAGAGAGAAATAAGTAGAGTCATGAGAGAGTGCAGAGTTTGATTAATTACAGACCAGTCAGGGTCATGTAAATAGCGAAGGCATTTTTATGTCATTAAGATAATTCAGAATTTTAGTCCAAGTTGGTGCTTGGCATTAGGGGTTGGTACTCCTATCTGTTGAAGCAAAAAAATAAGGGGTTGGTGCTCCTTCTAGTGGGTGCTGGTAAAGTGTTTGTAAAATTGGTGTTTTGCAAAGGTTGGATTTGGATTGGAGTCCAAGCAGTCATTTTTGAGGAGTAGCCAAATTGGTGAACCTCGTTACATTGTGTGTTGTGGTGTGCTCTCTTGAAAAAATTGCTTTACCTATTTTTAAGTTCTCTTTGCTTCAGCATTAAGTGTTGTAGATTTGAATTATAATAGCTACACTGATTCACCCCCCCTCTCAGTGTCATTGTGAGAATATCAATTGGTATCAGAGCAAGGTTTCTAAACAAAGCTTAATCAGCTAGGGTGATCTTGGAAGGAATACAATGACAGGTAATGAAGGATTCTCATCAAACAAAGCTCCTTTGTTCAATGGAACTAATTACTCATTTTAGAGACTCAGGATGCAGACATATCTGAGTGCGTTAGGATATGACATTTGGGAGTCAATAGAAAGTGGATACATAGTACCCGCTACTCCTCCAATAGCTATAGCTAAGAAGAAGTTTGAGAATAACTCCAAAGCACAGAATGCTATAATGTGTGGGCTAGTAGACAGTGAACTGATAAGGATCATGAGCTGTAAATCAGCAAAAGACATGTGGGAAAAACTGAAGAGCATCCATGAAGGAGACAGCAAGATCAAGGAAGCCAAGCTGCAAACTCATCGAGCTCAGTTCAAAACATTACAAATGAATGACGATGATAACATAGAGGCCTATATGTTGAGAGTCAATGGAATCATTAATGCAATCAGAGGACTCGGCAAAAAAATTGAAGATGCGGTTGTCATGAAAAAGGTACTTAGAACTCTTCACAAAAGATTTAATTCTAAAGTTTTTACAATAGAAGAGGCTAAAGATCTAAATAATTTTAGCATAGACGAGATGCATGGTTCTTTGACTGCATACGAAATGAAAATAGGACAAACTAAGTCCATAGACAGAGAAGTTGTTTTTAAAGCAAACAAGAATACAAAAGCTGAACAAGAATCTGAGGATGAAGAGACATCAAATGAAATGGAAGCCAACTTTGTTCAGAAACTTATAAAGGAAAAAAGAAAATATAGAGGAAAGTTACCGTTTAAGTGTTTCAATTGTGGATGAGTCAGTCACTTTGCAGCTAAGTGTCCAATGAATGAGAAAACCAAAAGTGATGAAGGGTCACACCAAGAAAGAAGTGACTGGAAGAAGAAACCAAATTTTAGGAAAAGCAATTTCAAAAAGAAAAGTTTCATATCCAAGAATGTCAGCTCTTCTAAAGATAGCTTAGGTGAAGATTCTAAATAAGAAACAGGTGAAGCTTTGTTCATGGCATTTGAAGAATAAAAACAAAAGAAAAATAGGAAGGTGATACAAAAATTAAGGATGAGGTTGAAGTTTATCTGGAAGGAGAGTTGGTTGCTGCACTTAAAGAGTTGAATACAGAAAGGAAAAAGAATAAAAAGGTCTCAAGAAAGCTATAGGATGCGAATGACATAATAAGAAGTTTGAAAGTACAGACAAAATAATTTAAGAAAATGTCTGAAGAACTCGAAGTTCAATTAACCATGAAAATAGATGAGTGCTGCAAACTAGAAGAAGAGATTGTTGTCTTAAGAATGTGGCTAGAAGAAAAGAATAAAAAACTAAGTTGCTATCACAAACTTGAAGGAAGTTCTGCAAAGCTTGAAAAG
Source organism: Wollemia nobilis (assembly GCA_028583015.1). NCBI lineage: Eukaryota > Viridiplantae > Streptophyta > Pinopsida > Araucariales > Araucariaceae > Wollemia > Wollemia nobilis. The sequence goes on along the minus strand of JAQPPZ010003486.1, from coordinate 335,024 downwards.
ATTATAAATAGTCAGAGGACTACGGGCATCAAATTTGGCTTGGGCTTTGTCAAAGGAGAATCGTCAAGTGGATCAAAGGCCATAACAGTAGAAAAAGTAAATAAAGAAGATAAGATCAAGGTTGATCAAGGAAAAACGAATCAATAAAAAGAAAGCAACAGTGCCAGGCACGAGAAGAGTGTTGACAATGAGGGATTCATAAAAGTCACACATCAAAGGAGAAGAAAATTGGTGGCTCCTACTACAAAATGGTAAAGACCAATTCCCAGGTTCAATTATTCCTTTTTTGGTTATTTTTTTAAATGCAATTCTTATGGTCATAAGATTTCAGACTACATTCATAATATAGGACAAAGAAATTTCACCAGTAGAAATGTCTTTTCACCCTTGATGGATTATGCAGTAGAATGCTATAACTGTTATAACTTTGGACACATTGCAAGAAACCGTAGAAGCACATATGCAGCAAACAGATATCAGGGAAGAAGAACTCAACCAAATAGTTTAAGGCAAAACAAAAAATTCCTAGAAAAACATGCACAGGCTACTGACAAAGAAAAGTCTAAACAAGTAACCAAAACTATAGCCAAACTAGAGTGGAAAGAAAAGGAGCTACCCAAGGAAGAAAAAGAATCCTTGATTGTTCAGACAACTTTTAAAGCACAGAACAAATATGCACCATGGATATTGGATAGTGGGTGCTCTAGTCACATGACAGGAGATAAACAAAAATTTGAAAAATTATAGAAATATGAAGGGGGCTCTGTAAAGTTTGGAAATAATGATGGAGCCAAGATAGTTGGCAAAGGATCAATCAAGATAAGTGATGGACAGATCAATTCCAAAGAAGTTTTGTTTGTGATTGGTTTGAAGCACAACTTACTGAGTGTAAGTCAAATCTGTGACAGAGGTCATGAAGTCAAATCTGTGACAGAGGTCATGAAGTCATCTTTAAGAAGCAGGGCTATGAAGTCAGAAAAGCACACAGTGGGAAGCTGATAGCTACTAGATTAAGGACATCTAGAAATCTATATACTCTCTCAAAAACTTTAGAAGGAGCATGCTTGATTGGATAGGAAGATAAAAATTGGTTGTGGCATAAGAGGCTCGATCATATTAGCTTTGACAATCTGGTAAAAATAAGTTCAAAAAGGGCAGTAAGAGATATACCCACCATTGGCAAACTAGTAAATAGCATCTGTGCTTCATGCCAAAAAGAGAAGCAAACTAGAGCCACATTCAAATCAAAGAAATACTTCACCAGTAAGCCTTTAGATCTAATACATACTGATTTGTGTGGACACATGAGAACACAAAGCATAAATGGTGACAAATAATTTATGTTGTTCATAGATGACTATTCCAGGATGACATGGGTACTATTTTTAAAGCTCAAATCAGATGCCTTTGAGATGTTCAATATTTTTAAAAAATAGGTTGAGAATCAAACTGGAAAAAGAATTAAATGCCTAAGATCAGACAGAGGAGGAGAATTTATCTCAGAAGAATTTGTAGAATACTGTCAAAAATATAGGATCAGAAGACAATTTTCAGCAGCAAGAACACCTCAGCAGAATGGTGTTGTAGAAAGGAAGAACAGGATAGTGCAGGAAATGGCACAGACAATGTTGGCTAAGAATAAAATAGTTGACAGAGTTTAGAAAGAGGTAGTCCATACTGCGGTTTACATCCAAAATAGGTGCATGCTAAGGACGCATGAAAGAAAAACACCGTATGAGTTGTGGTTTGACAGAAAGGCAACAGCAAGATATTTCAAAGTGTTCGGCAGCAAGTGCTACATCAAATGAACTGAATATAATCTCGGTAAATTTGAAGATAGATCTGACAAAGGTATTTTTCTTGGTTACTCAACAAAAAGCAAAGCCTACACATGTTACAACAAGAGGCTAAAGAAAATTGTGGAGAGTGTAGATGTTAAAGTTGATGAATGTAGAGATCGAGAAACAACTTGTCAAGAAAACTACCCTATTTATGAAGAAGTCATTGAAGGAGATGAAGAAATGGAAATAGAAGAGAATCAAAAAATTGACCCAGTTGATTTAAGAATTGACTCAGAAGAAGAAGAAAACAAAAAATTCAAAACAGGCAGCTGGCAAAAAAATCATCCCAAAGAACAGATTATTAGGGAACCAATAGTTAGTATTCAGACTAGAAGAGTAGTAGTACAGAACTACTCTCTATTATCCAACATTGAGCCCAAAAATGTTGTTGAAGCAAGCACAGATGAAATTTGGATGAAAGAAATTAATGAAGAACTAGATCAGATTGAGAAAAATAAAACCTGGGAGTTAGTACCAAGGCCAGCAAATAAAAATGTAATCGATACTAAATGGATTTTTCGAAATAAATTGAACGAAGATGGACAGGTTGTAAGAAATAAAGCAAGACTAGTCTATAAAGGCTATGCACAGGTTGAAGGTATTGATTTTGAGGAAACCTTTGCACCAGTAGCCAGAATAGAGGCAATCAGAATGTTTCTAGCTTTAGCAGTTCATAAAAATTTCAAGGTATATCAAATGGACGTAAAATCAGCATTTTTGAATGGAAAACTGGAAGAAGAGGTTTACATTGAGCAGCCAGATGGTTTACAACTCAGTGATAATCCCAAATTTTTTTGCAAGTTGAGGAAAGCTTTGTACGGTTTAAAACAGGCACCCAGAGCATGGTATGCAAGGCTGGATAACTATCTGATTCAACAGGGGTTCAAGAAAGGTTTGGTGGACAACAATCTGTATGTCAAAATAGAGAATGGCCATCTTATTGTCCTTGTTGTTTATGTAGATGATATCATTTTTGGCAGCAACAATGATAAGTCCTGTAGTGACATAGCAAATAAAATGAAGAAAGAATTTGAGATGTCTATGATTGGTGAACTTTCTTATTTTCTTGGACTGCAAGTCAATCAAAGTGAAAAGGGCATTTTTATTTCTCAAGTTAAATATGTGAAATAAATGTTGAAAAAGTTCACAATGGAGGATAGTAAACCTATTAGCACTCCCATGACAACAGGTTGCAAGTTGGGCAAGGATGACAAATCTCCAGATGTAGATCAAACCATGTACAGATCTATGATTGGAAGTCTACTGTATTTGATAGATACCAGACCAGATATCTTACAGGCAGTATGCATGGTGGCAAGATTTTAGGCTAGTCCCAAAGAGACTCATTTGACAACCATGAAGAGGATTTTTAGGTACCTCAAGGGTACTATGGAGTATGGGTTATGGTACCCAAAAGGTAAGGACTTCACTCTTATTGCATATTCTGATGCAGATTGGGTAGGATATATTGATGACAGAAAGAGTACCAATGGAGGAGCATTTTATCTTGGAGACAAGTCGGTAGCATGGCACAACGAAGAAACAAGAATCGGTCTCTCTATCCACAACAGAGGCGAGAATACATTGCAAGCAACAACATGTTGTACACGAGATATTATAGATGAGACAAACCCTGAAAGATCTTGGTATTCACTTCAAAGAGCCAATTTCGGTTAAATGTGACAACACCGATGCTATAAACATATCAAAGAATCCGGTGATGCATTCTCAAACCAAACATATTGCAATCTGGTATCACTTCTTGAAGGATTAAGTTGCAGAAGGTGAGTTCAAATTGGATTTTGTTCGACTACGAGCAAGTAGCAGATATATTCACAAAACCATTGCCAAAGGAATTTTTTGAGTACCTTTGAAGTAAGTTGGGAGTAGTCACATTTCCCAAGAACTGACTATCAATTGGGATCACATTCTCAGGGGGAGCATTTGTGCCTATGTTTATAGTTTTGCTCATATTCATGATTTTTGCTAACTATAACAATGTGTATCTAAGAATGTTGTGCATAGACTCAGGGGGAGTCTACAGTAGCCCTTTGGTATTATTGTCAAAGGGGGAGAAGAATTCCAAGAGAGTGCATGAGTGTTGCCAACAATTCCAAAGGGGGAGATTGTTGAGCAAGGTGCAGCAAAAGTATTGTCATTGTTGTCAACACAAACAGATAGATCGATTGATGCGGTTGATGTAGTGGACAGGAGTTCAGAGATCAATCAGAACATGTACAGTGAATTTCCAAGAAGACAGAAGTGGCCCAGATTCATAAAATCAAAGAAAAAGACAAGTAATAAAACTGTCGCGACATCGCGACATGTTTTCTTTCACGATTTCGTAACATCTCGGAGGAGAGAGAAAATGTTGTCAAAATTGTCGTGATTTTGCGACATCTCAGAGGAGAGAAAATGCTAGAAAAACTATCATGATTTCATGACATGTTGGAGGCAAAGAAGCCAAGTGGAAAAATTGTCGCGATTTCGCGACATGTTGGCAGAGAAGAAGGCAAGTAGAAAAATTGTCGCGATTTCGTGACATGTTGGAGGCAAAGAAGCCAAGTGGAAAAATTGTCGCGATTTCGCAACATGTTGGCAGAGAAGAAGGCAAGTAGAAAAACTATAGCGATTTTGTGACATGTTGGAGGCAAAGAAGCCAAGTTGAAAAACTGTCACAATTTCGTGACATGTTTAAAGCAAAGAAGGCAAGTAAGAAAATTGTCGTGATTTCATGACATGTTTGGAGAGAAGGCACAGGCAAAAGAAACTGTCACGATTTCGCGACATGTTTGAAGAAGAAGCACATGTAGGAAGAATTGTTGCGATTTCATGATAGGTTCAAGGAGAAAGCACCAAGGAGAGAAAGTGTCACGATTTTGCGACAGGTTCGAAGAGAAAGCGCCAAGGAGAGAAAGTGTCATGATTTCGTGACAGTATCGAAGAGAAAGCGCCAACGAGAGAAAGGGTCACAATTTCATGATAGGATCAAAGAGAAAGCGCTAAGGAGAGAAAGGGTCACGATTTCACGACAGGTTCGAAGAGAAAGCGCCAAGGAGAGAAAGTGTCACGATTTCACGACAGGATCGAAGAGAAAGCACCAAGGAGAGAAAGTGTCACGATTTCGTGACAGGTTCAAAGAGAAAGCGCCAAGGAGGAAAAGCGTTGTGATTTCGTGACATGTTCCGTTTTTGCAAGCCAAAGATAGAAAAGGCAAAAGGCAGTGAATGTGTCGTGATTTCATGACATGTTGTGTTTTCGTGGGCCAAAGACAAAAAAGGTACAAGGCAGTGAATATGTTGCGATTTTGCGACATGTTCCATTTTTGCAGGCCAAAGATAGAAAAGGCATAAGGCAATGAAAGTGTCACAATTTCATGACATGTTCCGTTTTCATGGGCGAAAGGCAGAGAAGTGTAAGGAAGCAAAAAGTGTCACGATTTTGCGACATGTCTGGTTTTTGCGGGTGCAAGACAGGAGGTGAACAAGGAGGCAGAAAACGTCATGATTTAGTGACATGTTGAGTTTTGACGGATAAATGGCGAGAAGAGCATAAAGAGACAAAAGTGTCACGATTTCACGACAGGTCGCAACAGCTCAATCACTAACAGTTAACTGAAGTAGAACAACAGTTAAAGGGGTAGTTGTAGAGGAAAAGCATGCAGCCAAAATATGAACAATTAATTGGAGTCAGTGTGACAGTTATAGGTGCAGTTATAGATAGAAATCATGCAAGCTATTTTAAGAACTGTTGAAGAAGGAGAAATCGAACAGTCGCATAAATAAAATCAAAAAATGCATGCATGCATAGAAATGAATATGAAAAATGATGATCAAGAAGACGTACAGTTATGGTAGAGATATATGTTGCATGTAACGTAATGCCCACACTATATATATACAAAAGGAGTTACATATAGAAGGAGTTACAGTTGACAAGTGGCAGAAGAGAATATTAAAGGAATAGTTACGGGTTGCATGCATAAAAATGGAAGTTAAAAATAGAGACTAATATGTTATAAAAGTAGGTCTGCGTGAAGAATAAGGCTGCTACTGTATGTGAGAAATTGCTATGTAAAGAGGGTTAGAAGAGGGCCGAGAGAGAAATAAGCAGAGTCGTGAGAGTGCAGAGTTTGATTAATTGCAGACTAGTCAGGGTCGTGTAAACAGTGAAGGCATTTTTATGTCATTAAGATAATTCAGAATTGTAGTCCAAGTTGGTGCTTGGCATTAGGGGTTGGTGCTCCTATCTGTTGAAGCAGAAAAATAAGGGGTTGGTGCTCCTTCCAGTGGGTCTTTGGTAAAGTGTTTGTAAAATTGGTGTTTTGCAAAGGCTGGATTTGGATTGGAGTTCAAGCAGTCATTTTTGAGGAGTAGCCAAATTGGTGAACCTCATTACATTATGTGTTGTGGTGTGCTCTCTTGGGAAAATTGCTTTACCTATTTTTAAGTTTTCTTTGCTTCAGCATTAAGTGTTGTAGATTTGAATTTTAATAGCTACACTGATTCACCCCCCCCTCTCAGTGTCATTGTGAGAATATCATCTCCGTGGGCGTAACCCACATTGGGTAAACCACGTTAAATTTATCTCTCATGTGTGTGGTGATTTGTGCATTGCTTTGAACTCCTATTTATGAGATTGGTTAATATTGCTAAGAAAATATATTGCAATTGATAACATTGGATACTATTTTTTGGGAAAGAAAAGTAAAATTTTATCTTATACTTTTCACCCCCCTCTCAGTATAAGCTTGTGTTCTTCAATATTTAAGTGAATATCTCTACGTTAATTCATAGGAATGTTTCCAAGTTGAGGTATACCATCTAGACCTTTCCCCTCTCATCGAGATCTTACTTTTTATTCTAGGTGCTAATAACAATATCAAATTAGGCCCAACATAAGTGCTTAGAGCATGGAACCACTAAGATTATGTTTTATGTGGGATTCCTATTTTTCTAGAGATTCTTTCTAATATAAAAAAAAAAAAGTGGGAAGAGGAATTCTATCACAATCATAGTCTACTCAAATGGGAAACCAAACATACATCGACTGTATGCAGTTGTGAAAAACTACCAAAGTTGAGCACCAAGTAACTATGATTAAAATTTTAGGTAATGTTTTGGATCACCAAGTATCTATTTTTATTGACCCTATGTATTCTAATTCTTTTATTAATTCTAATTTAGTAGAAAAGTTTGATTTGGTAGAGTAAGAGTTAGGTAAACCTTGGCAAGAGAGAATAGTTTACGTACTCTCCAATCTATTAAGAGTGAAGTGAATATATGTGAAATTATTTTTCAAGATTGGATCACATATTTAGACCTCTTGATGATGCCCTTGTGTTCATATGATATTATTGTATGCATGGATTATCTAAGCAATCATCAAGTAAAGTAATATTATTTCACTAATAGTGTTGAGTGTGTTTGTGATTTGGGAAATAATGTAGGGATCCAAGGGATAGTTTATCCTATTTATTTAAGAATAATATCAGTAATATACCTTAAAATAGTTTAGGAAGGGATACCAATAGTTTATTATCATATTTTAAGATAACTAGGGTGAAAAATAGAAATACCCATGGACTCGCATCTCATTGTTAAGGAGTACAAGGATGGCTTACTTGATGAGTTGCTAAGGTGACCTCCTTCAATGGAGCTTGACTCCTCAATAGAGCTTGTGCTTGAAACTAAACCAATATCCAAGGAACCTTATAGGATGATAGCTACAAAATTAAGTGAATTAAAATACAACTTTAACTATTAGATAAAGGGTTGATTCATCCAAGTGTGTCACCATGGGTCACACCCCTAATTTTTGTTAAGGAGGATTGATCAATGAGATTATAAAATTATTAGATATAGTTACACCACCATTAAAAGTAGGTACTCTTTTCCCATGATGATCATATGTATAGAGCAATATATTTTCAAAGATTTATTTTAGATCAAAGTATTATAAACTATGTATAAAATATTTTGATATTTATAAAATAGAATTCAAAACTTGATATGAGCATATGAGTTTATGATTATTCCTTTTGGGTAAACCAATGTGCTATAAATATTTATAAGTTTAATGAATATATTATTCAATATGTACTTGAATTTAATTTTATTTTCATATTTATTAATGACATCTAACCTAATTCAAGAATGAATAAAAATATGAGGAGCACTTGAGACAAATATTGCAATGTCTCAAAGAATAAAAGTGTGGTAAGATTTCAAAATTATCCTTCTTTAAAAAATAGATATGATATGTACAACATATCATATTAGAAAAAGAGATACTATTTGACCCATTAAATATTGAGGTCATAGTCAATCTCTACAAATGTGTCATAAGTTAGAAGTTTTATCAGATGTCAAAGATTTGTTTAGAATTTTTCCAAAATGGCTAATACTATCACATTTCTACATTTAAAAATAATAATAATAATAATTTGGGATAGGGAAATGTGAAGTAACATTTTAAGATTTGAAATAGTAGCATAGCTATTTTTGTTGTACTAGATCCAAAGAACTATTTTCTAGCATGCATGAATGCTTCCAAGGAAGGCTCAGGGGATGTCTTGTTGTAGGATGGGTGTGTAATTACATATGAATCGTTAAAATTTAAAGATTACAAAGTGAATTACCCTATACACAACTTTTATTTGGCTATAATAATCCATACTTTAATAATGTAAAGGCATTATCTACTAGGGAAAATATTCAAACTAAAGTTAAATCACCAAATTTTAAAGTATATTTTCACTCAACCAGATCTAAACTCCTTATAACATAGATGGATGGAATTCTTATATGAATATGATTTTGATATCCATTATATCAAGGGTAAGGAGAATAAAGTCACATATTCCATGAGCAAGAGAAGATACATGTGTGCTTCAATAGCAATAACCATGGACCTTAAAAGTAACTTAAAAATAAACTATAAGAAGATTCATGGTATGATGAAGTTAGAGGTACTCAAATGTTTAGTGAGTTAAGGATAAATATGTAGGCTATTTTGTTATTGATTAGATTTAAAATAACTTTATATGTACCACCAATAGTTAAGTTGAGAAATATTACATTGAATGAGACTCGTAAGATACCATATGTAGTCCATCTAGGGGTCAAAAGGATATATGTTGATCTAAGATAATTATTTTTTTGGTTTGTGATAAAGAAATATGTAGCAAATTTTTTGGCAAGGTGTTTATATTATCAATGTATAAAGCTTAAATATTAACATCATGTAGGCTTATTATATCCCCATAAAATCCTATAATAAAAGTAGGATGTAGTGTCCATGGACTTTATTATAGCATTGTAAACAACACAACAAAGGCATGTCTCAATTTGGTTAAATTTGCTTATAAAAATAGTTATCATAATTCCATTGGAATGGCACTCTATAAAGCTTTCTATGGAAGACCTCGTAGGACACATTTAATATGGGACCAACTTGAGAGTAAAGTTATCATTGGGACACAAATATTGTAGGATATAGAGAACCAAAAGCTCTATATACTACAATATTTATTAAATATAGACCTCCTAAAAGCTCTATTAGTTTGGAAAAGGAGCATAACTTATACCCTACTTTGTGTGTCCTTTCGAAATTCTTGAGAGAATAGGACCAATAGCATATCACCTTGCTATTTCACCTAATTTTTCTTGTGTACATAATGTTTTTCATGTATCTATACTCAAAATATTTATTCCCAATACATCTCATATGCTTGTATACATAATGTTTTTCATGTATCTAACTTATACCCTCTTATCATACTTGAAAGAAGAAATAAATAACTTAGAAATAGAATTGTAGATCAATTTTTGTTTCAATGGAAAAACCATAGTATAATTTAAACCACATGGAAATATTTACATAAAATGCATAAGCTTATCCACACCTTTTTGATTAGCTTCTAGAAGTAAATTTTTCTAAGGGGAGGTTGTTGTAATATCTGCCTTTTGAACCCCTTGGTAAGCATAAATCTATGGATTATTAAATTACGATAAAATATAAAATATTTATGATACCATGTTGGATTGTTGTGTCATCTTGTTATGAATCTAAATAATATTTTTGATGTCTAATGTAAATAAATTAGAGTATAGTTTATTTTGATGATGATTTCATTGAATTATATTAACCATGTGTAAAACCAAAGTGTTCATGTGTTTCATATGTGAGGATCACAATTGATGGTGACATAAAGTAATTAAAAAATGTAAGACTTTTGCATACCACCGTTAAGTTATATCATTGATTGCAACCTAGAAACTTGGATGTGTTATGAAACTTGTTTGATTGAAGGTCAAGTTAGGAGTGCATGTAGGCACCCTAACATGGTGATGATAGGACATTAAATTATACTAATGATTTAATAATTGAATAAAAACATTAACACTTGAAATATATAATAGTTATAGAGGCTTAGAAAATGTAAAGGTTGTTAATAAATATGATTTGGAATTGGAATCATCCCACATAATGTTCCTCAACTTCTAGTTTAATCTTAGAAAAGAAAATAATATAAGATAGATATTGAACTCCTTCTTTGATGTAGGAATATAGAATCAACCATGCAAATGGATATGGGATATATATTCTAGTAAAGGTATTACTTTGTTTAGTAATTAAATTTTAAGAAGTTTAAGAAGTTATTTTACCCTTGACCCTTCCTACGAAATCATAAGGAGTTTTCATGCCATGTTTTTAAATCACCTTAGACGTAATGCTTGTATGAACATTCCTTTATTTCTCTTTCATTCTATGCAAAAGTCCTTCCTTAATGTTCAAGTTGGTCATGGTCAAGCCCCTATCCACCAAGGCCTGAATTTTTTTGGTTTTTGAACAGGTTGCTTTGTAGTGCGACCTTGATGCTAATGATTTTCTGAAGTCTTTTGTAGATACTTCTATTCCTTTGGTGAGTGGTCCCAAGTTGAATGTGAACTCCCCCTCTGTTGGTGGTGGCTCTCGTTTAGCCTCTAGAATAGATACTGATGAAAGTGTGGATACTCTCTCCTTCACCTTTGGTGTTGACCCTGAGAAAATTTCCAAAAAGATACAGGTCTCCTCCAAAGGGGTTTGGGGACAAGATCCGAAGGTGAGTGATTTAGCCCACTCATCGGGTCACACTATAAATATTGATTTATCCTCTAAAGTATGTTTGGAAGATCTTGGTGATTCTGATATGAAGTGGTCTAGTGTCGTTGCCACTGTTCGTCGTAAGTCTAAATGGCTTCATAGTTAAAAAAAAAATTAACATGGTGGAATCGGTAGCCACCATGAATCTTAGCAAGTTGTCCAGATTTTATGGCCGCCATAGTATTCTACACTGTATGCCCCAGAAGTCACCACATAGATCTTCATGCATTATGCCCCTATAACCGCCATGTCATAATAATTTAAAACCTTTTACACCACTGAAAGCACTAGGAAAGGGACAAGCGTTCAGTCCGGTGAGGCTCAAGATTTGAACCTTGGACCTCCACCCCCTTATGGGATTTGGATGAACCAATTGGTCTACACCTCGTACACGGCTTCGTAGTAAATTGGAGGAGGGTGATTCCCCCATTACTATGGCCTTCTCGGATCTTGATGTTCTATCGAGGGATCTTCCCCGGGAGAAGTCTATGGAAGAAATATTTTCTTTGGGCACGGAAAAGAATTTTAAAGATATGGTTTTCCATGATTTAAAGCTCATTGACATCAACCAACGTAAGATCTGGAGTTTGCTAAAATTTTCCCTTGATTTAACTAAAAATATTTCTCACTTGGTGGCTAATGTAACTCAAGGTGTTCACAAGTTGGTGTAGAACTATCTCAGTTCTCCCTCCTTTGATGCCTTGTGGTTTTGTTTTCATCTTTTATTTTTTATTATATCTGGTTTTTTCCAAGGTTTGTTCAGATTTTGTCACCTTCGTGGCTTTCTTTGTAGTGGTTGTGGGATCCCGTTAAAACCCTCTTCTTTTAATAGTACCAAAAAAAAAATTAAGAAGTTATTTGTTAGGTTTATCCCATTATTTCATTATTCAAATGAACCATATAACATTCAATTGATAAATTTTAAAATTATGAGTTATCATATTTTACCAACATGTGGTATCAAAGCAATATTCTTGATCCATAAGAAGATTTTATTACTTGCTATGAAGAAGAGTGGATAAACATTTTACACCAAGATATTATGGTTCTAGTTGATTTCACATCAAAAACTATTGTTCTATTAAGATGATTCTAGTTGATTTTACACCAAAGTATTTCATTTGATATGACACTAAAAAGATTTAATAATCATGCAATGCATTAAAGGGAGATCTATGAAATCATGCAATGTGTTAAAGAGAGACCCAAGCAATAAAGCACTTCTCCAAATAGAAGTTGTTTTAATGAATTACTATGCCTTATATTGAAGGTAATTTATTTGGTGTTTGATTTTTTACTACACCTATGAGAGGTACCTATGCACCATATGAGATGTATGAACTAGTGAGACAAACCTATTCATATTTTTTTAAGATTTTGAGCACATAGAAGCACAAATTAAAGCATAAGTGAAACATTTGAGGGAGTGTACATCTACATGCACCTGCATGAACCTATGTACACCTCTTTGAACCTATTCTTAAACCAATAAAAAGAGCACCTAAGTGAACACTCTAAGAAATTGTGCACCCAATATTTGTATCCAAGAACAACACCTACATAAATGAGTGCTCCAAGTGTCCAAAAATGAGTGTGCTAATGTGTCTTAGTGCAACATAAAGGCTTCTAGGTTTTCATTTTTTTTAAGTATTTTAAAAATTTATATATTTTTAATACTTTTGAAAAAATAATCTGCTATAGTTAAACTATAGAAATTCTCAAGTATTTTAAAATATATTGTTTTTAATATTTTAAATAAAATATTAAAATATTTGTTATAGTTAAAGCATAAAAAACTATAAACATATATTGGAAAATGATTTAAAGGATCATATTTATATACAAGAGTTATAAGATAGTTAAAGATACCTTTATACACCATTGAAACTATTTAATTAAGAAATGTTGTTTTTTGAAGATCATACATTCAAATAGTGATATATATATATATATATATATATATATATATATATATATATATATATATATATATATTTTTAAGGGATTCATAACAAGTTTCCATTAATAAAACCTACTACATAATGGTACATTGACTTTGGAGTTAGCAAATATATGACAAGATATAGTCAATGGTCGAGTCTTCTTCATAAAAAAAGTGGAAAATTTTATGATAATTGTAAATGATAAAACTTATCAAACAAAATGGATTTGTAATATTCATCTCAAACTTTCAGACAAAAAAATATACTCTAGATAATGTTCTTTATATTCTAGGTTTAGTGAGCAATCTTCTCTCGGTATCATAAATGTTTGATAAAGGGTTAACAATAGAATTTAAAATATTGATCGAAAGAAATAATGTTCTATTACACAAATGCCTACTGCAACTGGTACATTAAAAAATGGTTTATTTTCCCTTGATATTATATCTTCTCAAATGGCTTTGTTTGTAGTTACAACAAATACAACATTTCTTTGCCATAAAATATTTGGTTATATTAGAATTGCATCACATTTTGAACTTCATAAACATCAAATGGTTATAATTTTACCTAATATATCTTCAAATTTATCAAAATGTCTAAGCTATTTATTTGGAAAACAACATAGAATTCCATTTGAATTGAATTCACACATAGCAAATAGATCTTTGGAAGTCATATATATAAATTTTTGTGGTCCAATGACATCTATTTTTGGAGGACATAAATACTTCCAACTATTTTTTGGTGATTATTCATGAAAAATGTGGGTTTATTTTATATCATTGAAGTCAGAAGCTTTCAAGTATTTTAAATAATTCAAACAACTTGTTCAAACAGAATCTGGGAAGTTAATATAGGTACTCTAATAAAATCAAGGCAAATAATATACATCTATTATTTTTTTGAATAAATTACACAACATGGTATTAAGAACCAATTAACTATTTCTTACACTCCATAAAAATTTGGATTTGTTGAAAGAAGAAATCTCATTATTATGGAAATGGTTCAATGTATACTAAAATAAGATAATCTTGAATAATAATTTTTGGAATAAGTAGTCAATACTATAGATTATATCCAATATATAACATATACAAAAGTACTTAAAGGAATCAAACAAGAAAAATATTGATAAAAAATAAAACCATTAGGAGCTCATTTCAAAATATTTGGTTGTAAAGCTTACATGCAAATTCCTAAACAAAAACAAATAAAGTTAGATTATAAAACCTTACCTTACATATTTCTAGGATAGAATTTATCATATAAATCATAATTTCTGATAGATCCTATTACAAATAAAATTCACATAAATATAGATGATATTTTTTATGAATAATTTTCACAAAATATTAATCATAAGATATTTCATCATCTATAATAGATATCAAAGAATATTATGAGGACAATTCTGAAAATAAATCTGAAGTTATAAATGAATTAGTGGATTAACATCCTACAAGTATATCATCTCAATCTTCACAAATGGAAACTCCAAAAGAAGCTTCAACTACTGTTAAAGATGTAAAATTAGATGTGCCTCTAGATTTAAATTCTACAAGACCTTGTACTCATAGTCAAACACAAAAAGAAGTTAATAATTTCAATAATACAAAATCATGAACCTCAATTAGTTAGATATGCACTTAAGTCATCTAAATGAAAGAAACAAATATAATGTGAATTCAACTCTAATAAAAATGAAATTTGCGATCTACTCGATTTATCTAAATATAAGAAATCAATTGGATGCAAATCACCCTTCACTACTTCAGTTATCTTTTCTGAATTATCAATGATGATTAGATCATCAACATAGTACACAAGCATCACTATTTTAGAACTAAATTTCTTGAAATAGAGGTTGGCATCTTATGGATTTCTCTTGAAACCATGCTACAGAAGATGATTATCAATCTTTATGTACCAAGTTCTTGAAGCTTGTTTCAACCCATACAAGGACTTGATCAATTTGTAAACTTTTTGTTCTTGTCCTTGTACAACAAATCCTTCAAGTTGATTCATGTACACTTATTCTTTTAAATCACCATTTAAGAAGGTACTTTTCACATCCATCTGATGAAACTTCCATCTGAATTGAGCTGCCATTGCACAAATTACATGAATAGTTGTCATTTTTGTAGTTGGTGTGAATGTCTCTTCATAGTCTATGCCTTTTTTTTTAGCATAGACCTTTGCAACAAGGTCAGATTTATGCTTGTAAATAGTTCCATATACCTTATATTTAACTTTGTATACCCATTTGTAGCCAATGGGTTTATTACTAGTATGTATATCAACTAACTCCCATGTTGTGTTCTTTATAAGAGACGTATTTTTTGCATCCATAGACGTCTTCCATTGAGGCACACTAAGGGATTCTTGCACTAAATTTGGTTCAGGCTCAAAATTTGTAGTCATGAAATTGTAGTCTTCCTCTTCAGTCTTATCTTCTTCTTCATCATCATTTGCATCTTCTGCATCTTCAGATTCTTCTCTTTCTTGAAGAGACATACTTTGATTATGTGGTCGATCTAAAGTGAGATCAAGTGGTGCATCCAATTTTGTGTCTCTTAGAGTGCTAGTATACCATTTTGGGACTTTATTCTATTTTAGAGAAGTCTGTACCTTAGGTTCTTCAAAATACAGGTATATAGTAGGAGATGTATCTTTGCTAGTTTCAGGTGTATCCAACTTGCGAGCTTCATCGAATACCACATCTCGACTTATATGAATCTTCTTGTTTTTAGGTTCAATCAATCGATACCCCTTGGATTCTTCATCATAACCAAGAAATATATATTACAGAGTTTTCTCATCTAAATTGTGCATTTTCTTCTTTGGAATGTGTATTAAGGCTTTGCATCCAAATATCCTTAGATGAGAAACAGAGGGATTTCTTCCACTCCATGCTTCTTGTGGTATGACTCCTTGAAGATATTTGGTTGGTGCTCGATTTAGGAGATACACAAGAGTAGTGACAACTTCTATCCAATATTGTTGCCCAAGATGTGAACCTGTGAGAATACATCAAACCATATCCATGATGGAACGATTTATCCTTTTAGAAACTCCATTTTGTTGAGGAGTATAGGCTATAGTGAGCTATATTTTTATCCCATGTTTAGTGAGATATCTTGAAAAATCATTGGAGGTGAATTCCCCCCTCAATATAAGCAGAGTACCTTGATTGAACATCTTGATTCTTTCTCAAAAAGCTTCTAAAACTGCTAAAAATACAATAATACATCTGAATTTAGCCGTAGAAATAAAACCCACATATTTCAGGAGTAATCATCAATAAACAACTAAAAGTACTTTTTTCCACCATAATTTTTTGGCATTGGTCCACACAGATTAGTGTGTATCAACTCCAATGGTTTTCTGGATCTTGAAGAGCTCAATTCAAATGGTACTCAGTGTTTCTTATCTACTAAGCAATATGAGCATACAAGCAAAGTATGGAAAAGGTTGGGTAGACCTAACACCATCTCATTCTTACTCAATTTGAGTAGATAGCATAAAATTATATGCACATACCATTTGTGCCATAAGAAAGTAGATTATTTTGATTTGGTATCCATGGAAACATAAGGAATATAGATAGCATCTAATACAAACAAATCATATTTGTAGGAAGTTATTGCAATATTTTTACCCTTCTTGTTAATGAAGCAACACTTTTGTCCATTAACAACTTTGAAGTCAACCACCATATTCTTGTCCAGGATTTGAGGTACGAACAAAATTTTTTTGGTCAATATTGGAACATATAGGACCTTCTCAATTTGGCATTTTTCATAGAGAAGAGTGACTGAAATATTACCTTATCCTTGGACTTTATAGTTATTATAATCGATATTTTTTGTCAATTTGCCTTCTTTTGCTTCAAATGTGTCAAACCACATTTTATCACCAATCATATATTTGTTGGCACCATAATCAATATACCAAACATTATCTTTTTGTTTGGTATTTTATTTCCTTTTTTTTATTAAGCATCATTGCTTTGCAAAAATCACCTGCCACCTGGGTTAGAGACCACTTAAGGCTAAATATGGAGTCTATAAAAAAAAAAATCCTTAATTTTTAAACCAAAAAGACTTCATCCTTCAAAATTTCAAGGCATGCCCCTTAATATAATGTGCTCATGTGTAGTTCCAACATTCACTATCTAAATCCCAAGATCTAGGAATGATTACTAAATAACTTCATTCCCTTTTCCTTGATCTACAAAATCACCCTACATGACAAAGGAACACAAAAAACAATCAAGAGGCCATAAATTAGTAGCTACAACAAAAAAACTACCACAAATCAAGGGAATGAACCCAAAACCCACTTGAAAATATGAAAAGCGAAAACTTGAAGATAAACCAACACCTAACCTAATGCAAACTGACAAGAAAGCAAAAACAAAACTTGCCAAACCAAAAATTAGGGACAAAGCACAAAAACAAAAAAACTAAAACAAAAGCATGAAAACCAACACTATATACAATAATATACAAAAATGTACAAGATGATGCAAAATTTAGGCTATCAATTCCTTGGATCCCAAACATGATTAGCACTCTTTAAGAGACATGTATCCTGATATGCATGCCAAGCTTCACAGAAATCTAACCAAAAAAATATTAGGATACACAATACAAAAACTCTCATTTTACCTCTCTCACCCTACCAATTTGATTTAATGGTATTATCCATTTCATTTTGAAACTCTGATTCATTACACTTACAAGCAAATACATGATTTTCAACTATCTTTTGCTTATTTAATGAGGTATAAATTTCATTCATTACTCTGAATTGAGTTCTCATTTTCACAAGAATATAGGATTTCCTTCAAATAAGAGGCTATTTTTAAAAATTTTGAAGCCAAATCATCATCTATGTCCTTAGGCCAATCATACTTATACAAAAATTTACAAGAATCTAGGATATCTACTAAATGAGGATCATTATAAGTTTGTATCCTAGATTCAATTTTTAACTGTTTATGAACTTGATTCAATAATTCAAGCACATCTACTTCTATTTCATTCAACAAGGTAATCTTATTAGCAGTGTGAGTAGAAATCCACTCTAGTTCTTTGTTAACCTCAAATGGCATTTCATCATTAATAAAATTTGAATCCAATAGACAATTATATAAACTTTTACCTAGAGTGTGGATGGTTGGATACAAAGAATGAGATTCTACCTTTTTTACACTTTCATTTACTAGGACTTGATGAGGATTTGTAATTTTTCCTTTTTCATCATAATCTCCATCATTATCATCTTGTAGCCCTTCATATTCATCAATTACCTCTTCCTCATCTAAAACCAATGAATCATAATAAACTTTTACCATTTCTTCCTTTTCCATTTTAGCAAGGTATTCCATAAACTCCTATTCAAAATGATCAAATTTTGGAACCTTCTCTATTTCTTCCAGTGGTATACCATTTTTTGATAGTATAGGAATTGCAAGATCTTCATGTGAGATAGAGGTTTCAACATCCTGCATATCAAGTGAAATAGAAATTTCATTATTAGGAATGTGAGAAAATAATGATTCCCCATATCTTCCCCAACCATTATAATAATCATCTCCTAAAACCAAGGGATAAAATTCTATCGTGCTTTCTACATAATCTTCAAATTCATCTATTAATTCCTTTTTAAATTTACTTTTAAATACTTTTGGTGGCTTAGGGGTTTCTTCAGTGGGATCAATATTTGTATTTAACTTTCTATATGGTAGAACCTTGAAGGTTCTAGCATAATTTTAATAAATAAATAATTAAAATAGAATCTAAATTAAAAGAATCACTTTTATAAAGAATAATTGTTTCACTGGTAGGAAGGTCCCTCCAAATGCATTCAATAAATAATTGTATATTCTTCTTCATGGATGATTTTATATTGATTCCTCTCATATAATATATAGAATTTTTCAATCATGACCTTTCAATCATGACTTTTCAATCATGACTCTTCAATCATGACTTTTCAATCATGACTTTTCAACCATGACTTTTCAACCATGACTTTTCAATAATAATGAAATATATAATTAAAGTAATAAATAATAATTAATAAGTAATGTTAGGATGTGGGATCCTAACATGCCACCCTCATTAAAAAGAGCTTTGTCCTCAAAGCTCAAAGTAAGGAGATTCATTGTTTGTTTTCCCAATTGAATTTGTGCAAGTTCTTGTACTATCTTAATGTCACTTTTTTGAAGGTAGGGATATATTGAAGGTCGAAGTGTTAGTGATGGGTTACCAGGAAAAATAGTAGAATATTCCTTAGGAGAATTGTGATGATGATGGGAGGTCAACCATTGGGGTTCCTAAAACACTTCAGAATAATGCATCAAAAGTGATGGTAACACCTTCATATCCTTTTGTGGTTCCTTGGTAGAGCCAATGAAGAAGGAGTGTGTAGTCACTCTGCGTTGGTTCTGAATAGGTATAGTAATGTGGTGAGAACTCACTATTGGTGAGGAAGGTGTGTGTAGGTCTTGTAGAGTGTATGTCTGGATGGAATTTATCACTTCGGGTATATCTAATTCATCCTTGTTTAGTGCATCAATCACTTTCGGTATATCAACCCTATTGTTGACATTGGTGGGATCAAGTATTTCTTGCTCATTGTCCTTGTTTTCTACATCTTCCTCATCTTTCTCATCTTCCTTAGCTTCCACTTTGGTATTTATTAGATACTCGATATCGCTCAAAATACCATCAAGAAGTTCCATGTTTTTTTATTGTGATCTTGTTCATTCCATCTTCTAAAGTCTACGATGTTGCTTTTAATTTCCTTGATTTTGATCAGTGCACCCAACTTGACTGGGTCAAACATGGCTGGGTCCAACATGGCTCTGATACCAAATGGTAGAACCCTAAAGGTTCTAGCACAATTTTAATAAAGAAATAATTAAAATAGCATCTAAATTAAAAGAATCACTTTTATAAAGAATCACTTTTTCACTGGTAGGAAGGTCCCTCCAATGCATTCAATAAACAATTATATATTCTTCTTCATGGATGATTTGATATGGATTCCTCTCATATAATATATAGACTTTTTCAATCATGACCTTTCAATCATGAATTTTCAATCATGACTCTTCAATCATGAATTTTCAATCATGACTTTTCAACCATGACTTTTCAATAATAATAAAATATATAATTAAATTAATAAATAATAATTAATAAGTAATGTTAGGATGTGGGATCCTAACACTATAATTGTCCCAATATTCCTTTGTAAATAATTACTCTAAGCCATTCATTTCCAAAAGGTCATTATTTACAACATGTTGGCTTTCTTGATCATTCGCTTTATCCGCTTCATTGAATTCTATAGAAGTTCTTGACCTATCACATATTTCAATGCTAGTTAGATCTAAGACTCCTCCATTGTATTAATACTCATACATTTCTAAAAATGAATCAATATCTACATTTTGATAGGAATATTTACCATAATCATCATTGGTGAACATTGACTTTGAAACTTGTACTTATTCTTGGATATTAACTAATATGGTTGTAACATTTGGACAATCAATTTTATTCCATTGATTGCTCACATGCGACATCATTAGATTCAGGGGTGCTAGACTGAATGGTTGGTATTGGTTGGAATCCATAACTCCTAAAGAATAGTTCATCATGGGAGAAGGTTGTACCTCACCCTAACTCATAGGTGGTATCTGATTTTGAGCCTTAGGGTTAAGGAAGGATAATCTACCCACATCAACAGCTTTCAAAATCCACCATTGTTCTACTATTATTGCCACACTTTAAGCTCTGGGTAAGGATGGATCTTTAAGAATTCTTCCTAGAAATGCAGAAATTAAGGGTTCTAAGGCTTCCAGATATATTTGAGTGGCTTCTTCTTCTGAAATGATGTAATGTATCGTCATCTCGGTATACGACCTATGGAACCTATCATTGAATTGGCTCATGGATTCATTAGGTTCTTTACATATAGAGATAAATTGATTTAATAGCATATCTGGGTCAACCAATTTTCCTAAATGTTTAAGAAACGTTGATTGTAATTGAACCCAAGAGGTGATAGAACCTATAGGTAAATTGATATACCAATCATAATAAATTTCATCTAATGTTGATGGAAACAGCCTACAAGCAACATCTTTATACATAATTTGCAAATGAATAAAAGTTTTCTTATATGTCTGAATATGCTCCTTAGTTGATTCCATTCCATCATGCTTAAAATGAGGTAGATTACACATAATATCTATAGGCACATGGTGTGAAGGCCCAAGTATGTTTAAAGGACTGCTTGTCATCATTGGAGTAAATATTGTCATTAGTGGACCTTAAAGAATATAACTTTAGTATCAATCTTGTTAGTCAAAGCAATATATCTTGCAAAGAAGCATGAAATGACTAACAAGTTTCAAATATTTAAAATATAGATCATAATTTTAGGATCAACCAAAATATATGCATCAATTAAACCATGAAATTAAAGAATATTTTACAATTTGTAAAAGTTTAGCATTAATGCACCATCAATTAAAAGAATTTCCAATCAATGAAAGTGATCACATGTAAACAAAACCTCGTTAGTCAATACCAATACCTTCAAATAACCTTTCAAAGAGCAATAAAAACTTTAGCATTTAAGTAGCAATAAAATGACCAATTCAAGCCCTCCTCCTAGCACCAAAATGTTGAGTGGTAATTTTACCCAATTGCAAAACCACACTCACAGTTAGGATTTTGATTAGAAAATCCTCTCTTGAAAAGAAATAGAAATTTCTCCAAGGTTACTTTTACTTAATGTGTGCATGTATGCTTTTGAAAATGTGTCAAATAAATACTAGAATACCTTAGTGATTTGTAAGTAATTATTTACAATGGGTTTGTGTTGGTATTACTTTATTATGTTATGTTATTGATTGTTCATAAAACTTAAAAGAAAATAAAATGTGATTGGCCCTCATATGACCATGATGTAAACCAAAGTTCATTTTATATTGAAGTATTTTAGATAGATTCAATCTTCTTTTTTAAGTAAATTTTAACAAGTTATAATTTTTAAAACTTGATTTGAGCATGCAATAAAATTTTAGAACCTATCTCTTAAATGTGAACATTGAATAATGAGTGGATTCATTTTATGTTGCTTTGAGCATGAACAAAAAATAATCTAAATGACTAACTTTAAAATGTAATGGCCTTTGAAAAGCCATATAAATTACCCCTTTAATGAAATTATAATTTTCATAAAGGGAATTTAATTTATAGTTTTATGAAACAAAGGTGCAAAGCTTGAAATTTAACTCTCCTTTAAAATGTGAAATCATGTTAAGCCTTTTGAAATTACAAAAATCCATTAAAATGTGAACTTTAAATAAAATTTTGGAATTTTGAATTTCCCTTAAAACAAAAACGTAATTGCCTTAAATAATAATTTAAAGCTTATTCTTGGAATTTGTGCATCTCTTTTTGGAATTTTAATTTTTTTTGTATTTTTTATTTTATTTGCAGAATTTAAAAAAAATGAAAAAGGGTAAGGTTAGGAAAATAAATAAAGGAAAATAAAATAAACTAGAACAAGTTACTATGATTTTAAAGTTCCACACAAACCCTACAAACATTAGTATCTTGCATTAAACCATCATTAATGTGACCCGTATTCATGCAATCAAAAATTCAATGAGGTGCAATCTTCTAAGGAAAATTTGCAATATATTAAAAATAACGGATAAGTCTACCATTAACATGCATAAAAACTTATTGCATTTCCAATACATTAGCAATAGAAATATTTTCAACATTAAACACATATGCAGAATACCATACCCTAAATTGGCATCCAATGGTGAAATGATCTAGTCCAGCAGCATGGGAGGAGAAATATTTAGGCAAACCCAGTTTCAAAGCTCTTCTTTCACATCTACAATTCTATCCAAAAAAATTCTAGCCCTTGTTCTGTTATTCAAATCCGTATTTAAGATTTTTCTTGAAACTCCTTGGTTTCATCTCCCCCTTTCATTTCATGTCTCTTCATTTCCATATTTTTGGTTATCTTTTGTTTGCAAATCCTGTGCTTGATGATTTCCATCCTTGGGTAACACTCTCACCGTTACGTGAATTAAAAAAAATTAAAATATTTAATCTAATAAATTAATTTTCTTTTGTTGGACATGCATATTTTGTCTTAAACCCCACGAATATCTCCTTTTGTTCACAACATGGTAATGCTTTTGTCTTTTCTTCATACTTTCTCACAGTCTTCCAAGTTACAAAAGTTAAATGTGTTGAATAGTGAGAGTGGTTATTATTATGTAATCATATCTTACGTTACCCCCTTATAAATAATATTCCTCCATATTTCTTAAACTGCATCTACGTATCTGACAATAATTCCTACAAGTTTTTGTTATGGATACGTTGCTACCGCATCAACATCCCCTCTATGCTGGTGTGTGTGTGTAGCCCTAACTTATTCAAATCTACTTGAAAGCCCTATCTTGGACACTTTCATATATTTATACACCCAGTTAATAAAACTTGAATGTGCATGATATGGTGATGATAGAGGTAAATATAATGTGGGGTCTTTGTAACCATACTGGCAGTACCATTCCACTTAATTTTTTGTAAAGATTCTTCTCTTAGTACACTATCCATACTGATGTCCACATTCCAAAGGCCACATCGATGCCCTTGAAATTCCACATGGCAATTGCATGGACCACACTTGTTGTGTCCACATCATTATAGTTGTCACCAAATTTCCTAGCTTCATGTTCCATTCAGTACTGTGTTCCACGATAGTACATGGATATCCTTATTGTAAGCTATCCTTTGCAAACCGTTCAACTACCCAACATAGACAAAAATACTTGCTCCTCCTTGAAACAACATAAAAAACATAGCTCCTCCTATAGAAATGATAGGTTTTAGAATGTGCTCAACAGTGTCAATGTCATAAGGCAACACTGTGAAATCAATGGTCATCCACCGTGCTTAGGATTTCACCTACTAAGTTATATGAAATCTCGTGACCACCGTTGTATGAAACTTTAATCTCTCTCCACCACATCGAATACCTTGTGGAAGCTCATCTGGTAGTGTCACTATATCCATGACCTACACCACATCCATATCCATGAATACCAGGTGGAAAATAAAACTTCACATATTCATCCATGAACTAACCTTCAGTAGCCTTGGTTTCATGGTCTTCATTATTTCAAAAAGTAGGCATTCAACCATAAACCTTTCTTAGAGTAACATATGCTGACATGGAGGATGAAGTGGTGAGGTAACTAGAGTGGTGAAGCATATTAACATCACTCTTGACTTTGCTTGGCTTGGCCCTAACTTCATGGCCACGTGTACGCCCATCAATTTTGTACATTTTCTTTGCATTTTAAGTTGCAATGGTTTTTGTATATTGATAATATTTTTAAAAATTGGGTCAATAATTTTATAATCACCATTTTACAAGGCCTCTATGGTAGCAGTGGGTCCATTCCACATCCACGTAAGTACCCTGATCAATACTAAATTTATCGCTACCATCATACTTGAAATCCACACTCTGAAACATGCCTTGACATGATGGTCGACCTACCATATTCTGTCATGCTTATTGCTCGATATTTTTACTATATTTTAGCTACCAAAATACCTTTCCTTCAATCACCTTAATTTTCCCATTGACCCAACCCTCGCAATCCACATACACAGATCCACTATCATTGTTCATCCTTATCTTCGCATACGCCACCAAACAAGGAATTTGTTCTATTATGAATATAGCTCTACAACCTGGATCCTTGACATCGAGTGTACACTGGAGTTACCATTGAAGGTGTAGCCTTTTATGCTCAAACTAACTAAAATTAGACCTTGCTATAGACCTGTGCCATCCCTCCGGACTGGAATTTTTAGTATTCTATACACTGTTGTAGACATCCATCTTTGCATATTGGTTGGATATCCTCCCATCATAAAACTTCTTCTAGGGATTCCATGACATCTACATCATCGTCACTCATATCATGTCCGCATTTAGGTCCATCCATGTGGTCATGTTAGATCGCTCAAGTTTGCATTTTGTGTGTCCATGTCAGCCATCTGGATCCATGTCATTGCCTTCCTTAGTCAATCATACCTCGGATATCATGTTGGGTTTATCTTTTATAAACACCTGGAAAAAGTAAATATCACATTGATTAATGCCCTAAAATACCAATTCAAAATCATTTAAAAACTATAAAACACAAAACCTAAAATTAAAGTTTCAAAATCACTTAAAAGTGTAGAACTCAAAGTAAAACTAACAACACACGAAGCATTGATGGATTTTCTTATATATATATATATATATATATATATATATATATATATATATATATATATATATATTGTATTACTTTTCTTGAAAATGTGATTTAATTCAAATATTTGAATTAGTTTAATTTCAAGATATTAAAACTAAGATACAAGAAACACCTTATAAATCTAACCAATATTAAAACTAAAACCAAAGAAACTAAAAGCTAACAACACACTAGACATATAAAAGAAATTCAAAGCATACACTAACCAAGAATGAACCATGAAACCTATAAAATTATCACTCAAAGGCAACAAAATTCCTAAAAACTCAAAATATAAGGTGGGTTCCCAAATTTAGAGCAAGTTGTGCAATGGCCACAACATTAAGGAGAAGAAGAATTATCAGAAGAGATATCCTTATGCTATTAAGATTAATTTACAAAAATATTGGTTGTGAACCTACATCGTTTCATTTTTTGAGCAATTTATAGCAAGCATCAAAACGGCATCAAAGCAGCATCAATTCATTAGCAACCATCTTTCAACAATTCTCCACTAGAAAAGGTGCAACTTGTGGTCTGGTTTATGTTTATTCTCCTCTTTTTTACATCTACTCAAAATTTTTTGTTAACATTTGTTATCTTTTTTATTTACATATTTTCTATCCTTTTGTCTCAAGAAACAAGGATCTAATTGTCAAAGCAAAAAATTCACTATCTTTGCTTAGGCTTGATGGACCCTTCTACACTAATCGCCACTTTTTTTTTTTGTCTTGTAGGAATTTATTGAGTTTTTTTGAAAGTACTAGTAAGGAGTGAGTGGCATTTCTATAAGAAGGTGGAATTTTTGCTTCTATGATCTGTAGACACCAAAATAGCACCAATCCGATTATGTGACTGCAAACACTGATCGCTTTGACACACACAGCCCCCAGGGCAGCCCTCAGAGGTTAAACAGTGGTCCTAACCACTTTTGTAGCAATTTTGGAAGGTCAAAAGGCAATTTGGCACATTCAGGCACTTTGCTCAGTATTCGTCCCACCCAGGGACGAATTCTAACTGGGATCCGTCTCACCCAGGGACGAATTCTAAATTCGTCTTTGGTCAGGACGAATTCCAGGTTTAACGGGCAAAAATAAGAATGCCGCCAAGTGGCAGCCGAAGACAGTCATTTATTGCCTCCTATCGTGCATGCGCGTGTAGGTGGGTAGATTGGCCATTGGAAGACTGTCACAAGGGCAGTCATGGAAGCCCAAGTCAGGGAGGAGTCTCCTCCCTCTTGGGAAGGCATGGCCGCCACATGGCATCCCTGCATGCCCATCCAAAAGAGACCCCTTGGGTCTATAAATTGGTGGACTTTCCCACCCAAAAGGAGAAAAGTTGGAGGCATTTTCAAGCAACGAAGTGCTGCCAAATTGAACACCCCATTGCACCCTTTTTTGATTCATTTCTTCCACATCCTTAATCTCTTTCGCAAGAGAGGTTATTGGGTGGCTTTTGGAAGTGTGGATCCGGACCCAAACCCGACATTTCACCACATCAATCTACCAATTTTTTGACACCCCATCCTAAGAGATTTTGGGCCCATCCCAAGTGGATTGGTGCCAAAATCAAGTTCCAACGGTGGGCGGCCCACTTGGGCACCCCACACTTTTTTTTAGTTTCATTTTAATCTATTCTGTTATCACTTGTTTATCTTCTATTACATGCTATGCTGTTTAGGTAGTTTCTGATTTTGATTCCATAAGATTTTGATTAAATATTATCATGCTTTGTCGATTTTGTGGCCCTCACTAACTTGCAGGTAACGACGTCGAATTCCCATGGATAGAGGCCAAATTGGGAGAATCCGACCATCTGGGTCGTCCCAAAATGCCCCCAATTAGTTAACCCCTATGTTTGCAGATCTTCTAGAGGTCCCGAGGTTCGACATTTAGATGGCATCACTTCGGCTTTTCATCACAGGCGAATTCGTCCTACCCGAGGACGAATTACAGCAAAATTCGTCCTGACCAGGGACGAATTTCAGTTGAATGCAGATTGGCCGACTGTTTCGATGGCAGTGGCCCTCTGGTAAATATTTTTGGTTTCTGTCAAATGTGCAAGTCATTTAAAATCATTTTATTCATCGGTTTAGCTAATATTTATGCATGCATCTTTTATCGTTTTTAGAGAACAAGTGCTTCTTCTTTGCAACAGGTGCTACTAATGACTTTGTTGTGTCTCTGAACATAATATAAGCAGCGAGAAGCGAGGATTCATCAACGCAAGCGGTGGCAACACTTTGGCCCACCCATTTCAAATGTGGGCACGCGGAAGGAAGAAGACTAAGTCACGATTGTAACCAAAATCCATTTAACGCTCCTAACCCCTAAAAAGGGAGGATGCGCCTTTGTAACCGAGATTAAAAGAGTTAAATAAAAGGGCTGTGATTTCTCCACTTTCTTTTGTCTCCGTTTAATTTGTCTCTTTCATTTCATGCATTTCACATTTTAGGACTTAAGCGTAGTTTTGATTTTGAATACATCGCAAGTAGTTTTTCCTTCACTTCCGAAATCTCATGCTTTCAGTGGCGATCACGGTGGGACTCTGTCCCCTGGTTTTTAAGATCAAGTAACTGATCCATTTTTGTGTTTTGTGCTTGACAGGTACCATTTTTCAAAAGCAGACTATTATTCGTCTTTGCCTGTGGCGAATACTTTACTGTAATTCGTCTGACCCTGAGACGAATTCAAATTCATCTCAGACAGGGACAAATTCTATTCTGTAATTCGTCTCACAGAGGGACGAATTTTTGTCTATGAATTTTCAGAGTCGAGGATCAGAAAATAGCAAGTCTGGGCCAGAAAAGAGGTAAGGTTCCAAAACTGTCCCTGTCATTTTTTTGATTTTTTGTTTCTATTTTTTTGTCAACTTTTGCTTGCTTAGGGAAAGTTGGTTGCTTGCATGTTTCAATTTTAATTAAAATAAACCACACACACATCACGTGGTATCTTTAAACCAAGGAGCTGGTCGTAAGACCCCAGCCCTTGATCAAGACCAACGGTGGGTTCATCACCACCTTGGCTTGATTTTTGCATCCATTTCCCCGATTGTCACTGTTGTTAGGCGTAAATCCTGACGAAAGCTGACCGAGTGTCATTGGGGTGATTCCCATGCACGCGAGGATAAGTCTTCTATGGTAGGTGTCATTAACAGGACAATCCCCCTTTCGTACCGCCTATGTTCCACGTACCATCTGCTCTCACGTACCTATAGTTTCCCTCTCGTAAGGGCGGGTATATAGAGAGGTTGGTATATCGGTCCGACAATGGTATATTGAAGGGGCGACCATTTATGGGAGTCATATGAGCCAACATTCTGCATTTAAACGTTCTTCAAAACTTTCAAAAACAAAACAAAATCATCAAAATGCACTAAACCAGTTTAGGACACACCATTAATCTTTAAAAGAGATAATCACCGTTTGTGTATGTGTGTGTTCATTTTTGCTTAGTGTAACAAAAAAAAAAAAAATCATAAATGAGATAAAATTTTGCTTAGCTGGTAGAAGAGCACCACAATGGTGTACACCCGTAGCCAAGCCCAATCAAGGGCAAAAGCTACAAAAAGTATACAAGGAGCGGGCACAAGTCGCCTTCGCTTTAGTCCTGAGGACTTGGCCATACCGCCTTGGCGGTCTGGACCACAAGAGAGTCCGCATCATTCCACGTCAAGGTGGAATTATAGGGATACCCCCTTGGGGGACACGCCCGTTCAACACAGCCCCTTTCGGGAAGAAGCTTTACATGTGGCACTTAATGAAAATAGAAGACCACCTTTAGAGGCTAGATATGAGTGGCCACCGCGCAATGAAGCGCTAGAGAGGCACAGTGTCCATGAGGAGAGACAACATGAATATGGCATCTCTCCTTTGCCTCCCATTAGAACTTAAAGACAAAACCCAGAGCGCAGGGCTCTCCACACAGGGCGAGCTAACTCTGCCCGCCCCTTTCACACCCATGAAAGGGAGTACGAGGAAGGCCATCGCATTCCTCGAGAACAACATACAGCATGGGAGCCTTGTGCTTCCACACCTGCTAGATATCATGGTCATCCATCGAGGCCAGAGCCTCAGATAAATGTCACCGACCTCGACAGAGGGAAGCGACCCATTGAAATCTCGGATCATCAAGACCGAGGCAAATACATAGGAGAAACATTCAAGCCTCCTGAGCAAAATATGGCAGACCAAATTGACCTGGCAATCGCCAGACATACCGCCCGCCAAGCCCGAATCACGCGGCTTGAGCAAGGTCATCAGGAGTTAGAGCGCTTATACCGCCTTAACAAAGAGCGCATGCAATGCGAAGTGGATGAGCTACGTTATAAACTACCTGAGAGGGTGCCAACCCCTCACACCCAAAAAGCAGAACAATATGAGAGGTATAATCCTTTGGTGCAAGATAGGTCTCCGCGACCTCGTCAAGCTTTGCCTCCGAGACCCCATAGACCTGAGAGGGAGGCCACTCCCCGAAACAATGATGGGTACCCTCAGTGGGGACTCACTCAGGGTCATAGGTCTCGCCCAGAGACTCCTCAAGAAGTTTATGAGGAGTACGAACCAGAAATAGAATGGGCCAAAATGCCCTATCAAGGTGGGAGGGCTGCCATTCGGCCACCCCCCCATAGGCCTCCAGTCTCCCACCACTCACAACGGGAGCAAACAAAAGAGGAAGAGATTAAATCTTTCGATGCATACAAAGTGCTATTAGAGCGTTTGGAGTCTATGGAGACAAAAGCTTTTGGGCATCAAAAGCCCATGTTACGTCAACTCCGTAGTCATCCAGTGCATCCCTCAGTGCCCACACCTCTTTACCCCGAACATTTCAAGTTGCCTCAGTTGGCAGTCTTTAAGGGTGAAGAGGATGCTCAAGAGCATGTGACAAGATTCCCGAGCCAATGCTTTGGCATTCAGGATAATGATGCACTCGTTGCTAAGGACATTCATAACCACATTCGTAGGTCCTGCCTCGGATTGGTTCACATAGTTGCCGAAGCACAGCATAAATAACTTGGATCAATTAGTAGATGCATTCCTTGAACGCTTTGCCTTCAACACCAAGAAGAAGGCATCATTGAGTGATCTGGCCAGCCTCAAGCAATATGAGGAAGAGACAATGGCAGCTTACGAGAATCGATGGAGGGCTCTACTTTCTAAGCTACCTTACCTTCCCCCTATGTCCGACCTCACACAAATGTTTTCACGGAGTTGTCTGAGATCGATCTCTGGGCTATTGCAGCTGCAGCAATATGCCAGCTTAGAAGAAGCTTTGGTGCAAGCCAGAGTTATTGAAGAGATCAAAATACAGGAAGGCAAAATCGCCAAGCCTAAAAAGAAAGAGTGGAACAAAAACACTAAGACCGGCACTACGCAACCAAAACCCACTACGGTTAATCAAGTTGCGATAAATGTTCCCAAGCCTGTGCAAGAAATACAGCCTCAAAAGGCTAATTATCAGGCAGTGCCTCCTAATTATGAAAAAGAAAACAAAAAATAGGAGCAAAATCAGTAGCATCGCCCTAGGCGACAATTCACCCCTTATACGGAGTCTCGGGACTCCCTATTTGACCGCTTGTCAACGGCAAATTTAATCACCCTTCCAAAAATCCAAACCATAGATCCTAACGCTCCCAAGCCTAAGGGATACAGAGAGGAATTATATTGTAGGTTCCATAGGCGAAGGGGACATGACCTGAATGGATGTTGGAAATTCAAGGGATTAATACAAGATTTGATCGATAATAAAACATTGGCAAGTGGACAACCCCATAGCGCCAAATAATCAATAGATGGGGGTTTTCAAGGACCCTTTGCCTGCCCATGAGGCACAGGAAAAACCTCTTCAGGTCAATGAGGTGCGACAGAATCTTCCCATGCAAGGATTTGTGGGAATGATCAGCATAGTGACCAGGAACAAAAAGTACCCAGGAGTTGCCCCGAGGCAGCCTACAAGAGAAGTTCCAACAACGTCGCAACCTCAACAATGCCCTGTGCAGTTGCCTCCACCTAGACCCGAGGTCATGATACGGACCAAACTCACGCAGAGTTTGCGGACCACATCGGCTAGGCTTTCCATTTATGAGCTTATACAACAATCAGCACCCCATAGAGAAGCTCTCATGGAAATTTTGAAAGCCATCGAGTTACAGCCTCATGAAGCGAATTCCTTCAATAACTTCGTGGGACATGTGAAACGATGTACGGAGCCGGTCATTACCTTCAGAGAGGATGAAGTTAAAACAATATCGAATGACATGGCGGATCCACCCCTGCACGTTATCGCGCGGGTCAACGGGATCCCGTACAAGAGAGTGTTGGTAGATACTGGCTCGTCCAGTAACATCATTACCACTGCAGCATTAAAACATCTGAAGCTGCCAGCCTCTCATATCATGGCTTCCACATACACACTGCGAGCATTCAACGATGCGATATGCTCGATAGTCGACACAATTGTTCTGCCCGTCCAGGTAGGACAAAAGATGATACCTACATTGTGCCATATTTTGGAAGGCGAGATGGCATACAACATATTGCTAGGGCGGCCATGGATCAGGGACATGAAGTGTGTCCCTTCGATAGCTCACCAGTGTCTAAAGTATGCATTTGAAGGAGAAGTACATGTAGTCCCGATGGACTTAGAACCCTTCAAATATTGCAATGTAGTGCAATTGATGCCTCAATCGACCCTCCCATCGACGCACTTGGATTTCTAGTTAAATCCATCTAGACAGGGTCCGATACCGCGGGCACCACTGGTGACTAATCCATCAAAACCCCAGCCAGGTGCATCTTCATCATCTGCTCCTTCACTACCAATGCCACCTGTCATGGCTAAACAGAAGGACAAAGGGAAACAAATCTTGGAAGAGGCTCAACCCCTAGAAGAGGTGTTGCCAACAATATCAATTATCTCAACAGAAGAGATACCTAGCACAACGAAAGTTGAGGCTCCTAATCCACCCAACATGGAATGGACTCAGGAAGGCCTCCCATTCCCTCCCTCCCAATCATCAACAATCACTATTGAAATGGCCAGTACGGGCCTGGGGGAGTATCTAGTGCAGAATGTGGTAGCAACGCCCGCACTAGAATCCGTGCAGGACATGGGGAGACCTCGCCTTCCCATAGGGACAGTTGTTCCTTTAGGTTACCCACCAAACCAGACTAATTTTGTGTATGGGGGCCTTGATCATGGTGTTGAATCATGCAAGCAAAAGGACGAAGACGAAGAGCCTTTTGCCGAAAATGTCAATTATCTGTCAAACCCGGACTTCGCTCTGAGATATCTCGGCCAATGCAATTGGCATGGATACGGGCTAGGCAGGTATGAGCAAGGAGTGCGTGTCCTTTGCCAACCAAGATACCAAATGTCGTATGATAAGTCGGGAGTAGGGTTCAACCACCCCCTGCCCTTAGACATCTTGGTGGAAAACATGCAAGGCCTAGAAATAGGCAACAAGGGTGGATTGGCATCAGATCCTTATGCCAACCCAAACACAACGTATACCTTGGGAGATTACCTTCCATGGTCAACAACCACCCTTGGTAACATCAAAAACCCCTCCCCTTTGCTAGAGAGAGGTGAAAGTTCGGACACTAACTTTCAAGGAGAACATAAACAGTGTCCAGAGATCTTTTTGAAACTGTTCCCTTTAGAGGTTCCAATGGAACCAGTGCTGTGTCAGGAGAATCAGGTCCCCCCACCAAGTGTGGAACAACCGCAATGGGACCAGATTAATTTGCTGGAACAAGGTGAACCCTTAATGTCGCAAACAGTTGTTGAAGAAAATGAACATTTTTGGATCTCCGACAGTGATTCGAAAGATGAGACTGAGATGGCCTATCTCAACCACATGCGACAAATGCAACAAAGGCAACAAGTGCAACAACGGTGTCCCTTGGGGATTAATGAATTATTTGCACAGATGGGCATAGTGCCAGGGCATGAGTGGTATGTAGACCCAGCGGGGTGGGACCAAGTGTTGGATCCATGGCTCCAAATTTACGATGAGCACCATCCACCCCGAGACCCTATAATGACATCAATGTCGAGGGAAGACCCTGTCCTCCTATTAGCACATAGGGCCGATCCGTTCATGCCCATCCCTCTAGAGCCAGATCCAGAGAATAGGGAGCATCCAGAATGTTCGAGTTATCACACCCATGGTAATGGAGACCAAATCCATTTCATCCACATGATCTCCATTGATTTGACCGCACCCATCCGCAATCCGGTCGATCCAGCACGGTCATTGCATCTAGACACAGATGCCATCGACTGGGATCACGTCAATTCACCTATCTCCCCATCAGAGTACTGGCCTTTCGATAAGATGCCTCATTTTACCCCAGGGACAACTCAAGATATTTTTTAGGCTAAAGAGGAACCCGAGGTTCCCAACGCAGATTTAAATTCAGCTAATGATATCCATTTGATCCCGACTCCACATCAGTTGGAGGATGGATCCCACATGTCAGTCGAGGAGACGACTGACATAGATATCGGCATGGATCCCATGAATCCATAGATTATCAAGCTGGGGGTAAGCTTATCCCCTGAAGAGCAAGCCGACTACATTGCCCTTCTCAAAGAGAAGAAGGAGGTTTTTGCATGGTCATACAAGGATATGCCAGGACTAGACCCGCAGCTAGTCACGCATAATTTAACGCTTGATCCGACAATCAAGCCCGTAAAGCAAAAACTACGTAAGATGCACCCAACAGTGGCCTTGATGGTCAAAGACGAATTGCAAAAGCTGTTGGATGCACAGTTTGTCATCTGCATGGATTATCCGCCATGGCTGTCCAACATGGTGCCCATCAAAAATCCCGACGGGAGGATTCGCATATGCACCGATTTTTGAGATCTAAACAAAGCGAGTCCTAAGGATGATTTCCCCTTGCCGAGCATCGACGCGTTGGTAGATGCTACAACAGGTCACGAAATGCTCTCCCTCATGGATGGTTTCTCAGGATACAATCAGATTCGTATCAATCCTGAAGACCAACTAAAAACGGCATTCACAATGCCTTGGGGGACATTTTGTTATAAGGTCATGCCTTTTGGCCTTAAAAATGCTGGTGCCACCTACCAACGTGCCATGACGTACATCTTCCATGACTACATGCATAAAACTTTGGAAGATTACATGGATGATTTGTTAGCCAAGTCTCTTTTGCGCTCAAATCATATCGATGACTTAAGCAAGATCCTCGATCGCCTCATGGAGCATAAAGTTAGACTAAATCCCAAGAAGTGCGTATTTGGCGTCACATCTGGAAAACTCTTGGGTTTCATAGTCTCAAAGCGAGGCATCGAGGTGGACCCAAAGAAAGTCAAGGCAATCCTTGAAATGGTTCCCCCAACTACCATTAAGCAGCTCAAAAGTCTGTAGGGAAAGGTCACGTCGATTAAGCGCTTCATAGCGCAGCTATCTGACAAGTGCCGACCCATGAACAAATTATTGCACAAGGGGGTTACATTTCACCGGGATGACGAGTGCCAATCGACCTTTGATGAAATCAAACAATACTTGGCTTCACCGCCAGTATTGGCACCACCTAGACCAGGAGTGCCGTTCTACTTATACATCTCAGCCTACGAGGTGGCACTGGGCGCCATGCTAGCCCAAAAGAATGAACTTCACAAAGAACAGAGCTACTTACTATCTTAGCCGCACCCTGGTCAGTTATGAACTTAACTATGCATACGTTGAGAAACTCTGCTTGGAAGTGGTGTTTGCTACCAAAAAGCTACGCCACTACATGTTGAGCAACACTACGTATGTTGTGTCTAAGGAGAATCCATTGCGATACATGATGAGTCGTACGTATCATAGTAGTCGCACGACGAAATGGATCATGTTGTTGACGGAATTTGACATAGAGTTTATTGGATAGAAATCTATCAAAGGACAGGTCATAGCCGATCAACTAGCGGAGGCTCCTCTTGAAGACGATCAGCCTCTAGTCATAGAACTACCCGATGATGGGGTCTTCCATGTCTCAAAATCGCCAGATTCTGATGAGCCTGAGTCACAGGCTGACATAACCCTATTCTTCGATGGTTCTAAATGTGAGCAAGGTGGTGGTGCACGGGAATAGTATTCTTCACACCGCAGGGCGCTCCAATGCCCCTGTCATTTAAATTAAATTTCCCATGCACCAACAATAATGCAGAGTATGAAGCCTTGCTCATAGGTCTTCAGACAACAATCGCCATGAACATCAAATGACTGAATATCTTTGGTGATTCGCTGTTAATAGTCAATCAAGTCAAAGGGGTATTCCAATGCAAATGCCCAGTTCTACAGGCTTATAAAGCCCTTGTGGACAAATTCTTGGCAAAACTTGAGTGGTATGACATCGAGGCACTCCCTCGGTCATCGAATCATTTTGCGGACACAATGGCCTCCTTGGGGTCACTAATCCCACAAGACCTTTTCGGTGATATGACAACCATTCAAGTCAAAACCTTATCGCAATCCGTGATGGAGCGTGCAAGCTCAGACTTGACGCCAGGAATCCACATGATCCAGATTGAACCATCCTCGGATAAGTTCTCTCGAATCCAAGATCGTCTAAAACGCGCCAACTGGGGGTCCTTGTTCTCCCCTACTCCCATTAATAGCAACACAACGCTATTCTTATAGGTTCTATCCCACTCAGCGTTTGCTAGGGATGAACTTCAAGAGGGATTGGTTGTTCATACTGTCGAGGTTTCTGATCAACAGGATCGGTATTTACCCATTAGAGACTACCTCAAGTTAGGTAATCTCCCGCTTGGATTGACGCATGCCACAAAATGAGCATTCAAGCAGAAAGCGGCTAAGTATGTCTTGATAGGAGACATTTTGTATCGTCGTAGCTATGAAGGAATCCTCCTTCGTTGCTTGGACCAGCAAGAGTCCACTTGGGCAATCGCCCAAGCGCACGATGGTACATGTGGTGGCCATTTCAGTGGTATGGCCATCGCAAAGTGCATTCTTTGCATGGGCTATTATTGGCCATCTTTAGAGCGAGATTGTTGCGCATATGTCAAGAAGTGCGTGAAGTGTCAACATCATGCCAATTTGATGCACGTACCTTCCCAGGCCTTGCAGACAGTCCAGTCTACTTGGCCATTTTCGTAGTGGGGCTTCGATCTAATTGGAAAGATCTCCCCTACATCGTCAGGCCATCACACGTTTATCATAACGGCCACAGAGTATTTTACCAAGTGGGTGGAAGCAGTTCCGCTTACCTCTACGACAGGACCCCGCATCGTGGAGTTCATTTTGCATAACATCATATGTCATTTTGGTATTCCATCCAAAATAGTCTCGGATAATGGGATGCCATTCAAGAACAAAGACGTGCATGCTTTGACCACAAAGTACAAAATTCAGCATAGTTTTTTGACACCCTATTATCCGCAGGCGAATGGGCAAGCAGAAGCGTCAAACAAAATGCTAGTTGCCATCCTCAAAAATACCGTCGTAGATAGTCATAAGGATTGGCACATTCAAATCCCACTTGCCCTATGGGCCTATCGCACTAGCATTCGGACACCCACTGGGGCCACTCCATTTTTGCTCGTGTATGGCTCCGAGGCAGTCATGCCTCTAGAGTTGGAAATTCCTTCCCTGCGCATATCAATGCAAGAGTTCATCGATGATGACGCTATGCGGCAGGCCCGGTTAGACCAGCTTACGTTGCTTGACGAACGACGCGTTAATGCTCTTGAGCATTTACGTATCTATCAAGAGCGACTTAAGAAAGCTTACAACATGAAAGTTCACCTGAGGGACTTTCGGATTGGTGATTTGGTTTTGAAGGAAAACCAACAGAATTCCAGTTTTCCGTCCCACCTAAGGGACAAGTTCACGGCAAATTGGTTAGGTCCATATGTCATTGATAGCAAAATAGGACCCGAGACATACCGGCTAGCTTCTCTTGATGGAACCAAGGAAACAGAACCCTTGAACATCAGTCATTTGCGCCCATTTCATATCTAAGAGAGCCAAATCCCCAAAATGCTCCAAGGATTCCTATAATCGCTTGGTCAATCCCAAAAATGCTCCAAGGATTCCTATAATCGCTTGGTCAATCCCCAAAATGCTCCAAGGATTCTTACAATCGCTTGGTCAATCCCAAAAATGCTCCAAGGATTCTTACAATCGCTTGGTCAATCCCAAAAATGCTCCAAGGATTCCTGCAATCGCTTGGTCAATCCCAAAAATGCTCCAAGGATTCCCACAATCGCTTGGTCAAAAATAAAGAAATTCAAAATCCAAAAATCATCAAAAACAACAATTTTTTGCATCTCATTTCTAGGCATGCTCAAATTCATCAATAGAGAACTCGTCTCGCATCTCATCTTCATATTCACAAAAATCAATCCATCAAAAATACAAAAATACATAGCTGCATTAAGCATTACATCCATACATTGCATATTTGTGGTCGTACAGGTCAAAGGCACCATAGGCTGTAATTGCTCTGCTAGTCCATCTGGTTCCACATTGTTCCATCTTATAAAACAAAAAAAACAAATGCCATTTACCGCTTTTTACCACACTAAGAGTCAGTGGTCTTCTAATGTATCAAGAGTTTTCGTAATTCAGTCATCATTTTGATCTCTAGTCACGTAATGTACCGAGTCAGACAGATTTTACAAAGGTAGAGTCATACTTGAGATACGCCTTGTTCCGTAACATCCCAACACAAATTAAAACACATAAAAATTCCTAACTTGTGTGAACGAAAGATGAAACCTGCACAGTAATCCAGGTCACCATAAGCAAAACGGTTATCTTGCTCATCCCCCTGTGTGAATGACCCCAAGAATGCTGAGAGTTGGCAAAAGGACAAGCATCCTCCCTACCCAATTCCCTAAGAATCCCAAGTTCTCAATAGTTGCAAAACATCAAAAATTTGCAAAAAGTCAAAACACCAAAATTTGACATCCTACAGTGCACACATCAAAAGGCACAAACAATAGTGATTATCGTCACTCCATATCCCAATCCCTTGCTCAAAAAGAAAAACAAATAAAACAAAAATAAACAGTGATTTTATCACTACAAAGGAGCAAGTATCCCAATACAATTAAAGAAAAGAAGGGAGTTGAACTTGAATCCCTGGAACTCTCAGCATTCTGACAGGTCATGAGGCAAGCCTCAGTATCGGTTTGGTTGATAGCCTATCGGTCACTGGCGGTAAACTTCTCGCATGACGATATATCTATCACATTAACTTGTGTACAGATCAATGTTTGCATGTGGATGAGCTAGCTTATGGTATCCTAGATAGCACCGTAGATTAATCTGACTAAATACAATAAAGGAGTTAGTGGAGCTAATTAGGTGATCCTCAGTACAAGTTCGGTTGAAAGCCCGTCGGCACTCGGCGGTATCCTGACAAATACCACATAAATGAACTCAATTGCACACACAGGGATGTGAAATAACTTGGTCAAAAACAAGTCCGATTCATACCTTGTTCAAAAGTCTTGTAAGATAAAGTACAGTCATGGCTAGTGAGTTAAAACCCTCTGAGTCTCAGAAAACCTTAGCTACATTTCTAAACCAAACTGCGCTACTTTTTCATCCTTACAATACCATCAAAAATCACATGTATACATACAAAGTCAGTTACCACAACAATCGCCTAAAAAAAAAATAACAGAGTCCTAAATAGTCTATGGTGCCATAACCAACCATCACAAATTCCATTCATCCATTTCATTTTGCATATCACATATAAATCAAAAACATTTGCATTCATCATAACATATGCATCCATCAAAATAAATAAACATGCATAATATCAAATCATCACATATGCATAACCACAATAAAGCTATTATATATATATATATATATATATATATATATATATATATATATCATCAAACAAATGCTCGTAGGCTACAAAACTGGTCATCTGACCCCGCAATCATCTAACAAAACCACCCAACCTAAGGCATCGACCACCATGATCACGCAGGATCGGTGCGACGGGAACTACCCCCCATGGTGTGGGTCCTATGGGACCCCTCATAGCGGCTACTGCTAGCCCCCACATCATGCCTGCTGCCCCCTCCCTCATCCAATCGCCTACGACGAGATGATGTTGACTGCTCAGTACCACTGTCCCTCATCCGACGCAAAGATCCACCTCTCGATGGCTCAGGTAGCCGCCCACCGAGGTGGATAATCTCTCCCTCCATCTCCAGTCAATGTCGTCACCAATCTGATTCCCATCGATCCCACTCTACCTCCCGCCGATGGTAGTAAGCTACTGCATCATCATGCTATGCCAAAACCCTATCTCACTCTACTAACTGAGCCCGCAGGAGATCCCTCTCCCGTAGCGCATCCCCCAGCTCCCGGTCTCACCTCCACAACAGCTCCGCCAAACGTGCATTCTCAGCGCATACCCCAGACTCCATCTCCTCCGCACCCGCCTGAGGCATGGGACTCTCCGAAATAGCAGCCCTTCCCCGGCTCCCACTCTGCTCCGCCATGTCCTGCATCTCCGACTGATCCGGAGCTCCCAAATCCACATCCTCACCCTCCACCTCTACCATCTCTGCATCCTCCAAAGGAGCTCCCCAATCATCCCCTGGTGCCTCAACACCCTCCCCTCCCACTGCTGTCGCCTCCGTGCCTCCCAGTGGCCCCTCTCCTCGCCATCGTCGTAGTACCCACCACGAGTCATACTCAGTGGTAGTCCCGACGTCATCCACATCCGGGACGTCGATCACCACATCCGAATCCTCGCCCAGTGGCACGATGACCGGTCGGTCTAGAGTCCTCTCATCTCCCCGATGTCGATAGACCACGGGCTCACCAGGCAACCCCTGGCGCACCCCAAACTATCGTGTAACCCGACTATATGAGAAGAACTCATGCTCGGTCCCATGTCGCCCAATCAGCCACCGCTCCCTACGTACCCGTCGGAGCCACTCTCCAGCCTTCGGCCAAGCTGGACAGTCCCGATAAGGGTGCCAAACCACATCCCCTGGAGTGAGCCGAGAGAAGGCATCAACATA
Organism: Wollemia nobilis; assembly: GCA_028583015.1. Classification (NCBI taxonomy): domain Eukaryota; kingdom Viridiplantae; phylum Streptophyta; class Pinopsida; order Araucariales; family Araucariaceae; genus Wollemia; species Wollemia nobilis. Next base: position 294,673 of record JAQPPZ010003486.1, on the reverse strand, counting down.
GTGCCCTACGACACCTGCCCACCGCCGACTCTGCCCCTGCTCTCCGGACCGCCACCACAAAACTGCATACCCTATCTCCTTATCCTCCATCGCCACCCGAGTCGTCCATGGTAACCCGGTTGGCCTCTCAACTGCTATGTGCTGCCAACCCCAACACTGCAATAGATAACTATAGCTGATCCCCTTCCGCTGCCGATAGCGGACCCCATACAGCTCCCCGTAGAGCTATGCCAACAGTGTCTGTCCCCATCTCAGGATCAACGATGCCTCTATCGGGCACTCTACCAACTGCCACACCAAATCCAGCAGGTTCCATGGGAACCTCGTGCCTGACGAGTCAGGTAATAGCATGTTGGAAATGAGGCCCATAAGGAATGCGTGCCTCACTCCTAACACCCCCCTCTCCTACCACCATCCAACCAAAATCCCGCCAACCTGGCAGTCCACCTCGGCCGTCTCCACTGGGCTCTCTACGCCCAACCGCTCCCCATGCCCGAAGCATCTCGTCAGTACAGTCGTTCGCTGATCACGCGGCGATGTCCTGATGGGCAGTCCATCTATCAAAATCCATAGAAGCCGATAGATATCCTCCAGAGTCACAGTCATCTCCCCAGTTGGGAGATGGAAAGTGTTGGTCCGTGGATCCCAAAGATTGATCGGGGCCGTCGGATAGGCCTCGATCCGCGACCACAGGCTCCGGCGAGCCACTTGCTTGAGCCCAAGGGCATCAAGCCACTCCCAGTCAAGCATCAGTCAGTGCCCCCTGCACCTCAGTAAAAAGTGGGTACACGGTACCGGCTCCTAACAACCTGCAAAAGAAAATAACTCAAAAAAATTAAAATCATGGAAAAGAACTGTACAGAAAAACAACACACTTACAGTTTTAAAAAAAAAATAAACTCTAGGAAGCACTTACTGGTCTGGCTTCGGCTCCGCCGCTCGAACCAGTTTGTGTACTCATGATGGCAGGGAAAATCTCAGCAGTGCTTCGCTTCGTAGAATTTACCTCCTCCTCCCCAGAGCTCCAAATCGCAAGAAAAATCAGATGCAAATGAGCCCAAACCCTAGTTTTGGCCCTTAAATAGGCCTTTTGAGCTTGAATTCATCCTTCCCTAGGATGAGCGCTCTGGTTAGCGCTCGTCCCACCCAGGGACGAATTCTAAAGCTAGAATTCGTCCCACCCTGGGACGAATTCAGGCCAAAAATTCAAAAAACATTAAAAATTGAACAAAAATGCACTAAAAACAGACAATAAACTTGCCCGATGAGAGTGTTGTTGCACTAGACATCCCGGGCATACAAAATAGACATTGGGGTCATATATTGTCGCTATCCTACTCCCTAAGAAGGCTATCTTAGCTGGACTGCTCCACGGGAAGATGGATTTTTGCCAATTTCAGCTCCAAAAAGCATCGCAAAAAAGGGTTTTTACCCACCAAAAATAGGTCTAAATGTCAGAAAAATTGCACATGCTTAATGCTAAATCTTCAAAGGCACCCTTGCACAAGTCATCTTGGGTCAAGCGACTCGTCGCTTTTCTCACGAAGGTCATTCCCTCATCGATTCGTCGCTTGAGGGGGTAGTCACACTTAGTCACCAATCAACAAGCACACACCCAATTAAAGAAAATGACATGCATTCAAAGAATCATTGACAAAGACAATTACGCTCCCGCTTGGGGCAGTAAACAAGCAATTATCACAAATTGATCAAACACTTGGCATTCCCGAAGCATGAACACAAGGTTCCCCTGTGGACAAAAGGTTGCGCCCTTTGCCTAATCATGACTGATCAATGTCCAAGCTCAAGTCACACCTCACCAAAATAGGTTAATACTTGAAATCAAATTCCTTAGCTCGTCAGAAGCAAGGATTCAAGAATGCATGCCCTTTCCATACTTGGGGCATCAAAAGTTGGTTAGGTTACCAAGAACCCTAATCATTAGTGCTTTGGTTATCTATTTTTGCTCGACGTTGCGCCATGCACAGCGCATCCCAAAAAGGGGCATCTGTAGACACCAAAACAACACCAATCCGATTATGTGATTGCAAACACTGATCGCTTTGACACACATAGCCCCCAGGGCAGCCCTCAGAGGTTAAACAATGGTCCTAACCACTTTTGTAGCAATTTTGGAAGGTCAAAAGGCAATTTGGCACATTCAAGCACTTTGCTCAGTATTCGTCCCACCCAGGGACGAATTCTATCTGGGATCCGTCTCACCCAGGGACGAATTCTAAATTCGTCTTTGGTCAAGATGAATTCCAGGTTTAACAGGAAAAAGAAGAATGCCGCCAAGTGGCAGCCGAAGACAGTCATTTATTGCCTCCTATCGTGCATGCGCGTGTAGGTGGGTAGATTGGCCGTTGGAAGACTGTCACAAGGGCAGTCATGGAGGCCCAAGTCAGGGAGGAGTCTCCTCCCTCTTGGGAAGGCATGGCCGCCACATGGCATCCCTGCATGCCCATCCAAAAGAGACCCCCTGGGTCTATAAATTGGTGGACTTTCCCACCCAAAAGGAGACAAGTTGGAGGCATTTTCAAGCAACGAAGTGCTGCCAAATTGAACACCCCATTGCACCCCTTTTTCGATTCATTTCTTCCACATCCTTAATCTCTTTCGCAAGAGAGGTTATTGGGTGGCTTTTGGAAGTGTGGATCCGGACCCAAACCCGACATTTCACCACATCAATCTACCAATTTGCCGACACCCCATCCTAAGAGATTTTGGGCCCATCCCAAGTGGATTGGTGCCAAAATCAAGTTCCAACGGTGGGCGGCCCACTTGGGCGCCCCGCACTTTTTTTTAAGTTTCATTTTAATCTATTCTGTTATCACTTGTTTATCTTCTATTACATGCTATGCTGTTTAGGTAGTTTCTGATTTCGATTCCATAAGATTTTGATTAAATATTATCATGCTTTGTCGATTTTGTGGCCCTCACTAACTTGCAGGTAACGACGTCGAATTCCCATGGATAGAGGCCAAATTGGGAGAATCCGACCATCTGGGTCGTCCCAAAATGCCCCCAATTAGTTAACCCCTATGTTTGTAGATCTTCTGGAGGTCCCGAGGTTCGACATTTAGACGGCATCACTTCGGCTTTTCATCACAGGCGAATTCGTCCTACCCAGGGACGAATTACAGCAGAATTCATCCTGACCAGGGACGAATTTCAGTTGAATGCAAATTGGCCGACTGTTTCGATGGCAGTGGCCCTCTGGTAATGTTTCCTAGTTCATGTTCAAATTGCAAGTCATTTGGAATCAGTTTAGTCATCATTTTAGCTAATGTTTTATGCATGCATCTTTTATCATTTTTAGAGAACAAGTGCTTCTTCTTTGCAACAGGTGCTACTAACAATGTCGTTGTGTCTCTGAACGCAGGATAAGCAGCGAGAAGTGAGGATTCATCAGCATAAGCGACGACAACACTTTGGCCCGCCCATTTCAAATGTGGGCATGTGGAAGGAAGAAGACTATTGATCAAGATTGTAATCAAAATCCATTTAACGCTCCTAACCCCTAAAAGGGGAGGAGGCGCATTTGTAACCGAGGTTAAAGAGTTAAATAAAAGGGTTGTGATTTCTCTAAATTCTTGTATCTCATTTCAATTTGCCTCTTTCATTTAATGCACTTTACATTTTAGGACTTAAGCGTTAGTTTTGATTTTGAATGCATCGAAATAGTTTTCCTTTCGTCCGAAATCTCGTGCTTTCAGTGTTATGCAAAATGAACTCCACAATGCGGGGTCCTGTCATAGAGGTCAACGGAATTCCATCCAAAATAATCTTGGATAATGGACCACCATTCAAGAACAAAGACGTGTGTGCTTTGACCACAAAGTACAAAATTTAGCACAGTTTTTCGACACCCTATTATCCGCAAGAAAATGGGCAAGCAAAAGCGTCAAACAAAATGCTAGTTGCCATCCTTAAAAATACGGTCACATACAGTCATAAGGATTGGCACATCCAAATTCCACTTGCCCTTTGGGCTTATCACACTAGCATTCGGATGCCCACTGGGGCTACTCTATTTTTGCTCGTGTATGGCTCCGAGGCAGTCATGCCTCTAGAGTTGGAAATTCCTTCCTTATGCATATCAATGCAAGAGTTCATCAATGATGACACTGCATGACAGACCCGATTAGACCAACTTACGTTGCTTGACGAATGACGCGTTAATGCTCTCGAGCACTTACGTATCTATCAAGAGCGACTTAAGAAAGCTTACAACATGAAAGTTCACCTAAGGGACTTTCGGGTTGGTGATTTGGTTTTGAAGGAAAACCAACATAACTCTAATTTGCCATCCCACCTAAGGGACAAGTTCACGGCAAATTGGTTAGGTCCATATGTCATTGATAGCAAAATAGGACCCGGGATGTACCGGCTAGCTTCTCTTGATGAAATCAAGGAAACAAAACCCTTGAATATCAGTCATTTGCGACCATTCTATATCTAAGAGAGCCATATCCCAAAAATGCTCCAAGGATTCCTAAAATCACTTGGTCAACCCAAAAAAGGCTCCAAGGATTCCTGAAATCGCTTGGTCAACCCAAAAAAGGCTCCAAGGATTCCTGAAATCACTTGGTCAACCCCAACAAGGCTCCAAGGATTCCTAAAATTGCTTGGTCAAACCCAAAAAGGCTCCAAAGATTCCTGAAATCGCTTGGTCAATCCCAAAAAGGCTCCAAGGATTCCTGAAATCGCTTGGTCAATACCAAAAGGCTCCAAGGATTCTTGAAATCGCTTGGTCAATCCCAAAAAAAATCCAAGGATTCCCGCAATCGCTTGGTCAATCCCAAAAATGCTCCAAGGATTGCTGCAATCACTTGGTCAAACCAAAATGCTCCAAGGATTCCCGCAATCGCTTGGTCAAACCAAAATGCTCCAAGGATTCCCACAATCGCTTGGTCAAACCAAAAAGCTCTAAGGATTCCCGCAATCGCTTAGTCAAACCAAAATGCTCCAAGGATTCCCACAATCGCTTGGTCAAACCAAAAAGCTCCAAGGATTCTCGCAATCACTTGGTCAACCCAAAAAGCTCCAAGGATTCCCGCAATCTCTTGGTCAAAAGAAAAATAAAATAATAACAAAAAAATTGCATCTCATTTCTAGGCATGCTCAAATTCATCAATACAAAGCTCTTCTCGCATCTCATCTTCATATTCACAAAAAAAATCAATCCATAAAAAATACAAAAATATGTAGCTGCATTAAGCATCACACCCATACATCACATATTTGTGGTCGTACAGGTCAAAGGCACCATAGACTGTAATTATTCTGATAGTCCATCTTGTTCCATACCTTTCCATTTTACAAAACAAACAAACAAACACCAGTTACTATTGTTTACCACAATAGAGTCAATGGTCTTATAATGTATCAAGAGTTTTCATCTTTCAGTCGTCATTTTGCTTCCTAGCCACGTACTATACCAAGTCAGAGAGATTTTACGAAGGTAGAGTCATACTTGAAATATGCCTTGTTAAGTAACATCCTATCACAAGTTGAATCACATAAAACAATTCCTAAGTTGTACGAAAGAAAGATGAAACCTGCACAATAATCTAGGTCACCATAAGCAAAACAATTATCTTGCTTATCCCCCTGTTTAAATGACCCAAAAAAAATGTTGAGAGTTGGAAAAAGGACAAGCATCCTCCCTACCCAATTCCCCAAGAATCCCAAAATTGCAAACGTCAAAACTCAAAAATTTGACATCCCACAGTGCACACATCAAAAAGCACATACAATAGTGACTCTTATCACTAAAATCCAAATCCCTTGCTCGAAAGAAAAAAAAATATGAAAATAAACAGTGATTTTATCACTACAAAGGAGAAAGTATCCCAATACAATTGAAGAAAAGAAGGGAGTCGAACTTGAATCCCTGGAACTCTCAGCATTTCGACAGGTCATGAGGTAAGCCTCAATACCGGTTTGGTTGACAGCCTATTGGTCATTGACGATAAACCTCCCGCATGATGATATATCTATCACATTAACTTGTGTACAGATCAATGTTTGCATGTGGATGAGCTAGCTTATGGTATCCTAGATAGCACCGCAGATTAATCTGACTAAATACAATAAAGGATTTAGTGGAGCTAATTAGGTAATCCTCAGTATAGGTTCGGTTGAAATCCCATCTGGCATTGGTGGTATCCTGACAAATACCACATAAATGAACTCAATTGCACACACGAGGATGTGAAATAACTTGGTCAAAAACAAGTCCAATTCATACCTTGTTCAAAAGTCTTGTAAGATAAAGTATAGTCATGGCTAGTGAGTTAAAACCCTCTGAGTCTCAGAAAACCTTAGCTACATTTCTAAACCAACTGCGCTACTTTTCATCCTTACAATACCATCAAAAATCACATGTATACATACAAATTCAGTTACCACAGCAATCGCCTAACAAATAAACAGAGTCCTAAACAGTCTATGGTGCCATAACCAACCATCACAAATTCCATTCATCCATTTCATTTCGCATATCACATATAAATCAAAAACATTTGCAGTCATCATAACATATGCATCCATCAAAATAAATAAACATGCATAATATCAAATCATCACATATGCATAACCACAATAAAGCCGGTATATATATATATCATCAAACAAATGCCCGTAGGCTACAAAACTAGTCATCTGACCCCACAATCATCTAACAAAACCACCCAACCTAAGGCGTCGACCACCATGATCACGTAGGATCGGTGCAATGGGAACTACCCCCTATAGTGTGGGTCCTATGGGACCCCTCATAGCGGCTACTGCTAGCCCCCACATCATGCTTGTTGCCCCCTCCCTCATCCAATCGCTTGTGATGAGATGATGCTGACTTCTCAGTACCACTGTCTCTCGTCCGACGTGAAGATCCACCTCCTGATGGCTCAGGTAGCCGCCCATTGAGGTGGATAATCTCTCCCTCCATCTCTAGCCGATGTCACTACCAATCTGATTCTCGTCGATCCCACTCTGCCTCTTGTTGACGGTAGTAAGCTATTACATCATCATGCTACGCCAAAACCCTATCCCGCTCTGCTAACTGAGCCCGTAGGAGATCCCTCTCCTGCAACGCATCCCCCAGCTCCTGGTCTTGCCTCCGCAATAGCTCTGCCAAACATGCATTCTTAGCGCATACCCCAGACTCCATCTCCTTTGCACCCGCCTAAGGCATGGGACTCTCCAGAACAATAGCCTGCCCTGGTTCCCACTGCTTCGCCATGTACTGCATCTCCGGTTGATCTAGAGCTCCAAAATCTGCATCCTCACCCTCCACCTCTACCATCTCTGCATCCTCAAAAGGAGCTCCCCAATAATCCCCTGGTGCCTCAGCACCCTCCCTGCCCATCGATGCTGCCTCCGCGCCTCCCAGTGGCCCCTCTCCTCACCATTGCCGCAGTACCCACCACGAGTCATACTAAGTGGTAGTCCCGACATCATCCACATTCGGGACGTCAATCACCACATATGAATCCTCGCCCAGTGGCACGATGACCAGTCGGTCTAGAGTCCTCTCATCTCCCCGGTGTCAATAGACCACGGGCTCACCAGGAAACCCCTGGTGCACCCCAAACTGTCATGTAACGCAGCTATATGAGAAGAACTCATGCTCGGTCCCGTGTCACCCAATCAGCCATCGCTCCCTGCATACCCGTCGGAGCCACTCTCTAGCCTTCGACCAAGCTGGACAGTCCCGATAAGGGCGCTAAACCACCTCCCCTGGAGTGAGCCGAGAGAAGGCATCAGAATAGTGCCCTACGGCACCTGCCCACCATCGACTCTGTCCATACTCTCCAGATCGCCGCCATAGAACTGCATACCCTATCTCCTTATCCTCCATCGCCGCCCGAGTCATCGGTTGGCCTCTCAACTGCTATGTGCTGCCAACCCCAACACTGCAATAGATAACTGCAGCTGATCCCCTTTCGCTGTCGACAACAGACCCCATATAGCTCCCCGTAGAGCTATGCCAACAGTGTCTATTCTCATCTCAGGATCAGCGGTGCCTCTATCGGGCACTCTACCAACTGCCACACCAAATCCAGCAGGTTCCATGAGAACCTCACGCCTAACGAGTCAGGTAATAGCATGTTGGAAATGAGGCCCATAAGGAATGCGTGCCTCACTCCTAACACCCCCCTCTCCTGCCACCATCCAACCAAAATCCTACCAACCTGGCAGTCCACCTCGACCATCTCCACTGGGCTCTCTACACCCAACTACTCCCCATTCCCGAAGCATCTCATCAGTACAGCGGTCCATTGATCACGCGGTGATGTCCTGATGGGCAGTCCATCTATCGAAATCCGCAAAAGCCGATAGATATCCTCCAAAGTGACAGTCATCTCCCTTGTCGAGAGATGGAAGGTGTTGGTCCACGGATCCCAAATATTGATTAGGGCCATCAAATAGGCCTGATCCACAACCATAGGCTCCAGTTGAGCCACCTGCTTGAGCCCAAGGGCATCAAGCCACTCCCAGTAAGCCTCAGTCAGTGCCCCCCGCACCTTAGTGAAAATAGTGGGTACACGGTACCGGATCCTAACAACCTGCAAAAGAAAACAATTCAAAACAAAAAAAAAATTAATTAAAATCATGGAAAAGAACTGTACAACAATAACATGCATATACAATATTGCCTACCAATGTACAGCAAAAACAAGCACAAAAATTCAAACAAAAATCAAATTTTCAGTTCTAGGGTTTCTAATCCTAACTGATTAATTTACAAACAAAAATTCAAAATTCAAACAATTTTTCAGTTCAAGGGTTCCTAAATCCTAACTGATAAATTTCAAAAAATAAAACAAAACAAAATTAAAAAAATTAATTTTTCAGTCTTAAGGTTTCTAATCTTAACTGATTAATTTAAAAACACCATAAAAAAAAAAAAAAATTCAAAAACACAAAAATTACATCTTAGGGTTTTACGTTCCGTTATCCTAGGGTTTAGTTGTAAGAAAAATTCTTTACCTAGGTTTTACGCTACATTTAGTTGTACACTAAGTCTTAGTTGTCTTCAATTAAGTTTCAGGGTTTAAGTTTTAAAAATTTAGAAAAACATCATCACAAAAATAATCAAATAAAAAATTTGCAATTTTAAACAAAAATAAACTCTAGGGAGCACTTATCGGTCTCGCTTCGGCTCCACCGCTCGATCCGGTTTGTGTACTCATAATGTCAGGGAAAATCCGGCAACGCTTCGCTTCGTAGAATTAACCTCCTCCTCTCCAGAACTCCAAATCACAAAAAAAATTAGATGCAAATGAGCCCAAACTCAAGTTTTGGCCCTTAAATAGGCCTTTTGAGCTTCAATTCGTCCTTCCCTGGGATGAGCGCTCTGGTTAGCACTCATCCCACCCAAGGACGAATTCTAAAGCTAGAATTCATCCCACCCTGGGACGAATTCAGGGCAAAATTTTCAAAACATCAAAAATTGGACAAAAATGCACTAAAACAGATAATAAATTTGCCCGATGTGAGTGCTGCTGCACTTGACATCCCGGGCATACAAAATAGACGTTGGGGTCACAAATTGTCACTATCCTACTCCCCAAGAAGGCTATTTTAGCCGGACCGCTCCACGGGAAGACGGATTTTCGCCAATTTCAGCTCCAAACAACGTCGCAAAAAGGGTTACCACCCACCAAAAATAGGTCTAAATGTTGGAAAAATTGCACATGCTTAACGATAAACCATCTAAAGGCAACCTTGCACAAGTCATCTTGGGTCAAGCGACTCGTCGCTTTTCTCACGAAAGTCATTCCCTCATCGATTCGTCACTTGAGGGGGTAGTCACACTTAGTCACCAATCAACAAACACACACCCAATCAAAGCAATGACATGCATTCAAAGAATCATTGACAAAGACAATCACGCTCTTGCTTGGGGCAGCAAACAAGCAATAATCACAAATTGATCAAACACTTGGCATTCCCAAATCATGAACACAAGGTTTCCCCCTATGGACAAAAGGTTGCACCCTTTGCCTATTCATGACTGATCAATGTCCAAGCTCAAGTCACACCTCACCAAAACAGGTTAATACTTGAAATCAAATTCCTTAGCTTGTCAGAAGCAAGGATTCAAGAATGCATGCCCTTTCCATGCTTGGGGCATCAAAAGTTGGTTAGGTTACCAAGAAACCCTAATCATTAGTGCTTTGGTTATCTATTTTTGCTCGATGCTGTGCCATGCACAACGCATCCCAAAAAGGGGCATCTGTAGACACAAAAACAGCACCAATCCGATTATGTGACTGCAAACACTGATCGCTTTGACACACACACAGCCCCCAAGACAGACCTTAGAGGTTAAACAGTGGTCCTAACCACTTTTATAGCAATTTTGTAAGGTCAAAAGGCAATTTGGCACATTCAGACACTTTGCTCAGTATTCGTCTCACCCAGGGACAAATTCAAACTGGGATCTGTCTCACCCAAGGACAAATTCAGAATTCGTCTTTGGTCAAGACAAATTCTAGGTTTAATGGGAAAAAAGAAGAATGTCACCAAGTGGCAGCCAAAGACAGTTAATTGATGACTCCTGCCTCACACACGCGTGTAGGTGGGCACATGGGCAATTAGAGGACTGTCACAAGAGCAATCATGAAATCCCAAGTCATGGAGGATTTTCCTCTCTCATGAGAAGACATGATTGCCATGTGGCACCTATGACCACCACATGGCGCTTATGCATGCCTCTCCAAAGAGACCCCCTGGATCTATAAAATGGTGGACTTTTCCCACCCAAAACAAGAAGTAGGAGGCATTTTCAAGCAACGAAGTGTTGTCGATTTGATACCACGCATTTACCCTTTTGATTTACATTTTCCACATCCTTAATCTCTTTCACAAGAGAGGTTATTGGGTGGCTATTGGAAGTGTGAATTCAGACCCAAAAACCCGACATTTGACCACTTTAATCCACCAATTTGTCGACAACCCCATCCTAAGAGATTTTGGGCCCATCCCAAGTGGATTGGTGCCAAAATCAAGTTCCAACGGTGGGCGGCCCACTTGGGCACCCCGCACTTTTTAAGTTTCATTATAATTGGTAATTTTGTCAATTTTTCATCTTTCATTTCATTTTATGCTGTCTAGATAGTTCATATGTTCGATTCCATAATGTTTTGATCAGATTTCATCATGTTCTCGTCGCTTTTGTTATCCCAATAACTTGCAGGTAGCGACACCAAATTCCCGCTGATGGAGGTCAAATTGGGAGAATCCGACCATCTGGGTCATCCCAAAATGCCCCCAATTAGCTAACACCTCTGTTTGCAAGTCATTTGGAGATCCCGAGGTGTGACATTTGAGCGACATCAACTTGGCATTTTAACACAGTCGAATTCGTCCTACCTGAGGACGAATTACAGTTAGATTCGTCCTACCCGAGGACGAATTACAGTCGAATTCATCCTGATCAGGGGAAAATTGTAGTTGAGTGTGAATTGGCCAACTGTTTTGATGGCAGTGGCCTTCTAGTAATTTTTTTCGGTCTCTATCAAGTTTGCAAGTCATTTAGAGTCATTTTGTCTATCGATTTTGCTAATCTTTTATATGCATCTTTCATTAATTTTAGAGAACAAACGCTTCTTATTTGCAGCAAGTGCTACTAACATCTTTGTTGTTTCTTTGATCGTAGGAGGAGCAGCAAAGGTTAAGGACTCATCAACACCAGCAGCGGCAACGTCTTGGCCTGCCCATTTCAAATGTGGGCACACGGAAGGAGGAACATTTAGTCTTGATTGTAACCAAATTAATTTAACGCTCCTAGCCCCTGAAAAGGGAGGAGGCGTCTTTGTAACCCAGATCAAGAGAGTTAAATAAAAGGGCTGTGATTTTCTCCATTTTCTTGTATCTCATTTCAATGTGTCTCTTTCATTTCATGCATTCTACATTTCTAGGACTTAAGCGTGTTTGATTTTGAATACATCGCAAGTAGTGTTTCCTTCGCCCGGAATCTCGTGCTTTCAATGAAAAATTTGGGTACTTTATTTCTTGCATTCTATCATTTGTATTTTAGGGCATGAGATATGTTTCTTTTGTATAGTAAATAGGGGTTTCTCATTTTTGTTTATTGATTTAATTAGCAAAGGCAAATTTGTGAAATTGTTTTGACTGTGATTCAAATAGGAAAAGATTGAATCATTATTTTCTAGGCATTGAAACAAAATTGCATGTAGCTTACATTTTAGGGTAAATTATCTATTGCACCTTTCTTGTCTAAAAAGAGAAAGAATTTTTTCACATTAATTAGTCTTAGGTTTATGTTTTTTGTATTTTTGTTTGTACATCATAGATCTTAGGAAAAATCTTGATTCCACAATTTTCTTAAAAATATAGACGTTTCAAAAAATACACATTAAACATAGTCTTAGACTTATTATGCCAGCAATGTCGAGCTCTTGTTTATAAAGCTCAACATTTCTAGCATAATTTTGAATGTGACCATCAAACTACTTGTGGCCTACACCTCTTCTGGGGCCAGAAGGCAGTTTATTAATAGAAAAAATCTTTATAGTCTTTATGCGGCCAGCGTTGATGAAGCCGTGACCATATCCCAGACTTGAACCAGAGGAAGTTTATCTTGTAACGTTGTTGCTGCCTCACTACTCTTCACAGGAGTGGCCTCAACATATGTGTGGCAGACTCCAGGACTTGGACCAGATGGAAGTTTATTCTTCAATATTCTTGCCCCCCAACTAGCCTTCACAGGTCCTGCATTAATAAATGCATGGCCTACTCCAGGACTTGGACCAGAAGGGAGTTTATTCATCTTCAAACCACTAGATTTATGTGGCCGCATAGGCGCCACGTGACCACATTCCATCTTATCACGACCTGCATCGACTATGCTCCTGATGCCTTTAGGAGCTAGATTTTTTTGCAAGAGAGATCTACCTCCATAAGCGGCTTCAATATGCAACCCTACTACAATAATAACACCTAGCACTAGAAGTTGTCTCATGATCAAAGATAATACTGTAACAATTTCTATAGCACTTTTTCAAAGGGAAGTAATGATTATAACAATTAGCACAACCCATAAACAAACACACTAGCTACTATGGTTAGGAGTACATAAGAGTGTCAGAAACAGTTCACAAAAAATTAGGTAACAACCATAAAAATAGTATCAAATATGCATTCAAAAAGAAGGCCTAAAGTTTTCCTCCATAAGGTCATAAGTCCATCCAACTGTTGAAGAAGCCGAAGCCCCCCAGCCATTAGCAGTAGTACCACTAACAGTACAAGTCTGTGCATTTGGTACAATTTAACCCTAACTAGGGGCATCATCTTGCTCAGGAGGCCGAACATCCCAACCAAAGGCCAAGCAATACGGGTCTCCAGCTCTATATTCTTCATATTTGCGTTGCGGGGAGGCTGGGACCAATGTCTGGTAGCAGAGGGTTGTGGACGAAGATGGGTCCCTGGTGAGTCAATAATCGGGACATGGAAGGGGAAGTAAGAGGCACACGACTCATAGTGCAGGGTGCATTCCTCCAATGATCCATGAGGGTATGTAAGTACTACAACTCCACATGTACTTTTCAACCTATACTTGAATCTATAACCAACAATCAAATAATATAACATATTTATCAACAACAGAGAAGACACACCGACATCTTGCTGAGAAAAAATAGCTCTATTCTGAGACTTCCAAAGATAAAATAGGGTACCAATTCTAAAAATATTCTAAAAAACACCCAATTTGAAGGAAAAAGCAATAGGGTCACCCAAAATAGCATGCACCCAAGTAAAATCCTCTTGCATAAAAGGTCTAAAAATTTCAAAAAGCCACTCCCAAGCCGACTAAGCCCGATCACAAAACCAAATAACATGCAATAAATATTCTGTCTGTCCACAACAGGAAAATGGGATTATGAACACCTAGATGCTTGAGCCTATTACCAACAAGTAACCCCTGGTGCAAGAGGCGTCAAGAAAAAAACTTTGTTTAGGTTCAATATAAGTAGCCCAAGCAATCCGAAAGCTCCCTCTTATTCCATCGGGAGGGAAGAGAGATTAAGTCCCATCTCATAGTGAGCTTATCAACCATTGGAACTTGCGAGGTGAGCCATTTGTAACCTAGATGAGCTTTATATTGCAAAACAGGAAGCTCCCCAGGCCAACACCAATCTGACCACCAGGGTTTTTGAAAATACTTATGCAGTTTGCACCAATAAAAATGGAATGCTATCGATAACCACCTCATAAGTATCTCTATCACTAGGATTTAAATTGTGAATTTGATGAAAAGTTTTATAGGGTATCCAAATCTTAGTATGTCGAGAGAAGTAGTCAAAAATGAAAGCAATGCCATGCTTATAAAACCTCTACACTCTAACCCACTACATTAGAACCAAGGAAGAGCCCTTCCAAGTGATAAATAACACATCTTTCATTACCATCCTTATAGATAAATAACACTCATGCCCTTTCTTGATGATCGATATAGATTTAAGAATGGAGTTCCAGAATGCAGACCCTATTTAAAGAGGATCTTAACTTAAGAAATCCTTATGCTGAAGGTGTTTGTTTTTTACTATTTCAATCCACATGGGATTTTCATCTTTTAGGAGCCTCCAATCTTGTTTTTCTATAAGATCCAAGTTCATCTTGTCAACCTTTCTGAAGTCCAACACACTACTCTTTTTTGGAGCAAATTTTATCCCAAGAAACCAAGTGGAAGCATTTATGATCTTCAAAACCTCACCATAAGAATATTTTCTATATTTATTCAATGTTTTGAAAAATGGAGATAGGAGCTTTAAAAATGGACAAAAAAACTGGAATGCTTTGGAGACAAGCTTGAACCAAAGTTGATTTTTATTCTTAGCTTAGAAGAGCTCCTTTCCACCTAGTGAGCTTCTTGTACATTATTTCAATAACATTGTTCCACATATTATGTTTGCCAAAGAAGAGAGGAAGACTGAGATAGATGGCTGGAAAGCTAGAGATGGTGCAACCAAGGATCTTAGCAATTTTGATTTGGCTACGAAAAAGGGGTGTTGAGGAAGTATAATTTACTTTTAATAAAATTAACCTTTTGACCCGTAATTTCCTCATAAGTGTTGAGAATGCTTTTGATGATTTGTCTTGGGGAATGGAAGACACGGTGGTGAGAATGGTTTCATCAATAAATTTTTTATGAGTGATGGGGTGAAGGATGGAAGAGGTCTTTATACCAAAAATAGATCCTTGAGAATAGGTAACTTTAAGGGTTCTTCCTAAATATTCAACAAGAATAATGAAAAGGAAAGGGAAAAGGAGGTCCCCCTGTCTGAGCTCTCTAAAACTCTTAAAATATCCAGTAGCTAATCCATTGATGGTAACATAGAACTAAGTAGTAGATAAGCATTCTTTAATAAATGCAATCCAATCTATGTGGAACTCAAACTTAGATAGAATAGAAATGAGAAAATCCCACAACACCCTATCAAAGGCCTTGTTCATGTCAAATTTGAGAAAAAACTAGATTTGTTACTTTTGGAGATAGAGTGGATGAGCTCATGGATAGTGATGATTCCATCAGTAATAACTCCCCTTGGAGAGAACTTCCTTGGAAAGGATCAATAATAAGATGGAGGATGTCCTTCATTCTGTTGGCTAAGACCTTTGATAAAATTTTCTAAATGATATTGCAAAGGCTAATGGGTCTGAAATCAGATAATAACTTGGCTTCAAGAGATTTTGGAATAAGAGCAAGAAATATAGAGTTATTGTACCTAGGTTTGTATTTGGTTTTTTGAATATCTTGAATGGTAGCAGTGGAGATTGCTAAGTGAGTGGAGATTGAGTTTCCAAACAAAACAGGAAAAAAGTGGGGTAAGTGATTAAATTTTTTTGTTGAGTTTATAATGTGCACATGTTTTCTTTCTCATGCTACATGACCTTAATATGTTGGCTTGAGGATTGCATTAGGAAGAACAAATATCTATCATTCAAAATAGAATAATTATAAGGTTAAAAACAGTTTAAGTTTTGTAGTTGCAAACCTTAAAACATGATTTAATTACTTATCTTCTCTAAATTTTTGATGATGAATTTTGAAATACTTGTAATAAATATATTTTAAAGTATAATTATAATAAGCTTAAATATTATTATATTTCACATTCTAAAATAAAATGTGTTTTTATCTCAACTCCCCTTAAAGTATAATATATCCTTTTTCCTTTTTTTTGGGTCTCTTTTATCTACCTATTTTATATCTAAATATGTATAAGTTGGTTTTTAATTGGACCATGAGCATATTAGCTTTCCAATTGATGTTTACCCTTATATAGGACTTTTAGTTTTGAGTATATAAGTTTAATTTAAAAAATATGACACTCTCTTTCTTCCTAACTTTTTTCTACATAGTTGCTTTAAATTATTATTTTTAAAATGTCTTTATGGTTGTGTTACTATTTAGGCATTCAAGTTTATATTATATTTGTTCACCTACTTCTTGTTTTACTCCATCCATACCTTATTTCTTTTGTTTATATCTTTTATTACAGTTTTAAAAAATTTGTTCAATTTGTTTAAATATACTAGAAGATAAACCATAGCAATTGTCTCTATATGAAAGGTAATTATTTCTTGTAGAAGAATCTCATATGGAACTCACTCTTTTATTTTTACTTTGTTTGTAATCAAGAGTTTATAAATACTCTATGTTTGTCTCTATTTTAATTCTAATGTTTCACCAACTCATAATTCACATTCATAGAGCATCATTGTCGCTATTAATAGCCCAAATAAAACTCATATGGGCTTCTAGTCCCATAATTTAATCTCTCTACTTTTATTTTGTAATGCAAAAAGTGCTCTTTATCCTCCTAATATTCTATTTATTTTATTTTCAATTGAGCTTATGATTGAAGTCTATCCAAAGCTTTTGTAGTCTAATACTTCTTCCAAAAGACTCCCTTCAAAATAAAAATTTAACTCAATTTCTTTATTTTGATTAGAGAATATCATCATCTTAGTTTTGTTGGTATTTATTTGCATGCCTATCTATTTGTAAAAGTTTTGTAAGGCCTTTAAATTCTTTGTTAAACCCTATGTTGATATTGTAATTAGAATGAAATCATCTGCATCATCTATTCATAAATGAACACCATCCTCTTCTTTTAAATTTAGTCATTATTTTAATTTATCAATTTAAAAAATAAAATAAGTTAGGGGATAATGGGCATTATTTTTTAACCCCTATGTCACTTCTAAAGCATTCTAAAAGGCTTATTTACATTCTAATTTTAGCTTAAACTACCTTATAAATTCTATGTACTCTTAAACAAATATGAGCAAAAAGTTGTATAACTCATAACCGAGATACCTTTAGTCAAAAATAAGGTGATGCAAGTGAGCCAATTTTTTATAGGATTGTGACTAACATTAGATCAAATTATTAGGAGTAACCCATTGACTTGGTATAAGGTTTACCAATAAGCCTTAGTAGTGAAATATGACCCTAGTGGTCCATTTGAGGCTAGAGAGTAAAACTATTACCAAGAGGTAATACAAAATCTCCCTAACTATATTTGTAATCCTCCTCAATGACAACAAATAAAATATAACCCTCACCACTTTTAATAGAGATTAGGGATATTTAAGGAGTGAAGATCTCTAGGTTAATTCATGGAAAGATTTCCAAGTTGAGGTATACCATCTAGATCTCCTTCCCCTTCTCATTGAGCTCTTACTTCTAGTCTAGGTCCTAATAACAAAATCAAATGAGGCCCAAAATAAGTGCTTAGAGCATGGAACCACCAAGAGTATATTTTTGTGTGGGATCCCCATTTTTCTAAATATTCATTCTCGTATAAACAAGAAGCAGGAAGAGGAAGTACATCCCAATCATAGTCTACTCAAATGGGGAACCAAAATTACATTGAGTGTATCTAGTTGTAAAAAACTACCAAAGTGGAGGACAAAATGACTACGATTAAAACTTTAGGTCATATTTTGGGTCACCAAGTATCTATTTTGATTGACTCTATGGATTCTATGTCTTTCATTAATTCTAACTTAGTAGGAAAATTTGGTTTGGTAGAACAAGATCTAGGTAACCCTTGGCAAGAGGAAATAGTTTTAAGTACTCTCCAATCCATTAAGAGTGAACTGAATATATGTGAATTTAATTTTAGATATTGGATCACATGTTTAGACCTCTTGATGATGCCCTTGTATTGATATGATATTATTGTATGCATGGATTGTCTAAGAAACCATCAAGTAAAGTAAGATTGTTGCACTAATAGTGTTGAGTGTGTTTGTAATTTGGAAAATAATGTAGAGATCCAAGGGATAGTTTGTCTTATATATTTAAGAATAATATTAGTAATATGACTGATAACAAGGTTTAGGAAGGGATATCAATAGTTTGTTATCGTGTTTTAAGATAATTATGGTGAAAAGATAAAAATACCCATGGACTCTCATCTTGTTCTTAAGTAGTTCAAGGATGTTTTACCCATGATTATGCAAAAGGAGGCAGCCCCGAAATACATGTATAAAAATAAGGTAAATCTATTTTGAAATCAAGGCGAATCGTATCCAAACTCATGTAGAAGACATGATAAATTACATTTTTTCCCACCAAAAATTATAAAAATGGGGTGAATCAATTGCAAAATCTTGCTACCACATGTTTTTCATATATTTTTGTGATAAGACAATAATATTTACCAAATACATCATTTTAGGTTGCTAAGATATAGTATACTTTAAGGGTTTGTGCATTTTACCCTTATTAGATCTTTACTTGCTTTGTCTTTGGTATCGCACTTTAGCAACTTTAGAGCTCATTTTAGAGGTCTTTTGAGGATTTTCCAGTGACCAAAATTTTCATAGATCGACTTAAAGCATAGATATCATCGAGCTAGGTGGTTTCAAAAACAAAATTGAAAACAAAGATCTAGATCAAAATTTATACCTTTTAGAAGATTTCCTACTTCAAAAGTTAAAAAAAACATCGTGCATTTGGTCTATCATCCTTCTTTTTTTTATCCATCGTTCATCATCCCATTTATATTTTCCATCGTCCACTGTCCCCCTTTTTGTTTTTCATAATCCATTGTCTCCCTTTGTGTTATCTATCATTCGTCATTGCCCATTCTATTATCCATCATCCATCATCGCCCTTTTTGCTATCTATCATTCATTGTCCCTATTTCTACTATTTGTCATCCATCGTCTCCCTATTTGTTCTCTATCATTTATCATTACCCTTTCTATTGTTCATCATCCATCATCCCTCTTTCCACTTTTTATCATCCACCATCACCCTTTCTGATGTCCATCGTCCACTGTTGCCCTTTACATTATCCATTGATTGTTGTCCAAAAATGTTGTCCCCCTTTCTGTTATCCATCATCTAAAAATATCATCCTCTTTTTGTTGTCCATCTATTATTGCCCTTTTTGATGTCCATCGACCCCCTTTCTTCTACCTATCATCTAATATCCCTCTTTTTATTTCCTATAATTCATCATTCTCCTTTTTATTCCCTATCATCTATCATCTGATGTCACCCTTTCTACTTTCCATCAGCCTCCTTTTTGCTACCTATCATCCATCATCCCTCTTTTTGTTAACTATCATTCACCATACCCATTTATGTTGCCTATCATCTGTCATCCCTCTTTTCATTGCTATAATTATATTTTCTTGCTACAAGTCATTTTTTGTTGTAGGTTTTTCAATGTTGCAAGTTTTTGTTGTTGTAGGTTTTCGTTGCTATAGGTCCTTTTTTTAGGAGAATCAATGGTTTAGATATAAGAGTATCGTTGTCACATTAGGTATATATACTAGTGGTATAATAGGTAAATTTGATTATGTAAATAATTTTTTTTATAATTTCAAGGTGAAAAGGTCCACTATTTAGGTGGGAATATTGGCAATTTAAAATAAAAATACTAAAATTATTATCAAATCAGGGGCAAGCCAAACCCAAAAAAAAAAACACACCTTGAAAATTCAAGTAAATGGACCTCGATCAAGGGTCCCCATATTCACAAATTGTAGACACCTCAAAGTCGCACATTACCACTTCTCCCATCATCACAGTTGATCAATTTGCAAATCCCATAAAATTTGCATGTATTAGCCTCAAAATACTATATATCTTCATAAGCCCCTTTGGGAGACTCAAGCCCATTCCTATGCTTAACTTTGGGTCCTCATACGACCACCATCATGACTTAACCTTAGTCAAATATTTACCTTGGTCAAAAATCACTTTATTGTCAAACCCCACCCCATGGTCAATCTAACTCATGGCCACCTCACCTAGTCTACTCTTTGACTAGCCTAGTGTCCACCTCATCCAATTGACCCTAGCTAAACCTATGGTCAACCTAATTAGGGTTAACTTTAACACTTGGTCCACACATCTCCCTATGTGCATTTAGGGCCTTAAATGTCATTTGGAGACTTTTGTGTTCAAAGGCATGGGAGACATGGTGAGTCACACTCCATCTCACCCAAAAGTCAACATTTGACCTAGGGTCAACCTAAACCTGGTCAAATCTAAATCTTGCTCCATTTCAAATCCCTATGTATATTTGAATTCATAAATGACTTTTGAAGACTTTTTTATTTTCAAGGCATGAGCAAGGATGACTCACCTTCCACCTCATCCATGTCAACAACTAACCCATGGTTAACCTACTACGATTAGGGTTTAACCCCAACTCCACTCCACATCCCCATGCTCATTTATGACATATTTTAGGGCATGAGATATGTTTCTTCTATATAGTAATTAGGACTTTTTGTTTCTATTTGTTAATTTAATTAGCAAAGGAAAATTTTAATTATTAATTTATAGTTGCATGTAGCTTGCATTTTAGGGTAAACTATCTACTACACCTTTCTTGTCTAAAAAGGGAATGGAGAGTTATTTTTTCATCAAAGTGCATTATTTAGTCTTAAATTTTTATTTGATTTGTTTGTGTATCATAGATCAAATATAAGATTAAATCTCAAAATTGAAAGGGTTCGTAGTAGATAGAAGTGGATCTTAAGAGAAAACTTAGTTCCCGAATTTCCTTAGAAAAGTAGGTGTTTGCAAAAATACACATTAAACATGATCTTAGTCTTATCACTTTTATTTCTCCTAATCTTAAAATGAGAAAAGAAAAAATACTACAAGATCTTCCTTTGGTGCTCCCTTTTTTCCCTTTTTATAATCTATATATATAGATATAAAATAATTAATAATTATTGATAAAACATATATATGTAACTATAAGAAACCTAAAGTTTTTTATAAGAAAAAATAATAATAAATGTAGGTGGATATAACAACAAACTTATATGAGGCAAATTGGATGGTTAATCCTAATAGTGAAGAAGTACAATTCCACTTCTTTTTGAATAGTTGTAGATATAATTATACAATGCGTAGAAACTAAACATTATGTGGTTTACAAAATTCAAATACCTATAAAAAAATAAACCTACGAGGCATGTCTAAGTATTTGTTTTCCCTCTTAATGTATTTCTCTGTCTTACTTAAGCCTTCAATGCACATTTTTTTTAATGTTGGAAAAAACTCATATTGATTCAAAGTTCCTAGAACCATAGATTTTATGGAAGGGGAATTATAGAAATATGGTAGATTACTTTAAGAGTGAACATAGACTTCTTCTTTCATATACATGAATGATAATATTAACATAACAGGTATTTACAAACAGACCAAGGGCATTTCTTGGTCGTATGTCATGAATCTGATTACATAGCATTGACATAAAAGAAGTCTATGCTCAAGAGTCAAGACAATTGTTAAGAATGGACAATTTGGTTGCTTCTATGCCTCCCGCTCAGTCTAGTTGCTTGTTGTTAAATTGAAAACAAGAGATATACTCCTCCTTTCGCAAAAGAAGTTGAAAAAATATAACCAAAAAAATAAACCAATAAAATCAAACCCTATTAATTTGTATTTATTTAACAAACTATATTTTTTTAATTAATAACACTTAAAACATTCTTTTGAATGAATATTTAATATCATTATTATAAATATTAATTTATTAGCACAACAAATTAAAATTTACAATAATAATATTAAATATCCATTGTTACCAATTTAAAAAAAAAAACTTGCCAAAGTCAATTTTTTCATTTCTAAGCGAGTGAAGTAGCATGAGTGGAGATTGAATTTTGAAATAAAACGGTAAAAATTTGGGTAAGCGATTAAAATATTTCGTGGAGTTTATAAGGCGCACATGTTTTCTTGTCAACCACATGACCTTAATCCATCATTGGTTTGAGGAGTGCCTTAGGACGAATAAATAAATTTCATTCAAAATAGAATAATTATTGTGGCACGTGAGTCTTGGAGAAAAATGGAAATAAGAAATATTATTCATTAACCTTACGAAACTTAGAAATTACAATGCTTAAATAGGGTTTATTTAACAACCTTAAGAAATATAGGAGAAGTTAGGAAATGAAGAAAAATAGGGAGGAAAGGAGGAAGGGAAATTGATGTCGAATGCCTTGTCGCCCATGTCGTCCAATCTTCCTAGTCAGTTGTCATCCAAGGAGGTAAAATGGTAAGGTCCAAAGCTTACCGTTGTAAATAATTTTTTTACCTTTTTATACTGCTTTAATTTCCAACATTCTCCCCCTTAAAGTTGATAGTACTGACTATACAGTCTCTCAGCTTTATATATTGAGCTTTAGCTATACCTTTGGTGAAGATATCTGCAATATTATCCAAAGTGTTACAATATTGAAGTTCAACTATATGTTGTTCCACCATATCTCAAATGAAGTGATACTTCATATCAATATGCTTTGATCTGCTATGGTGGACTGGATTGTATGCCAACTGAATGGCACTTATGTTATCACAATACAATCAAGTTGGACCATTTTGAATTTCTCCAATCTCTTCAAGAACTTTTCTCAACCATAGGGCTTGAGTACTAGCATGTGTGATGGCTATATACTCAGCCTCAGTCGATGACAATGCTACAACAGTTTGTTTCTTAGAAATCCATGTAATTAGTCCTGATCCTAGACTAAAACAATTTCTTGATGTATATTTCTTGTCAGCTATATTGCTACCCCAATCACTATCACTGAAGCCAACTAATTTCACAGAGTTACATTTTTGGTAATGGATTCCAAAATCCAATGTACCTTTTACATATCTTAAGATTCTTTTAGTTGCTTGTAGATGCAACTCATATGGACTAGCCATAAACCTTGAAACTAGAGAAACAACATATTGAATATCGGACCTTGTGTTGGTGAGAAATATCATACTCCCAACCATGCTTCTATAAGTGGTCATGTCAACCTGTGATGCTCCATTGTCCTTACTCAATTGGATCCCATGTCCAGTTGGAGTTGGAACCGATTTGCACTGCTCCATGGAAAATTTCTTGATCATGTCTCGAGCATACTTGTGTTGACATATGAAGATCCCTTTATTTTATTAATGCACTTCCATCCCTATGAAGTATCACATTAAACCAAGATCTTTCATCTCAAATTGTTTCATCATGGAGTTTTTGAACTCCATATTCATTTTATTGTTACTACCCATAAATATTAGATAATCCACATACAAACAAACTATGATAATGTCTACTCCATGCTTTAGGTAGTACATATTTGGTTCACTTTTGCCTCTTGTGAATCCATACTCGTTGAAATAGCCATCAATGCGTGAGTACCAAGCTATTGGTGCTTGCTTTAGGCCATAAAGTGCTTTCTTCAATTTGTAAGCAAGGTTCTCCTTTCCCTATTCTTGAAAACCTTGAGGTTGTTGAAAATAAACCTCTTCTATCAAGTATCCATTCATAAAAGCACTTTTCACATCCATGTGTTGAACATTCCATCCTTTATGGGCTGTTAAGAAAAGAACTGATCTGATTGTTTCTTGTCGTGCATTGGGAGCAAAGGTTTCCTCATAGTCAATGCCAAATTTTTGAGTAAAACATTTTGCTACTAGTCTCACCTTATGCCTCTCAATGCTTCCATCAAAATTGTACTTGGTCTTATAGACCCATTTACACCCAACACATTTTTTCCTTTAGGTAGCTTTACTAGCTCCCATGTATCATTATTGTTTATAGAGGTTATTTCCTCTTTCATGGCTTCTTGCCATATATTTTGAGTACATGCCTTCTCATAGCTAGTTGGTTCTAGTTGTGTACTAGCCAATAAAGCATAATTGACTACATCTCCCCTAGGATCATGGGAGTCATAATCTCCATACAATTGAAAATTTTCAAGTTGCTGCAAAACTGTATTCATCTCACTAGCTTGGCTTCTAGTGAATCTTCTCTGGAAATTCTGATCCAATATTTGAAAATATGGATGATGTTGTAATTTTCATTTGCCTCTCGATGGAGAGTCTCTGTCAATGTCCATCGGTGAATAACTTACTGGTCTCTATGGAGGACTTGGAGTGGCGGTTGAAGTACTTGATGTAGTACTCATGTATGGGCCTAGAGGGGGTGGTGTGTCTTTGCTTTTCTTTGGAGACACCTATTGTACCTATGAAGAACTTACATCTTGGGACTCATCATCAACAAAAATTCTTTGATGACCCCATTCTCCCCCTTCATCAAAAATTACATCACTGGAGAGTATAACTTTATGAGTCTTGGGATTGTAGAGTCTATATGCCTTTGTAGACTCACAATACCCTAAAAATATACAATCTTGACTTTTTGGATCAAGCTTCTTCCTTTTCTCATCAGGAATATGTTTATATGCTAAAGAACCAAACACTTTGAAGTGCTTTACATTAGGTTTCTTTCTGTACCACCCCTCATAAGGAGTGACACCATCTAAACTAGAAGTAGGACTTCTATTTAGAATATATACACTGGTTCTTACAACCTCTGCCCAGTACATATGAGTTAGATGCTTAGTCTAAAGCATCGATCTTACCATTTCAACTATGGTGTGGTTCTTTCTCTCGGCCACACCATTATGTTGTGGGGTATAGGCAGTGGTGAATTGCCTTTTAATCCCACTTGCTTTACAATAATTCAAGAATATGTTTGAGGAGTATTCACCTCCTCGATCTGTCCTAAAACATTTTACATAATTTCCACTTTAATTATCTACATTGTTTCTAAAATATATGAAGCAATCAAAAGCTTCATCTTTATGTTTCAAAAAATAAATCCAGCACATTCTAGAGAAGTCATCTATGAAAGTGAGAAAATAAGAATAGTTTTCGAGACTATGTTTGCATTGGTCCATAGATGTCTGAATGTACTAACTGAAGTGGATAGTTGGATCTCCATTATTTTCCACTTGGAAACTTCGACCATGAGTGCTTTCCCAAAGCACATCCTTCACAAACCTCCTTTTGTTCATTGATTTTGGGAAGTCTTGTCACCATAGCTTGATAAGTTAGAAGTTTCAAGCTAGAAAAATTAAGGTGACCATATCGCAAGTGCCAAAGCACACTTGGATTTGTTATAGCTACATTTGCAATTTGAGCTCCTCCTAGCTCATCAAATTTGAGAGGGAATAACCTATTATTGGTCATGGAGACCTGTGTGATGACACGATTACAATTATTTTTATCAAAAATGATACATTGTCCTTCATCAAATACAAGCTTGTAATTGTTTTCCATCATTTATCCAACGCTTAGTAGATTGTGTTGGAGCTTTGGAGTGTAATAGATGTCATGCAATTTATTTAGTCCTTCTTTTGTTGGAACCTCCATGGCTCCAATACCCTCTACTTGCAATTTCTTATCATCCCCTAATTTGATTTGGGATTTATAAGTGGAATCTAGAGTAGCAAATAAATGTTCTTTGCCACTCATGTGGTTTGAACAACTAGTATCCAAAATCCATGTGTCATTTAGATTCTATTCTGATTGTCCATATGAAAGAAAAATATTAGAGGTATCATCTTCTTCTCCATAATTACCATATTGACTACTACTGCCTTGTGAAGATTTTGACCAGCAGTCGCGAGCGAAGTGACCTGGCTTGCCACAGTTGAAACAAGTTGATTTTGACTTGTCACTTCCTCACCCTTGATTTCCACTTTGTCCTTTATTTCCTCCTTGATTTTTATTTCCACCTCTTTGTTGATTGCCTCCTCTGTTGGAATTGTTTCCTCTGTTCTGGTTGCCACCTCTGTTTTGATTGCCTCCTCTGTAGTTGCCTCTGCCTCTACCTCTTTTCTTGCCTCTATCTTGACCTCTTCCCCATCCTCTTCCATTGTTTTTATTGGAAGTGAAGGCCTTATCATCACCTTCATAGCTGGTTGAAGGAGTTTTAGAAAACATCTCTTCCTGTGACATTAACGATCCAATTAATGCATCAAATGTTAAAAGGGAAGCATCTTTAAATTCTTCTATAATTATGGCAATATGGTTCCATTTATGTGTAAGTGTTCGCAACACTTTTATTACAATTATCTCGGGTTTGATTTCTTTACCTAGTGTAACCATTTTATCCACAATTGCTTTTACTCTAACACAATAATCATCGACTTTTTCATCATCTTTCATTCAGATATTTTCAAAATCTCTCTTCAATGTTTGAAGCCTTACCTACTTCACTTGATTACTACCCTGGAATCCATCACTCAATGTTTTCCATGCAGCTTGTGCAGTTGTACAAGCGGCGATTCTAGGGAATATGCTTTTCTCCAATGCAGCTTGGAGATGAGAAAGAGCAAAAGAGTTGCTCTTTTTCTCTTCTTTTCATGTTTTCTTGTCTATGGCACTTAGTGTTGTCCAGTCTGAGGGTTTTGTGTAGCCCTCTTCTATTATGTCCCACAAACCTCTTCCTATGAGCAAGGTATTCATATTTATAGACCAATACTCATAGTCATAACCGTTAAATTCTGGTATAGGTAAGCTATTGTGTGAGGCCATAGTTACCAAAAAAAATCTCTTTATTTCATGGTTACAATAAAGTACTTTATTATTTGAAAGAAGGAAATAAGAAGAAGGAAGAAAGAAGAGATTACAAATTTAAGTCAAATCTGAATTGTTCTACTCTATCATTCACTGGTTATTCTTCTTGATGTGAGGATGCTATCTCTTGATTCACAAAATTATCTGCTACTTCTTCTTCATCATCACTTATCAATATTATTTTTGGTGATTCTGGTTCTAAGATTTCCATTGAAATACTGTAGTGTGTATACTCTGATTCTTGTGGTGCAGCTTGTACAGATTTTGATTGTTCAAATTGACTCCTGAATGAGTTATCTTCAAAGTCTACCTCGTACCCTGAGTCAAGATGCCTTTGATGTGCTATTACTACTTTTTGAAGTTGGCTAAACACAATGTTGAGCCCATAACCTCTTACTTTTTCATCAAACCTATCTGCACCTTCTCTTGCTAAAATTGCACATAAGGCATGATAACAACCATTTGGTCTTATTATCAATGCCTATTTACAATTTTACAATTTGATCATTGGTATCTTTTACAAAAAAAACTAAGCCTCTTAGGCTTATTACACAAGAGTTCTACAGTTTGTGATTCCTTGAATCAAGTAAAAAAATAAGTACCCTTTGATTACAATAATTGTCTCTTAGAAAATATTTTCCTTTCTTTTATAATATTAAAAAACTATATTACTATTTAATAAA
This sequence comes from Wollemia nobilis, assembly GCA_028583015.1. NCBI lineage: Eukaryota > Viridiplantae > Streptophyta > Pinopsida > Araucariales > Araucariaceae > Wollemia > Wollemia nobilis. The sequence goes on along the minus strand of JAQPPZ010003486.1, from coordinate 267,043 downwards.
TTAAAAAATAATTGCCCTAAAATTTTTTTAAAGAAGCAATTATATTTAATATATTAAATATAATATAAGTAGTTTTAATAATATAAAAAAAATTAAAAGAACTTATATAAAAAAAATTATGGTCTACAGGAATCGAACCCGTGACCTCTTAGCATCAAGAAATCGCACTAACCAACTCGGCCACCACTACCGATGAGAACCAAAGGGAATGAATATAATTTTAAGTTGTTTCGGATCAGATTTTTAATAAAAAAAATTCAAATATTTTTTTGTCGTTGGGTTTCGAACCCATGACTTGCAGGAAGGCGGACGCCTTACGGCTAGCTCCTCGAGCCAATCGAGCTGCATGGCTCGACGAGAAGGTAAGGGAGCTTGCATTCCTTGTTCTTCTCATGGTCGTGCCAAAAGAAAAAAAAATGGGACTTTTAGTCCCACATCGACCATGCGAGAGTGCTTGAGGTGTTTAAAACCCTCAACGATCACATAGTCATTTGATTGCCTTAGAGCAATCAGTGACCACAATTTTGCCTTCTTTAGCATGTCGCTCATCATAATGTTTCTTTTCACCTCCTTCTACCATGTAACCCTTCATCCACCACATTGTCGATTCTCCTTCTGCCACGTAATCGGATCTGTGTCAATTCTGTGTCGTTTGGTCTATGTCGACCTTGCTCTCCTCTCACCATGTGGTTCTCTCTAGTTGGTTTCTTCTAAGTTGCTCCTCATCGCGTGCTCATTGTGCTCTTTATCCTCCTAATATTCTATTCATTTTACATGTTTTCCAATTGAGCATATGATTGAAGTCTATCCAAATATTTTTATAGTTTATTACTTATTCTAAAATACTTCCTTCAAAATAAAAAATTATCTAAATTTCTTTATTTTTATTAGAGAAGATCATGATCTTAGTTTTGTTGATATTTATTTGCATGCCTAGCTATTTACAAAAGTTCTCTAAGGCCTTTAAATGCTTTGTTAAACCCTATATTGACATTGTAAATAGAATGAAATTATCTGCATATAAGTATCATCACATCTATTCACAAACAAACACCATCCTCTTCAATCAAACTTAACCTTTCCTTTAGTTTATCAATATAAAAAATAAATTAATTTAGGGGATAATGGGCATTCTTGATTAACCCCTATGTCACTTCTAAAGCATTCTAAAAGGTTTATTTGCATTCTAATTTTACCTTAAACCTCCTCATACATTCTATGTACTTTTAAACAAATATGAGCAAAATTTTGTATGACTTCTAAACAAGATACCTTTAGTTGAAAATGAGGTGATGCAAGTGAGCCAATTTTTTATACGATTGTGACCAACATTAGCTCAAGTTATTAGGAGTAACCCATCGACTTGGTAGAAGATTTACCAATAAGCCTTAGTACTGAAAGATCACCCTAGTGGTCCATTTGAGGCTAGAGAGTAAAACGATTACCAAGAGGTAATACAAAATATCTCTAACTATAGTTGTAATCCCCATCAATGACAACAAATGATGTAAATCTAGATGCAAGAGATCAGAATAAAGAACCTCCAATCACATAAAACTACAACAAACAAAAATAAAATGGTAAATCCCCCAATTACATAAGAGCTACAATGGAAATAAACCAAAAAATATTCTTTATATTCTCATTCTTAGATTTCACCCCTTTTACAATGTGATACAAGGGAATATATATCCCAAAAGAAACCATAAAAATAAAACCCTAAATCTTAAAGCCCTAAAAATAATAAATTACTATTTTTGGGTTTTTTTGTTATTTTTAGCCAAAACCCACTTTTTTTTGGAAATCACCAAAAAAACTCGGATAGCCCTCTAAATTAGTACACATCATCATATCACCTACATTAAGCCTCCTAGAAAATCTCAACACCTACCCATGTCTAGAAGTTATTAAATTTCAAATATTCTTTTTTCTCATTTTTCCAAAAAAACATTAAAATCTATTTTCGGGGCACTAGATGAAGGAATTAGGGCTCGATAACACACTAAAAAATATTCAAGCCAGTCCAACAATTGGATCAAAAGTTATATTCTCTGGAAGATAGGCTCCTGCATCAATAAATTAAATATTAATCTCATCAATTTGAATAGATATTGGGTATATTATTATTTTTTAAGCGAAAAACCCCTTGCAGGTTCGCCTTGGTCTAAGAGACCACGAACAGGGGGATCTACACCATCAAAGTCACCTGGGAGTCACATATGACCCTGTCTGCAACAACATTATCAATTGGATTTTGGATACCCAATTCAGCTTTTTGGTAGGTGGATATTTGAACCTGGGACCTCCCTTGGAGGATTACCCTCTCCTCTCCAACTCACCTACAACACCTAGGTAATATTGGGTATATTTAAGAAGTGAATATCTCTAGGTTAATTCATGGGAAGATTTCCAAGTTGATGTATACCGTCTAGACCTCCTTCCCCTTCTCATTGAGCTCTTACTTTTTAGTCTAGAGGTTAATAACAAAATCAAATTAGGACCAAAATAAGTTCTTAGAGCATGGAACCACCAAGAGTATGTTTTTGTGTGGGGTCCCCATTTTTCTAGCGATCCATTTTAATATAAATAAGAAGTAGGAAGAGGAAGTGCATCCCAATCATAGTCTACTCAAATGGAAAACCAAACTTACATTGAGTGTATACATTTGTGCAAAACTACCAAAGTTGAGTACCAAATGACTACAATTAAAACTTTAGGTAATATTTTGGGTCACTAAGTTTCCATTTTGATTGACCCTTATAAATTCTACTTCTTTTATTAATTCTAATTTAGTAGGAAAGTTTGCTTTGGTAGAGCAAGAGATAGGTAAACCTTGGCAAGAGTAAATGGTTTTAAGTACTCTCCAATCTATTAAGAATGAAGTGAATATGTATGAAATTAATTTTAGATATTAGATCACATGTTTAGACCTCTTGATGATGTTCTTGTGTTCATATGATATTATTGTATGCATGGATTGTCTAAGAAGTCATCAAGTAAAGTAAAATTGTTGCATTAATAGTGTTGAGTGTGTTTGTAATTTGGAAAATAATGTAGGGATCCAAGGGATAGTTTGTCCTATATCTTTAAGAAGAATATCAATAATATGACTTAAAAGAAGGTTTAGGAAGGGATATCAATATTTTTTATTGTGTTTTAATATAATTAGGGTGAAAAGATAAAAATACCCATGAACTCTCATCTTATTCTTAAGGAGTTTAGGGATGTCTTAACCAGGGTTATGCATAAGGGGGAAGCCCTAAAATGTATTTATAAAAATAAGGTGAATCTATTTTGAAATCAAGGTGAATCGTATCCAAATTCATGTAGAAGATAAGGTGAATTGCAATTTTTTCCCACCAAAATTTGTAAAAATAGGGTGAATCAATTGCAAAATATTGCTACTACACGTTTTTCATATATTTTTGTGATAAGACAATAATATTTACTAGATCCATAATTTTAGGTTGCTAAGATATAGCATCCTTTAAGGGTTTCTACACATTACCCTTACTAGATCTCTACTTATTTTTTCTTTGGTATTGCACTTTAGCAACTTTAGAGCTCATTTTGAAGGTCTTCTAAGGGTTTTTTGAGAATTTTTCCAAGTGTCAAACTGATCATAGATCAAAAAATCATAGATCATTTTAAAATGTAGATCTCATCAAGCTAGGTGGTTTCAAACAAATGAAAATAGAGCTATAAATCAAAAGTTACACCTTTTAGAAGATTCCCTACTTCAAAAGTTAAAAAAACATCATGCATTATGCCTATCATCCCCATTTTTGTTGTCCATCATCCATCATCCCCTTTCTATTGTCCATCATCCATCATCCATAAATTTCCATTGTGCTATATGTCATCTATCGCCACCCATTTTGATGTCCATCATTTGTCATCACCAATTCTGCTATCTATTATTCATTATTCCCATTTTTGTTGTCCATCATTCGTCATCCCTCTTTTTGTTGTTTGTCATTCATCATCACCCTTTTCATTTTCCATCATCTATCATCCCTTTTTCTATTGTTTTTCATTCACCTTCACCCTTTTTGTTGTATGTCATCCACTGTTACCCTTTTTTTTGTCCATTGTTCATCATCCAAAAATATCATCCCTATTTTTGTTATCCATCGTTTAGAAATATTGTTTCCCTTTATGTTGTTCATTGTCTACTATCATGCTTTCTATTGTTCATCGGCCCTCTTTATTCTACCTATTTTCCATCATCCCTATTTTTATTTCCTATTGCTTATCACCCCCCTTTATGTTGCCTATCATTCACCATTCGCTATCGCTCTTTATGTTGTCCATTAACCCCCTTTATTCTACCTATTTTCCATCATCCCTCTTTCTATTGCTTATCATTCAACATCCCCCTTTATGATACCTATCATCAGTCATCCCTCTTTTCATTGCTATAGTTTTTTTCATTACTACAAGTCAATTTTTGTTGTTGTATGTTTTTTTATTGTTGCAAGTTTTTTTGTTGCAGGTTTTTTGCTACTATAGGTCCTTTTTCGAGGAGAACCAATGTTTTAGATGCAGGAGTATCATAATCGCATTAGGTATATATACTAGTGGTACAATAGGTAAGTTTGGTTGTGTAATATAATTTCAAGGTGAAAATATCCATGGTTTAGGCGGGAATGTTAGTGATTTAAAGTAAAAATGGTGAAATTATTATCAAAGCGGGGTGAGCTGACCCCAAAAAAAATTACACCCTATAATTTTGGGTGAATGGGCCTCAATCAAGGGTCCCCATATTCACCAATTTCAAATTTTAAAAATCCTAATATTCATGAATTAATGATGATTTGTCACTATGCATAACCCTAGTCTTACATGATGAGTTGCTAAGGTGACCTCCTTCAAGGGAGCTTGACTCCTCAATAGAGCTTGTCCTTAGAAATTAATCAATATCCAAGGCACTTTATAGGATGATAAAAACAAAAAAAAGAGAGAGGGAGGGGGAAAAAAAAACCCCCCCCGGCCGCCCCGCGCCCCCGCCCGCGGGCCCGGCCCCCCCACCCCCCCCCCCCCCCTCCCCCCCCCCCCCCCGCCGGCGGCGCCGGCGGGCCGGCCCCCCCCCCCCCTCCCCCACCCCCGGCACACCCCACACACAAACAAAAAAAAAAAAAAAAAAAAAAAAAAAAAAAAAAAAAAAAACAAAAAACACGAGGGGACACGCCAGAGCGGCGGGCCACCCCCCACCCTCCCCCGCCGCGCCGCCCCCGCCGCGGGCGCGCCGGCCCGCGGCGCCGCGCGGGGCGGCGGCCGCCCGGCGGCGCCGGGCGCCCCCCCCCGCGCCCACCCCCGAGACCCCGACAACGGGCGGGGGGGGGCGGGCGGCGCCGGGGCCCCCGCCCCCCCCCCCCCCCCCCGGGCTGGGGGGGGGGGGAAAGGGGGGAGAAAGAAAAAACAAAAAAAAAAAAAAAAAAAAAAAAAAAAAAAAAAAGGAGAAGAAAAAAAAAAAAAAAAAAAAAAAAACCCCCCCCCCCCCCCCCCCCTCGCTCTGGGTTAAACCTTGCAGAAACCACCACCCCCCCCCCCCCCCCCCGCGGGGGGGGGGGGGGGGGGAAACAACCCCCCGGGGGGGGGGGGCCCTTTTGGAAGCTACAAAATTAAGTGAATTAAAATATAACTTTAACTACTAGATAAATGGTTGATTCATCCAAGTGTGTCATCATGGGTAACACCCCTAATATTTATTAAAAAGGATTGATCAATGAGATTCTACATTGATTAGATATAGTTACACCACCATTAATAGTAGGTACTCTTTTTCCATGATGAATTATTTGATCATATGTATAGAGCAACAATATTTTCAAATATTGATTTGAGACCAAAGTATTATCAAATATGTATAAAAGATGTTGATATTTATAAAATAGAATTTAAAACTTGATATGGGCATATGAGTTTATGATTATTCCTTTTGGTTAAACCAATGTGTTAGCAATATTTATAAATTTAGTGAATAGATTATTCAAGATGTACTTGAATTTAGGTTTATTGTCATATTTATTGACATCTAACCTACTTCAAGAATGAATAGAAACATGAGGAGCACTTGAGACAAATATTCCAATGTCTCAAAGAATAAAAGTATGCTAATATTTCAAAAGTTTCCTTCTTTAAAAAATATATATGATACCTAGGGTATATCATATTATGAAAAGGGATACTAGTTGACCCATTAAAGATTGAGGTCATAATACAATCCCTACAAATGTTTCATAAGTCAAAAATTTTATCAGGTGTCAAAGATTTTGTTTAGAATTTTTCCAAAAAGGCTAATACTATCACATTTCTACATTTCAAATATATATATATATATATATGTTATATATATATATATATATATATATATATATATATATATATATATATATATATTGTATGTATATATTGTTATATTATATACTATTTATATATATATATATATATATATATATATATATATATATATATGTATGTGTGTGTGTGTGTATATGTATATATATATATATATATATATATATATGTGTATGTATATGTATATATATATATGTTTCCTTTTTTTTTTTTTTTTTTTTTTTTTTTTTTTTTTTTTTTTTTTTTTTTTTTTTTTTTTTATTTTTTTTTTTTTATATATATTTTTTTTTTTTTTTTTTTTTTTTTTTTATATTTTTATTACTTTTTTTTTTTTTTTTTTTTTTTTTCTTTCTCATATATAGATAGATTTGGTACAAAGAAGTATGAAGTAACATTTCAGGAGTTAAAATAGTAAAGCACCTATTTTTATTATACTAGATCCAATTAATTATATTTTAGCAAGGGATGTCTTGTTGTAGGATGGATGTGTAATTACATATGAATCATAAAAATTTAAATATTACAAAGTGAATTACCCTACACACAACTTGGAGTTGGCTATAATATTCCATAATTTAACAATGTAGAGGCATTATCTACTAGGGAAAAAATTGTAACTAAAGTCAAATCACCAAATTTTAAGGTATATTTCACTCAACTAGATCTAAAATCCTTACAACATAGATGGTTTGATTTCTTATATGAATATAATTTTGATATCCATTATATCAAGGGTAAGGATAATAAGGTCACATATTTCATGAGCAAGATAAGATACATGTGTGCTTCAATAGTAGTAACAATGGACATAAAAAAATAAAAAAATTAAGAATAAACTTTAAGGATATTCATGGTATAATGAAGTTAGAGGTACTAAAATTTCTAGTGAGTTAAGGATAAATATATAGGATATTTTTTTTAATATGATGAAGCACTTAGATTTCAAATACTTTATATGTACCAACTGTTGAGCAAGGTGCAACGATAGTATTGTCATTATTGTCAACACACTCATATGGATAGGTTGATGTAGTGGATAGTTGTTCAGAGGTTATTCTAAGTATGTACAATGATATTCAATGCTTATGAGGATGTTTTTGATGTTCAGGTGAATTTGTTACGGGTTGTTCGTGCAAATTTGCAAAAGTTGAAAAAATCGTTAGGAAGTTGTCAAAAATTGCAAAAGTCATCACGGGCATAGTTGGATAGGATGAATCAGTTTGGAACATGATAGCATATCAGGAAATAGCCTAGAACAGCATTGGAGGTGTTAGCACAGTGTTTGGATTGATCGGTGACGTTTCTGGTATCTTGGCGGATGATTTGGCAAGTGGTTGTATAGGCTAAAAAAAGGGCAGTTTTGTCGGAAGCACTACGAGAAAACAAAGAATAATTTGATAGTAAAATTAAAACTAAATATATTCATTATCTTCAAGAACATGTGTTCCAAATTTCCACCAAAATGGAGAAACGAGGCGAATGTTACAAGCGTTGCAAGACTATCACAAAAATGCTCTTTTTTGGAAAAAGTGTGTCAGCAACAGTTTTTGTGGAGGTGGTACAAGCGAACCTTAAGGAGTTATGTAGCTATATTATTACTAGATGTAGTAAGTATTGCATATATTCTACATTTCAAATTTCAGAGAAAATAGAGTTACGAGGTGAGAGTTATGATTGTTGTAAAAATAGTATAGGTCACTTTTATGTGAATTTGTTCCACTTGTGCAAAATACTTCAGTTGGCCGTTTCGACCTTGTAGAGTTTCCAGAGTTTTGATTTCAATGTTTTTACACCTTCAAGGCATCAAATAGAGCATCTTTAATTTTTTTTTTGGGGTGTCACATGGCTCCAAAGTAAGATAATGAGTAAGGTGTCAATTCTTTGCATGTGACGTGTTTGACAAAATGCCTTCTCAAAATAAATAAAAAGGAAGTTATATTGTTTTAAGAAGCTTCATTAAAGAAAATATTTTCAAAATTGAAAAGGAAAAAAGAATGCAAGTGTGTGTTTTTTAAGTGACAAGGGATTTTATTGAAAAGTGGGGACTTATTTTGTGAAGAGAGAAGTGTGTGTGAAAAAATTAAAGAGTGAAAATCCGTGATTTTTGGAAAGTGGTGAAAAGCATCACTTCAGTATTTTGGACATAACTTTCTCATATGATATTCATTTTGGCTAAAATTTGGAGAGGAGTTCATAGAAAAAGTACTGGACAATACCCAAAAAGCATTTAGCAATTGGTAAAACGAGCTAAGAGAACAATCAGTTTTGTTTTGTGAGAAGAGAAGATTCAAATTATGAGTAATGCAGAGAGAGGGATGTTATACTGGGTGAAATAGAAAGTTTTATATTTTGAGATTACAGACCATAGAGGGTTCTGGTTTCAATGAAGACATTCATATATTTCATTTTATTATCAATATCAAAATCAAGTGGGTGCTTGGTAGAGGGGTTGGTACTCCTTTCTGTTGGTGTTCATTTTTGTTGGTGTAGATAAATCAAGGGTTGGTGCTCCTTCCAGTGGGTGTTGATAAATTGATTGTAAATTTGGTGCTTTGCAAAGGTTGGATTTGGATGGGAGTCCAAACAATCATTTTTGGGGATGTAGCCAAATCGGTGAACCTCGATACATCTTGTGTTGTGTGATGTTCTCTTGTTATACTTGCTTTATTTTATTTTATATTTTCATTATTTTAGCTTTGAGTGTTGAAGATTTAAGTTTTAAAGAGCTACACTGATTCATCCCCCCCTCTCAATGTCATTGTGATACTAACAATTGGTATCAGAGCGAGGTTCCTAAACAAGCTTAATCGGCTAGGGTGATCTTGGAAGTGACACAATGGCAGGTGGTGAAGGCTTCTCATCAAAAAAAGCACCATTGTTTGACGAAACTAATTACGCATTTTGGAGACTCAGGATGTAGACATATTTTTATGCTTTGGGATACGACATTTGGGATTCAGTAGATAGTGGATACACAATACCCACCACTTCTCCAATCGATGTTGTCGGTAAGAAACTATTTGAGAATAACTCAAAATAAAAGAATGATATCATGTGTGGATTAGTGGACAACGAACTGGTAAATATTATGGGTTGTAAAATGACAAAGGAAATATGGGACAAACTAAAGAGCATTCATGAAGGAGACGTTAAGATCAAGGAGGCCAAGTTACAAACACATCGAGCTCAGTTCAAAGTATTAAAGATGAATGACGATGAGAATAAAGAGGCATATATGCTGAGAATTAATGAAGTCATTAATGCGAGAAAATCAAATATTCTATCATCATGGAAAAGGTATTAAGATCCCTTCCCCAAATATTTGATTCTAAATTTTTAGCTATAGAAGAAGCTAAAGATCTAAATTCTTTTAGTATGGATGAGATGCATGGTTCTTTGACTGCATATGAGATGAGAATAGGAAAATCTAAACCCACAAACAGAGAAGTTGCTTTTAAAGCCCATAAAAATATGAAAGCAAAACAAGAATCCGAGGAAGAAGAGATATCAGATGAAATGGAAGCAAACTTTATTAAAAAACTAAAAAGGGGAAAAATAAAATACAGAGGAAAGTTATCGTTTAAATGTTTCAAATGTGGAGGCATTGGGCATTTTGTAGCTAAATGTCCACTTAATTAGAAGAACATAAGTGATGAAGGATCACACGAAGAAAGAAGTGATTGGAAGAAAAAAACAATTTCAAAAAAGGTAACTTCAAGAAGAAAAGTTTCATCTCCAAGAATGTTAGATAATCAAAAGATAGCTCCAATGAGGATTCTAAAAAGGAAACAGGTGAAGCTCTTTTTATGGCACTCAAAGAAGAAAAACTAGAAAAATAATAGGAATGTGATGAAGAATAAATTGACGCATAAGTGAATTTGGAAGAGGAACTAATTGGAGCTCTAGATGAATTGAAGATAGAAAGAAAAAAGAATAAGAAAATTTCAAGAAATCTTGAGGATGCAAATGAAATCATAACAAATTTGAAAGTACAAATAGAAGAATCCAAGAAAATATTCAAAGATCTCGAAGTGCAAATAACCATGAAAATAGATTATTGCAGCAAGCTAGAAGAAGAGATTGTTGGTTTAAGAATGCAACTAGAAGAGATGAATCAGAAAATTAGTTATTATCACAAACGTGAAGAAAGTTCTATGAAGTCGGATAAGATCATAAATAACCAAAAGACTACGGGCATCAAATTTGGTTTGGGTTTTGATGAAGGAGAATCGTCAAATGGATCAAAGGCCATAAATGAAGAATCCACAAAGAAAGAAGAGAAGAAACAGGTTGATCAAGAAAAAATAAATCATGCAAATGAAAGAAATAATGCAAGGCACGAAAGGAGAATTGACAATGATGGCTTCACCAATGTCACACATCAAAGAAGAAGAAGATTTATGGCTCCTACGACAACATGGCAAATACCACCACCCAGGTTCAATCATCTCTTTTTTTGTTATTGTTTTAAATGCAATGGTTATGGACATAAGATCTTAGATTGCAAGTATAATGTAGGACCAAGGAATTTTACCAATAGAAATGTTTTTCACCTTTGATGGATTATGTAGTAGAATGTTATAATTGTCATAATTTTGGGCATATTGCAAGAAATTGTCAAAGTACATTTGCATCAAATCAATTTCAGGGAAGAAATTTCAGCCAAATGGAATAAGACAAAATAGAAAATTTCCCAAAAAACATGCACAAGCTACTAAAAAATAAAAGCCAAAACAAGAGCCCAAAATTGTAATCAAACCTGAGTGGAAAGAAAAAGAGCGACCTAAGGAAGAAAAGGAATCCTTGATCGTACAGATGGCATTTAAAATGTAGAATAAATTCGCACCATGGATACTTGATAATGGATGCTCCAGTCATATGATAGGTGACAAACAAAAATTTGAGAAGTTGCAACAATATGAAGGTGGTTCAGTAAAGTTTGAAAATAATGATGGAGCTAAGATAGTTGGCGAGAGGTTCGGTTAAGATTAGTGATGGAAAAATTAGGTCAAAAGAAGTCTTGTTTGTGGTTGGTTTGAAGCATAACTTGTTGAGTGTAAGTCAGATTTGTGATAAAGGTCATGAAGCAATCTTTAAGAAGCAAGGTTGTGAAGTCAGAAAGGAAAAAAATGGGAAGTTGATAGCAACTGGATCAAGGAAATCTAGCAACATGTACACTCTCTCAGAGACTTCAGAAGGAGCTTGCTTGATTGGATAGGAAGAAGAGAATTGGTTGTGGCACAAGAGGTTCGGTCATATTAGTTTTGACAATCTAGTAAAAATCAGCTCAAAGAAAGCAATGAGAGATATTCCCACCATTGGCAAACCATAAAATATCATTTGTGCTTCATGTCAAAAGGGGAAGCAAACTAGAGTCTCATTTAAAACAAAAGAGTACTACACAAGCAAACCTTTGGAAATAGTACATATTGATTTATGTGGACCCATGAGAACGCAAAGCATAAACGATGACAAATATTTCATGTTGTGTATAGATGACTATTCCAAGATGACATAGGTACTATTTTTGAAGCATAAATCAGAAGCTTTTGAGATGTTCAAGGTTTTAAAAAACCAAGTTGAGAATCAAACAAGAAAAAGGATTAAATTTTTAATGTCAAACAGAGGAGGAGATTTCATTTCAGAGGATTTCACAGAGTATTGTTAAAAATATGGCATTAGGAGATAGTTTTCAGCAGCCAGGACACCTCAGCAGAATGATGTGGTAGAAAGAAAGAACAGGATAGTGCAAGAAATGGCATGGACTATATTGACTAAGAGCAAAGTAGCAGACAGATTTTAGAAATAGGCAGTCCATACTGTGGTATACATCCAAAATAGGTGCATGTTGAGGACACATGAAAGCAAAACTCCTTATGAGTTGTGGTTCGGTAAAAATGCAACAACAAGATACTTTAAAGTTTTTGGCAGCAAGTGTTACATCAAAAGAACTGAAGAAAACCTTGGTAAGTTTGAAAAAAGAGTGAATGAAGGTATTTTTCTTGGCTATTCATCAAAAAGCAAAGCTTACAAATGCTACAACAAGAGGCTAAGGAAAATTGTGGATAATGTCGATGTTAAAGTTGATGAAGGAAGGGAACGAGTAATTAGCTATGAAGAGAACTACCCAATTTATGAAGAGGTCATTAAAGGAGATGAGGAAAAGAAAATGAAAAAGAAACCAAAAATTGACTCAGAGAATTCAAACAGTGATTCAGAAGTGGAAGAAAACAAGAAATTCAAAAGATGCAACTGGAAGAAAGATCATCCTAGAGAGAAAATAATTGGAGACCCCATAGTTGGTGTTCATACAAGAAGAATATTAGTAAGTAACTACTCTTTATTATCCAGCATTGAGCTCAAAAATGTTGCTGACGCAAGCAAAGATGAAAGTTGGGTAAAGGCAATAAATGAAGAATTAGATCAAATCGAGAAAAACAAGACTTGGGAGTTAGTACCAAGACCCGCAAATAAAAATGTAATCGGTACTAAATGGGTCTTTCGGAACAAATTGAATGAATACATACAGGTAGTCAGGAACAAAGCAAGATTGGTATGCAAATTCTATGCACAAGTTGAAGGTATTGACTTTGAGGAAACCTTTGCACCTGTGGCTAGACTAGAGGCAATTAGAATATTTTTGGCTTTACCAGTTTACAAGAATTTCAAAATTTATCAAATGGATGTGAAATCAGCATTTTTGAATGGGAAACTTGAAGAAGAGGTTTATATTGAGCAGCTAGATGGTTTCCAGCTTGGTGATGATCCCAACTTGGTTTGCAAGTTGAATAAAGTGTTATATGGCTTAAAACAGGCACCCCGAGCATGGTATTCAAGGCTAGACAATTATCTTACTCAGCAAGGGTTCAAGAAAGGTATGGTGGATAGTAATTTGTATGTCAAATCAAAAAATGTCATCATATTTTTCTTGTTGTATACGTAGATGATATCATATTTGGCAGCAGCAAAGATGAGTTGTGTAAAGATTTAGCAAATAAGATGCAGAAAGAATTTGAAATGTCAATGATTGGTGTACTTTTGAATTTCCTCGGATTGCAAGTTAATCAAAAGAAGAAGGGCATATTTATTTCTCAAATTAAATATGTGAAAGAGATGCTAGAAAAGTTCACAATGGAGGATTGTAAGCCAGTTAGCACTCCCATGACGATAGGTTGCAAGTTGAGCAAGGATGACAAATCTCCACATGTTGATCAAACTATGTATAGATCTATGATTGGGAGCTTACTATACTTGACAGCTACCAGACTAGATATTTTGCATGCAATATGCATGGTAGCATGATTTTAGGGTAGTCTCAAGGAGACTCATGTGACAACAATAAAGAGGATTCTTCGGTACCTCAATGGTATTATGGAGTATGGATTATGGTATCTGAAAGGTAAGGACTTCATCCTTATTACGTATTCATATGTAGATTGGGCAGGATGTGTAGATTACAAGAAGAGTACCAGTGGAGGTGCATTCTATCTTGGAGATAGGTTGGTCGCGTGGCACAGTAAGAAACAGGAGTCAGTCTCCTTATCCACAACAGAGGCAGAATACATTGCAGTGACAACGTGTTTTATGCAGGTGTTATGGATGAAAAAAACTCTGAAGGATATTGGCATTAATTTTAGTGAGCCAATTTCAGTTAAGTGCGATAACACTAGTGCCATTAACATCTCAAAGAATCCAGTTATGCATTCTCGCACAAAACATATTGTTATCTAGTATCATTTTTTTAAGGAGAAAGTTGTGGAAGGTGAGTTTAAGTTGGATTTTGTTCCCACAACAAAGCAAGTAGCAGATATCTTCACCAAACCATTGCCCAAGGAAGTATTTGAGTACCTTCACAAGAAATTGGGAGGTCACACTTCCCAAGAATTGACTAGCTATTAAGGCCACATTCTCAGGGGGAGCATTTGTGTATTTGTTTATCTTTTTGCTCAAGTTTGTGATTTTTGCTAAGTGTAACATTTTTTTCTTGAGAATGTTGTGCATTGACTCAGGGGGAGTTTGCAACAGCCCTTTGGTCTTGTTGTCAAAGGGGATAAGAGTTATAGGAAATTGTGTGTGTGTTGCCAAAAATTCCAAAGGGGGAGATTGTTGAGCAAGGTGCAACGACAGTATTGTCATTATTGTCAACACACTCAGATGGACAGGTTGATGTAGTGGATAGTTATTCGAAGGTTATTCAAAGTATGTATAGTGATGTTCAATGCTTATGAGGATGTTTTTGATGTTCGGGTGAAGTTGTTACAGGTTGTTCGTGCAAATTTGCAAAAGTTGAAAAAATCATCAAGAAGTTGTCAAAAATTTGTAAAAGTCATCATGGGCGTAGTTGGATAGGATGGATCAGTTTAGAACATGCCATCATGTCAATAAATAGTCTAGAATAGCATTGGAGGTGTCAGTACAGTTTTTGGATTTATCGATGATGTTTTCGGTATCTTGGCGGATGATTTGGCAAGTGGTTGTATAGGTCAAAAAATGGTAGTTTTGTCAGAAGCACTGCGAGAAAACCAAGAAGAATTTTATAGCAAAATTTGAACTAAAGGTGGTTGTTATCTTCAAGAAATTTTTTTCCAAATTTCCACTAAAACAGAGAAACGATGTGAATGTTACAAGCGTTGCAAGACTGTCACAAAAACGCTCTTTTTGGAAAAAGTGTGTCAGCAGCAGTTTTCATGGAGGTGGTACAGGTGAACCGTAAGGAGTTATGTAGCGATATTCGAACTAGATGTAGTAAGAATTATAGAGATTCTACGTTTCAAATTTCAGATAAAATAGAGTTACGAGGTGAGAGTTATGATTGTTGCAAAAACTATACAGGTCACTTTTATGTCAATTTGTTCCACTTGTGCAAAATCCTTCAGTTGGTCGTTTCGACCTTGCAGAGTCGCCAGAGTTTTGGTTTTAGTGTTGTTACACCTTCAAGACATCAAATAGAGCATCTTTCATTTTTGGTTTGGGGTGTCACGTTGCTCCGAAGTAAGAGAACGAGTAAGGTGTCAATTCTTTGCATGTGACGTGTTTGACGAAATGTCTTCTCAAAATAAAAAAATAAAAAAAATTATATTGTTTTAAGAAGCTTCATTAAAGAAAATATTTTCAAAATTGAAAAGGAAAAAATAATGCAAGTATGTGCTTTTTAAGTGACAAGGGATTTTATTGAAAAGTGGGGACTTTATTTTGTGAAGAGAGAAGTGTGTGAAAAAATTAAAGAGTGAAAATCTATGATTTTTGGAAAGTGGTGAAAAATGTCACTTCAGTATTTTGGGCATAACTTTATCATATGATATCCATTTTGGCTGAAATTTGGAGAGGAGTTCACAGAATTTTTTTTGCATAATACCCAAAAAGCGTTTAGCAATTGGAAGAATGAGATAAGAGAAAAATCAATTGTTTTTTGTGAGAAGAGAAGATTCAAATTCTGAGTAATGCAGAGAGAGGGATGTTATACTGGGTGAAATAAAAAGTTTTAGATTTTGAGCTTACAGACCATAGAGGGTTCTAATTTCAGTGAAGACATTCATATATGTCATTTTATTATCAATATCAATATCAAGTGGGTGCTTGGTAGAGGGGTTGGTGCTCCTTTCTGTTGGTGCAAATAAATCAGGGGTTGGTGCTCCTTTCTGTTGGTGCAGATAAATCAGGGGTTGGTGCTCCTTCCAGTGGGTGCTGATAAATTGATTGTAAATTTGGTGCTTTGCGAAGGCTGGATTTGGATGGGAGTCCAAACTGTCATTTTATGGGATGTAGCCAAATCGATGAACCTCGGTACATCTTGTGTTGTGTGATGTTCTCTTGTTATACTTGCTTTATTTGGTTTTATGTTTTCATTATTTTGGCTTTGAGTGTTGAAGATTTAATTTTTAAAGAGCTACATTGATTCACCCCCCCCTCTCAGTGTCATTGTGAGACTAACACCAACAACATGTGTGTTGAGAAATATTACATTGAATAAGACCCATAAGATACC
This sequence comes from Wollemia nobilis, assembly GCA_028583015.1. NCBI lineage: Eukaryota > Viridiplantae > Streptophyta > Pinopsida > Araucariales > Araucariaceae > Wollemia > Wollemia nobilis. The sequence continues at coordinate 250,698 of JAQPPZ010003486.1, read as the reverse complement.
ACATGTAGTCCATCTAAGGGTGAAAAGGATATATGTTGATCTAAGATAATTATTTTTTTGTGAGGGATAAAGAAAGATGTACCAGATTTTTTAGCAAGGTGTTTAGAGTATTAATGTGTAAAAGGTTCAACATAAACATCTTGTAGGTTTATTATATCCCCATAAACTCCTATAATAAAAGTGGAATGTAGTGTCCATGGACTTTATTATAACATTATCATCAACTCAACAAAGGTATGTCTCAATTTTGTGGTCGTAGATAATTTGACCAAAGTTGCACATTTTCTACCCATAAGAAACATATTTGAGGCTAAGGATGTGGCTCAACCTAATGTTAAATAAATCCTTATATTTGATGTAGTACCTAAAATGATTATATTATATTAGAATTCCTTATTCACAACATGCTTTTGGAAGAGCTTTCAAAATGTGATGGATGTTCAATTAAAATTTAATACAACATATCACCCTAAGAAAAATGGATAAATAAGAAGTGTAAATTATGCCTTGGAAGCTATAACATGAATGTATGCAATGGAAAAGCCTAAATAGTGGTAGAAGTATCTAGTTTGATTGAATTTGCTTAAAACAATACTTATCATCATTCTATTTGTATGGCACTCTATAAAGCATTATATGGAAGACCTTGTAGGACACCTTTATGTTTGGATCAACATGAGAGTAAAGTTATCATTGGGACAAAAATATTGTACGATATGGAGAACCAAACAAACCCAAGATAGGTAACAAAGCTACACTAATTACATAGAAATTAGAGAATATTTTTCTAGTGGGTGACAATGTATTTATTAGATTTTGACCTCCTAAAAGCTCTATCAGTTTAGGAAAGGAGCATAACTTATACCCTAGTTTGTGTGTCATTTTGAAATTCTTGAGAGAATAGAACCAATAGCATATCACCTTACTATTTCACCTAATTTTTCTTGTATAGATAATAGTTTTTGTGTATCTATACTCAAAATATTTATGTCAAATACCTCTCATAGGCTTGATTATGGAATAGGACGAGGATCTCAGCATTGAACCTCTTATCATTCTTGAAAGAAGAACTAAATAACTTAGAAATAGAATTGTAGATCAAGTTTTATTTAAATGGAATTAAACAACATGAAACCATTTATATAAAATGCACAAGCTTATTCACACCTATTTGATTAACTTCTAGGAGGAAATTCTTATAATGGGAGAGGTTTGTAATGTTTTCCTTTTTAATCCCTTGGTAAGCATAAATCTATGGATTATTAAATGATGAAAAAATATAGAATATTTATGATACCATGTTGGATTGTGGTGTCATCTTGTTAAGAATATATGTTATTTTTTTGATGTATGATATCAATCAATTTGAGTATAGTTGATTTTGATGATAATTTCATTAAATTATATTAACAATATGGAAAAACCAAAGTGTTCATGTGTTTCATATGTACAAATCACAATTGAGGATGACATAAAGCAATTCAAAAATTGTAAGAATTTTGTATTACCACCATTAAGTTCTATCATTGATTGCAACCTAGAAACTTGGATGTGTTATGAAATTTGTATAATTGAAGATCAATTTAGGAGTGTGTACAGGTACCATAACATGGTGAGGATAGAACATAAATAATAATAATGATTTAAAATTGAATAAAATCTTTAACACTTGGACTATCTAATAATGATAGAGGTTTAGAAAATATAAGGTTGTTAATAAAGATGGTTTGGAATTGGCATCATCCCACATAATGTTCCTTGACTTCTAGTTTAATATTAGAAAAGGAAATGATATAAGATAGCTATAAAATTCACTCTTTGACGTAGGTATATAGAATCAGCCATACAAAAGGTTATGGGAGATAGATGCTAGTAAAAGTATTCCCCTGCTTGGTAATTAAAGTTTAAGAAGGAAAGTTTTAAGGGTTTCTAATTTAGAGGAGACGTTTTTCGTAGGACTGCCCAAACTTCCGAACTCGTTTTGGCCATATCTCACTCATCCGAACTCGGATTGAGCTAAAATTTTGAGGGTAGATGCCTAAAAAACCCTAGAACGTCTCCACCAATTTTCATATCATTTGGAGCAACACAGATCCTAGCACATCCCTATGTGTGAACGATATATTTGGCAAGCGGCTATGCGAGGGTTTCATTCGGGTTGAGTGCAAGCAGCTCCAGAGGTTGGTTTTTAGGGCCTTCGGGCCCTAGCGGCCAATATTTTTGTGGTTTATGCTCAATATTTTAGCAAGAAATGTTGCAGGGGATACAAGATGGGTTAGAAATTTGTCTTTCAATAGATCATACTATGAACTTGAGTGACAATGGCTTCCAATTTGCTGCACAAAAGAAAAGTGAAAACCATACCTTTCCATGGCATCTAGGGCAAGGATTAAAGAGACCACAAAATAAGTTTCAAGCAGTTGATCAAAAAATGGCTCATATCTCAAGTGAATCTGGTGCTAAGGTGCACCCACAAAATAATTCTACTGTGAAAACCCCTGTCAAGGGTAAGAATTTTGAAGACTCACTCCCAAAAATGAATTTTAGGGATGCCCTTCATGGTGGACAGCCTCAGCCCAATGCTAATATCAATATTAGGGCTTCTCATAAACCTCTAAGAATGCCTAAGATTGATCCCAGGAAAATGGATTCAGGATGTCTTAAAGTAGCTGATGGAACTCCTATTGTTAAGCTTGATATGGGTAACATTCAGACCGGCATTGAAGATTTGGAAAAAAGAGGACTAATTTGTCGGTTCGTGGGTTTTCGTCCGAGTCTATCTGCTTTCAAATTTTGGGCTGCAAAAATCTGGAAAACTAAAGGTGAGTTACAAATCTCTATTTATCCAAATGGTTATTTTCTTGTTTTATTTGCTAATAATGAAGATAGAGAGAAAACTTTTCAAGGGGGTCCTTGGTTTTTTGGAAGGGTAGGGCTTTTCATGAAGCCCTGGCATACTAAATTTAAATCCGAAGAAGAGATGCCTTCTATAGCTCCCGTGTGGGTTAGACTCTTTGGCCTCCCTATTGAATTTTGGAATCCTACTATTTTTTCTTCAATTGGAAACTCTTTAGGAACTTTTATGATGATCGCTGATTGTACTCAAAATTTTGAACATATTATTTATGCTCGAATTTGTGTTTTAATGGATTTTGACAAACCCCTACCTAAAAAGATCACATTACAATTTGGGGAAGACACTTGGGAGCAAGTAGTGGACTATGAGAACATTCCTTTTCGTTGTAGAATTTGCCATGAATATGGTCATTTGGCCAGTGCTTGCCCAAATAAAATTCTTGATCAAAAGAAAGAAGATATAAACTCAAGCAGGTTTCCAAATACCTAAGAAGAAGAACACTAAAAAAAAACCAGTAATGAAGGATCAATCAAAGTCATTTTCTAATATGTTTGAAATCCTTTCCACAAATGATGTCCCAAGTGAGGAAGAGGAAATAATGGAAACTAAAATCTTAGAAACACAATTTAAATATGAAGGAAAGAACTCAGAGACAAACCAACAAATCAAAGGTTTTCAACAAAAAAAAAAAGGAGAAAATTTACACAAGAAAAACAATATTTCAAATGTCAAAACTTCAAATAATGCAGGTCCCAATATAGACTCCATTGAACCATCTAGTAAAATTTTGGTTGTGTATGAGCATTCTTCAAGGTTAGAAGCCATCTTAGATTCAATTGGAATAAGTCAAGAAACAGGGAAAAAAAAATTGAAGATGGATTCTAATCAAAAAGTAGGTCGCAAGACCAATCAATATCATATGGTAAAAGAAGGTGAAAAGCTTGTAGAGGAAGGTAAGATTAATGCCCTTCCCAAAATTTTTAGCCCTGGTATTAATGAAGATCATCACTTGGAATATTAGAGGACTCAAGGGGAGTCTTTCAAAACAAAATGAAATTAGAAGAATGATTCGGATTATCCTTTTTCACGGTTGAACAGGGAGGAGATGTTCGTTTTGCCAAAAGACCAATACATTAAATCCAAAATCAAGACTTGGAAAGAGTTTGGGGATGTTCATAAAAAAAAACATGAAGTTATTGCTCATATTGAAAATTTGAATAAGAAAATCCGTTTAGATGGCCTCACAGAGAAGAGAAGTGCAGATGAAATTAAACTCACAACTCAGTTAGAGGAATGGGAAAAAAGAAAAGAAATCTTATGGAAGCAAAAATCTAGAATTCAATGGCTCAAAGAAGGAGATCGAAACACAAATTTCTTCCACAAATATCTTCTAGCTCGAAGATCTCACAACTTTATTTCTTCCTTAAAATCAGATTATGGAGATGTTGTTTATACTTGGGATGGCATGAACTCTATTGTTGTTGATTACTTTTCCAATATTTTTGTTGCTACTCCTCTTGACTCAGCTTCTCAACAAAATGTTCTTCAAGCAATCCCTTCTCTTATCACTTTTGAGGAGAACTCTATTTTGACTACTCTTGTTACTATCAATGAGCTTCAACAAGTAGTTTTTAAAATGCAAAAAGGGAAAACCCCAGGTCCTGATGGTTTTCCTATTGAGTTCTACCAAGATTTCTGGGATATCCTTCATGTTGATTTATTAGAGGTGGTGGAAGAAGCCAGGAAATCCAAAGAAATTTTGAAGGTTATCAATAAAACTTATATTACTCTTGTTCCAAAAGCTCAAGAGGTTGATCATATCTCAGCTTTTAGACCTATTGCTTTATGTAATGTTCTTCTCAAAATTATTACTAAAATCATGGCAGAAAGGTTGAAGCCTCTTTTGCATAAGATTATTTCCCCGAGCAAGGGGGATATGTGGAAGGACGTCAAATAGTAGATGAGATAGTTCTTGCTCAGGAAGCCATCCATTCCATGGATATGCAAAATTCTCCTTCTATGTTCATCCGGTTAGACTTATCCAAAGCTTATGACAGAGTGGATTGGCACTTCCTTATCAAAGTTTTGAGGCAATTTGGTTTCTCTAAGGATTGGATGGATTGGATTATGGGATGTATCTCTTCGGTTTCCTACTTAGTTCTTATCAATGGTAGGCCTTCTCAGTATTTCCCGGCTTCCAGAGGTATTAGGCAAGGTGACCCGCTATCCCCTTATTTATTCATCATTCTTGTTGAATGCTTGGGTAGGACTATAACCAAAAAGAGGGAAAACAAAACCCTTGAGGGAGTTACCATTGCTCATGGAGCTAGACCTATCTCTCATCTTCAATTTGTGGATGACTCTACCCTTTTAGGTAAAGCTACAATTAAGGAAGCTTCTAATATTAAGCAAATCATTAGCTATTTTTCTAAGGCTACTAGGCAGTTGATCAATGAAGACAAATCTAAAGTTATTTTCTTTCACTGCTCTGCTAGACAGGAATCCATGGTCTTGGATAAATTAAGATATAAGAAGACCTCTCTTCCAATCACTTATTTAGGTATTCCCATAAATATTCAAAGGCAGAAAAATAAAGATTGGAATTGGTTGTTGGACAAAGTCAAGAAGAAAATTGGAAAGTGGACCAACAAGTGGCTTTCTTCTGGGGGTAGAATCACCTTGGTAAAATCAGTCCTTCAAGCTATTCCTATTTATGTTTCTTCCATTTTGAATATCCCAAAGGTTGTTCTTCGAGAATTGGATCAAATCAGTCATCGTTTCCTTTGGAGTGGTACTAAGGAGAAAAGAAAATGGGCCTTGGTGAAATGGGATACTTTATGTCTTCCTAAGAGTGAAGGGGGGTTAGGATTTTGGTCTTCAATTAATAACAACAAAGCTTTAGCTGCTAAATTATATTGGAGGATGTTGCATAACCCCAATGCTCTTTGGGCCAATAATCTCCGTGCTAAATATGCTGAGAACAAAAGTCCTGAAGACCTTGTTCGCTATCAACTTCCTACCAAAGGTTCTCCCATTTTAGCAGTTCTTAAGACTGGTGAGGATTTGATAAAGAAAAAATTATTTTGGATCATTCATAATGGTCAACATGCAAATTTTTGGACAGATTCTTGGGATGGTCACAAGCCTTTGATAACTCAGTTTCTCGATTGGAGGCCTTGGATGGAGGAGCTTCACCGAGCTAATTGGATAAAGGTGGCTAATTACTGTCGGTACCATACTGGTAATTCAAAGGTTGGTAGATATTGGATCCCTATTGAGGACTGGCCTATTCAAATCCCAGAAAGGCAAAGACAAGATATCCAAGGCATCCTTCATATGAGATCCCTCTCTTGGTCCCATGAAAAAGATTGTTTTGGATGGAACAACACTACTAAGGGTGAGTATTCAGTTGCTCAAGGTTATTTGACCTTATGCCATAATAATCCCAACCATTCTTCTGACATATTTTCTCAATTGTGGGCTCAAAAGCTCTGGCCTAAGGTGAGGTTCTTTAATTGGCTTTTATTGCATCGTAGGGTGCTTACTGGTGAGCAACTTATGAAGCATGGTTTTCATGGCCCTTTTAGATGTGAAATGTGTGAAGAGAATGTAGAAAATATCAACCATATTTTTATTGAGTGTACTTTAGCCTCTGAGCTATGGAGGAGAATGGCAACTTTACTTGGCTTACAATGGTCCAATTTTTTCACTTTTGAACAGACTTTGGAGGGATTGGCCTAATCAAGAGGGTGTTGATCATTTTATTAGGCAGTTAGTTTGGATGGGTTCTACCATTCTTCTTTGGAATATTTGGAATGAAAGGAACAACCAAATTTTTAATCAAGATAGGAAGGATATTCACTATATTTGGCAAAAGACCATAGCCAACTTAGTTGAATCAGTCCATCAACTCCTTAATCACCCCCAAAACTCCCACCAAATATGGGATCAAGTGATGCAAAGATTGAAGATTAAACCTTCTAAGGGCAACCAAATTAAAGGGAATGTGAGTATTAGTAAGATGGATAGGACTAGAAATTGGCAACCTCCTCCTAAGGATTTTGGAAAAGTCAATACTGATGGAGCCTCTAGAGGGAACCCTGGAAAAGCCAATGTGGGAGGAATTGGTAGACTTTCAGATGGCTCCCTTGTTTTTACTTTTGCCGAGAATTTGGGTATTCTTTCCAATAACCTTGCTGAGGGGTATGGTATCCTTAGAGGCCTTCAGGAGGCTACTAAGGTTGGATGGGAAAAGGTGTTAGTTGAGTCTCGACTCTCAACTTATGATTAATCTCTTGAAGACTCCTTCTAAGAATCATAAGGTGGATTGGAGAATAAAAAGAATTATTGAGAAGATTCAGTTAATCCGGATGGGATTTTTGAAAGTTGATTACAATCATGTGGTCAGAGATCAAAACAAGAGTGCTGATGCTTTAGCTAATTGGGCTTTGGACAAAGGTGATCTTACTTGTTATGGCCACCCTCCTATATGGTGGGCTTCTCAAATTAGGGAAGCTCTTCTTTCTATCATTTCTTTGGATGGCTCCAGTTCTGAAGGTACCTAGTTTCTTCTTGTTTTTTTTTGTTTTGTTTCCCTTTGGTTCATTCAGTTTTTTTAGTTCCCTAGCTCATTCTATTCTTTATTTTGTTTCCTCTGTTGATTCTTGCATTAATAGTCTTCTGGTCTAGATAGGTCATTGTTTTGTTCATTTTTTTTTTTTTTTCTTTTGTCTTCTTTGTTTTTTTTTTAGTTTTTTAAGGTGGGTGGGTTCTTTTGTTTTGTTTTGTTTTTGTGTTCTTTGTGTTGTTTTTTGTTGTTCTTGTGTTTTTGTTGTTTTGTTTTTTTTTTTTTATGTTTTTTGTTATTGTTCTTGTGTTTTTTTCGTTCTTGTTCTTGGGTTTCTCTTTGTTTGTGTTATTTCATTTTTTTATGTGTGAGTGTTTTCTATGTTTTTTGTTTTTGTTTATTGTCTGTTGTTGGTTGTTTTTATTTTTATTTTATTTATTTTATTTTTTAGGTTTTGGTTGTGTTTATTTTTCATGTTTTTTTGGGTTATGTCTTTGTAGTGTTTTCTTGTTTTTGTCTTGTTTGTGTTTTGTTATGTGGTTCTTGTGTTTTTCTATGTGGTTTGTGTTGTGGTTTCTTTTATCTTATTGTGCGTGTTTGGTTGTGCTTTTGGTTTTGACACACTCAAGGAGCATGTTTTTTATTTTATTTTATTATTTTTGTTGTTATTTACTTTTTTTAATTTGGTTTTGTGTGTTTGTTTGCTCCTTGAGTATGTCAAAGGTGGTAGGCCAGGTCCGAGTCCTGGGCGTTTTTGGCGGAATGGATACCCCCGCCTCCTTGGGTCTTACCCGAAAGTGGCATCCCTTTTGGGATGTTTTCCACAAATAAAAAAAAAAAAAGTTTAAGAAGTTATTTGTTAGGTTTATCCTGTTATTTCATTATTCAAATGAACCATACATGATTCAATTGTAATAAATATATACAAATGTATGAGGTGTTTTATTGTAATAAATATATAAATATAGAGTTATGAGTTATCCTCTTTTACCAACATGTGGTATTAGAGCATTATTCTTGATCTATAAGTAGATTTTGTTACTTGCTATGAAGAAGAGTGGATAAACATTTTACACCAGAATATTATGGTTCTATTTGATTTCACACTAGAAACCATTATTTTATTAAAATAATTCTAGTTGATTTTACACCAAATTATTTCAATTTATTTGACACTAAAAAGGTTTAGTAATCATGCAATGCATTAAAGGAAGATCTAGGAAATCATGTAATGTGGTAAAGGGAGACCCAAGCAATAAAGCACTTCTCCAAATAGAAGTTGCTTTAATGAATAACTATGCCCTATATTGAAGGTAATATATTGGGTATTTTATTTTTTACTACACCTATGATAGGTACCTATGCACCATATGAGATATATGAACTAGTGAAAGGAACCTGTTGATGTTTTTTTAAGAGTCTAAGCATACTAAGCATAAAGTAAAGCATAAATGAAATATCTAAGAGAGTGTATATCTACATGCACCTGCATGAACCTATGTACACCTCTATGAACCTGTTCTTAAACCAAGAAAAAGAGCACCTAAGAGCACTCCAAAAAATTGTGCACCCAATATCTATATCCAAGAATAACACCTACATAAATGCTTTGAGAAATATCAGTGCTCCAAGTGTCCAAAATTGAGCATGGTAAGGTGTTCGAGTGCCAAGCTAAAGGCTTCTATGTTTTTTATGTATTTTAAAATTTTAATTTTTTAATGCTTTTGAAAAAATAATTTGCTATAATTAAACTATAGAAATTCTCAAGTATTTAAAATATATTCTTTTTAATATTTTAAAGAAAATATTTAAATATTTGCTATAGTTAAAACATTATAAACATTATAATATATGGAAAAAGGATTTAAAGGATCATATTTATATATAGGAGTTATAATGTAGTTAAAGAGATCTCTATACACCACTGAATGTATTTAATTAAAGAAAATAAATTTTTTTGGAGATCAAACATTCAAATAGTGAGATATATTTTTTAAGGGAGTCATAAAAAGTTTCTATTTTGAAACCTACTAAAAACAATGATAAAATATGGTACATTGACTCTAGAGCTAGCAAACATATGACTTGAGATAGTCAATGGTTCAATCATCTTCATAAAACTGATGGAAAACCTATGATAATTGTAGATGATAAAACTTATCAAATAAAAGGCTTTGGTAATATTCATCTCAAACTTTTAGATGGAAAATATACTCTAGAGAATGTTCTTTGTTTTCGAGGTTTAGCCAACAATCTTCTCTCAGTCTCACAAATGTTTGATAAAGGGTTAACAGTAGAATTTAAAAATATTGATGGAAAGAAACAATGTTCTATTACAAAAAATCAAATGTCTGTTTCAACAAGTACATTCAAGAATCATATATTTTCCATTGATATTATATTTTCTCAAATGGATTTATCTATAGCTACAACAAATACAATATTTCTTTGGAATAAAATATTTAGTCATATTGGAATTGCATCACTTTTCAAACTTCATAAACATCAAATGGTTATAGGTTTACTTATCTATCTTCAACTCTACCAATATGTCTTAGTTGTTTTGCTAGAAAACAACATAGAATTCCATTTGAATTCAGTTCACACATAGCAACTAGATCTTTGGAAGTCATTCATATAGATTTGTGTGGTCCCATGACATCTAGTTTTGGAGGACATAAATACTTCCAACTATTTTTTGGTGACTAGTCATGAAAATGAAGGTCTATTTTATATCATTGAAGTCAGAAGCTTTCTAGAGTTTTAAATAATTCAAAAAATTTGTTCAAACAGAATCTGGGAAGTTAATATGGGTACTCTGATTAGATCAAGGCAGAGAATAAACTTCTTATATTTTTTTGAATATCTTACACAATGTGGTTTTAAGCATCAATTAACTACTACCTACACTCCATAGCAAAATGGAGTTGTTGAAAGAAGAAATCTCAATGTTATGGAAATGGTTCAATGTATGTTAAAAGAAGTTAATCTTGAATAATCATTTTGGGCATAAACAATCAATACTATAGTTTATTTCCAAAATTTAACATCTACAAAAAATCTTAAAGGAATAACACAAGAAAAAACTTGATAAAAAATAAAACCATTAGGAGCTCATTTTAAAATATTTGGTTGTAAAGCTTACATGAAAATTCCTAAACAGAAACATATAAAGTTAGATGATAAAACCTTACCTTGCATATTTCTAGGATGTGATTTTTCATCTAAAGCATATTGTCTAATAGATCATATTACAAAGAAAATTCACATAAGAAGAGATGTTATTTTTGATGAAGAATGTTCACAAAACATTAATCAAAGGATATTTCATCATCTATAATAGATATCAAAGAAGATTATGAGGACAATTTTGAAAATAAGTCTAAAGTTATAAATGAATCAGTCGATGAACATCCTACAAGTATATCATCTCAAACTCCACAAAATAAAACTCCAAAAGAGGCTTCAACTACTCTTAAAGATGAAAAACTAGATACACCTCCAGATATAACTTCTACTAGACATTGTACTCATAATCAAACACAAAAAGAAGTTAATTCAAGTCTAATAACTTCAATAATGTAAAATAATGAACCTATATTAGTTAGATATGTACTTAAATCCTCTAAATTCGAGAAATAAATGGAATTTAAATTCAGTTGTAATGAAAATAAAACTTAGGATTAGCCAATTTTATCTAAAGATAAGAAACCAATTGGATGCAAATGGTTCATAAAATCAAATATAAAGTAGACGGTTCAATTGATAAATATAAATCATCTCTTGTTGCAAAGGTTTTCTCAAAATAAGAAATTAACTATGATGAAACATTTACACCAACAATAAAAATGACTAAAATTTGTATAATTTGTGCAGTAGCAACTCAAAATAATTAAAAAATTCATCAAATGCATGTTAAGAGTGCTTGGAGTTGGACTTGTAAAAAATCTTGGAGGCCCTCGATTGAGCCAATCCTTATGCTCTTAGTTGTATCCTTATTTGTCACTTCCCATGAGGTATGATCATCCCCACTAAGGACAATCAAAGACAACAATAGTTTAATGTCACACCCGATGGAACCCCAATGATACATCATCAGTCATAAAATCACAACAAGAAGTAAGGCATAGACTTGGTGAGGGTCTTGGCTTGTTCTTGCTTATTGAAGTGCATCTTTAATCACTTGATAACTTTTCTCTAGAACGAATACCAAGAGAAGCCACTATTGAAGATATCAGACCAAGCTTCGGGTTAAGACCTCAATCTACCTGCTTTTTAAAAGTAAGAAATTACATTCACCTGGTGACTCCACCATAATCTAAAGGGACCAAAAATACTATAAAATCCCCACCATGGAGGTTGCATACCAAAATATGAATATTTTTATCCTTGTGAACTTCTTAGCATGGAGCAAGAGAAGTCCCTTGTCATATCCATTGCCACTAGATGTTTGACATGACTATTCAACGTCCATATTACAAATTTTTCCATATTATAATGGAAAGGGATAGTCAACACCATAAGAACATTTGTGATATATGGTCTTTTTTTATCAATTGTACGATATCATAAAGTAGAATATGACTCTAAAGTTGCTTGATGCTTTATTTTAAGGAAAGACTTGTAAGGGGTTCTATTTCCTCTCCCTACACTCAATTGAAGAATGAGATTAGCTCATTGATATATTTATAAATGGATTCAAGGAGATAGATCAATCAACTCCAGTTGTCCAAGTTGCTAATTCTAAGTCCTCCCTCACTTAGTAACTTGTTATTCCTCACTAGGTTATGCCAATCTGGTAAGAGAAAGAAAATTCCATAGAGGTAGAGGTAGCAATTCTCAATAGGTTCCAACACCAGAAAGAGCTCAGCTAAGCAAACCATAGGATAGTAGAGGTCATGGGATCCACTACCTCAAAAATGTTCAAGGAAGCAAGCTCGAATATTTCTACAATCCTAGAAGAAACTCTCTTCCCCTTCACAAGCATAGAAGAGACAAATATCCTAATGTGGTGGATGAAGATGCATGCTGATAGGATCAAATCTAAAGGAGGAGTTGGTACCGGTACCAGTATTATCTCAACAAGAAAGCATTTTGGCTCTGGTACTAATCAATCTAAGCCATAAAATTTACTTAAAAACTTGAGCCTCGAAAATGTGGAAGTAATTTTCCCATGGAATTGGAAAAAAAACAACAATAAAAGCTCAAGAAATAAGTGGGGGGTCTTTTGACTCCATACCCAATGGATAAAGGCCACTCATTTAGAACCTTGTTCATATGTATCATAATTAATCTTAGTTTTATGAGATAGTAGAAGTCCTGACCACCTGTAGAATTTCAAAATGTGGCTTGATCGCTAAAAACATCTACTTTAAAAGGAGATTTATTTGACTTCATACCCAATGGACTAAGGTACTAGCTTTTTGGGTTCCTTATCTTTAGTATGCTTAAGATCCCATGAGAGTTTCCAATATTATAGTGATGAATCACTACACCCTTTGCTTGGAAAAATAAAGAACTTTGAGTCATGGATAAGCATAGAATAAACCCTCGATCACAAGGTCTAATGGTCAAAGGGTAAGTCTCAAGAGCAAAGGATGACCAAAAATTCAAAATTTTATGAATCCCAATAAAAAGATAAAAGTCAAAAGTTTTTATTTCATCTCTTGCACCCTCTTTTCCCTTTGATGAGTCCAAGTGCACCTTGAAGATCATATTATAACAAAGAGGCAGTCTTATAAAAACTCTTGAAGGCCCTTGATTGAGTTGAACCCATGCTCTTAGCCATAGCCTTGCTATGTCACTCTCCACGAGGCATGATTATCCCTACGAGGGATAAATAGAGATGACAACACTAACCCCACCATGTCATTCAATGAGAGGAGAGGAGGAATGTGTATTGCCATTTCAATAAAAGATACGATGATTATTCAATATAATCTACAATGTCATCTGAGTGAAGTCTAAGGTGTTGTCAAAGCTACAATTATTCAATTTATGCTAAGAAGAGATTACCAATCACCATCAATGAAAGATATGGTTAGCATCATTCAAGTGGAGAAGTGAATACTATTCAAGTGCATGTCATTTAGGAGGAAAAGGGTGAAAGCTCTTCAATTAGGAAATGTTGAGTTCTAGTCATCATTCAACCAAGAAAGTGTTATATAATTCATTTCCATACAACTAAGGAAGAGACATTATCATAAATTCATGAGCTATACGACTAAGAAAGTGTTGTACAATTAGATCATCATACAATGAAGGTGTCATACAATAGAAATGGTTGTACAATAACTTGGTTGTACAAGCGGATCAGTTGTACAATGATCATGGTTGTGCAATAGGGAGATATTATCGTATAATTATAGCAAACATACCATCTTGTTTGACTACATCAATTTTGGTATCGAAGCTAGATGTGATACATATTGGAGGAAGATGGCGCAACGAGAAAGAGGAAGATCGTGTGGATTAGGACCTTGACCTATGAATATAGTAGAAATATTGAGAGGAATTACCACTAGATTATATGCAGACTATTTAAAGTGAAGAGGAGGAAACTAGTTACATGAAAGCTAGAGATGAAGAGTAAGGTGAAGAACTGGAGCAACAATTGATTTGGGAAATCTCAAATATGACACGTAAGCCTAATATGGACACTATCAATTTTAATGGAAGTTTAAATCCAAAAGAGTTGATTGATTGGATAATAGATGTGGAGAGATTCTTCAATTACGAATCTATGGAGGATCCAAAGATGATCAAACTTGTGTATATGTGGTTGAAGGGACATGCTTTAATTTAGTAGGATCCTATCTAAATCAATAGATAGTGAAAGGGGAAAGATAAAATGTAAACTTGAGAAACGTTTGTGTTCAAGTTGAAATCTAAGTTTTTACTTGTGGATTACAAGATTGGGTTGTTTAGAAAACTCCAAAACCTCAAACAAAAGAGTTGGAAGTCAAAAAAATATATGGGTTTTATAAACTGACCATAAGAGCATGTCATATTAAAAAAAATGAAGAAAATGTAATAAGATACATAAATGGACTAAGATTATTCATACAAGATAAGATTGGTATGATTTGAAACAAAACCGTTGAAGAGGCATATCAGTATACACTCAAGGAAGAGAAAATTTTTTTGCTTAGGCAACAAAATAATAGGATGATCAGACAAAGTTATAGTGAGTGAGGACAGCAAAAGCTGGAGGGAGAAGCTAGTACATCTTAGAATAATAGGAAAAACAAAGATTTCTTGAGAGGAAGAGGAGGTTCTGGTAGAGGAAAGGGTAGACTATTCCCCAAAAATTGTTGCAGATGTGAACAAACTGGCCATAGAGTGTATGAATGTCATCAAACACAGCAAATAGTGGACGTGGGCATGGAAAGGAAGCTCGGAGCCATATTACCATCAGATTTTATGAAGGAAATTATACAAATCTGGCAGATTACTTTAACAATGAACATAGGCATCTTGTTTCATAAACATAAATGAGAATATTAACAGAACCGGTATTTTCAAACAGACCAAGTGCATGGCTTGGCCGTATGTCATGAATCTGATTACTTAGCATTGACATAAAAGAAGTCTGTGCTCAAGAGTAAGACTATTGCTAAGCATGGACAATTTTGTTGCTTCTATGCCTCCCGCTCAGTCTAGTTGCCTGCTGTTAAATTGAAAACAAGAGATATACTCCTCCTTTCGCGAAAGAAGTTGAAATAGATAGTCCACTCCCTTCATGGTTGGTCATGCTTGATCGTGAGACTTCTATATATTACTGTCATTTTATCTTTCATTCAAACAGCCTTTCTTTATATCTCAACCGCTCCTGTTTATAAAGCTCGGTATTTCCGGTATAATCTTGAACATGGCCATCAAATTACTTGTGGCCTACGCCTCCGCTGGGGCCAGAAGGCAGTTTATTTATAGAAAAAATCTTTACAGTCTTGACGGCGCCAGCGTTGATGAAGCCGTGACCATCTCCCGGACTCGAACCAGAAGGAAGTTTATCTTGTAACGTTGTTGCTGCCTCACTACTCTTCACAGGAGTGGCCTCAACATATGCGTGGCCGACTCCAGGACTTGGACCAGATGGAAGTTTATTCTTCAATATGCTTACCTCCCAACTAGCCTTCACAGGTCCTGCATTAATAAATGCATGACCTACTCCAGGACTTGGACCAGAAGGGAGTTTATTAATCTTCAACCCGCTGGATTTCTGTGGCCGCATAGGCGCCACGTGACCACCTTCCGTCTTATCAGGGCCTGCATCGACTATGCTCCTGATGCCTTTAGGAGCTATATTTTTCCGCAAGAGAGATCTACCTCCATAAGCGGCTTCAATATGCAACCCTAGCACAATAATAACACCCAGCACTAGAAGGTGTCTCATGGTAGAAGATATGCTCGAGTCTTGACTGTAACAATTTCTATTGCAATTTTTCAGAGGGAAGTATTGATTCTAACAATTATTCCTACGCTGAAAAGTGAAATCTATTTACTAATCCTGAACCAAGATCGCTGAAAAGTGAATTGATTCTAACAATTTCTATTGGAATTTTTCAGAGGGAAGTATTGATTCGGAACCAAGATCGCTGAAATTGTAATCTATCAAAGACGTTAAAGAATGCAAACGACTCGATGTGTGTGGTGACAATGGGAGGAACGCATATATGTATATATGGGAGGGATCGCTGCTTTGACTAGCAAAGGTTAACGTGGAATTTTTGCTTATTCAAAACAAACGACGGGCTCGAATTGAGTTTGTCCGAGTCAGAGGAGTCTGGTCTCGCGTAAGGCGTGGTGATCAAGACTCCCACCATTTTTGAACGAGCGCACCAACCCGTCTTGAACGAACGCAGTAATCACCTTTAAGACTTTGAAGAGGTTAATACAAAGTTGTTATATGAAACATCGTGTTAAAATGATTTGTTTATCTGATGTTATGTTAATTTAAAATACAACTATTGATACACCGTTTGGTAGGGTCTGCTTCGTTGGTTATTCTTATTTAATATTTTTTTACTTCTCCTTTATCCAATGGATCTTAAAAAACTAAGACATTAAAGTAGATTTGACTAAGAAATCATTTATTGTGGACTTTTAAGCCAGTTGCGTTTCAAAAATATCTTTTTCATACAAGTCAAACATGCGACATTTCTAAAGCGTAAACGAGGTTTCTAACCGCCTAAACTTTCTCCTTCGTTGGTGAGGGTAGGACCGCGGTAATTGCCACTGGGCTTTCATGTCTCTCTTTGAAAGTTTCATAGCGTCCTTCTTAGACTGGTGGTTCGCAAAGAGACTTCATGGCGTTGACCTTTTTAGGACTGATAATAGACAGGACCTGTCTCAAGTTGTAAATAATAGAATATAAAGTTATTTTTAGATTTAAGAAAAAATATGTTTTTTAATTTTAATTAGAATAAGTTGAAGCATATAAAAAATATATATTATTTATATGGTATTGAGATATAATAGTAGTATATTTTTTTAGTTTTTATTTATAAGATCTAAATTCAAATTCAAAACACTTTTAAAGGATATACTTTACTTTAAAAAATTATTAAAATAAACAAATAAAATTAAACTAATTAACTTAGTTTTACCAACAAACAGTTTATAATAATAAATGAATCAACAACATTTGACTTGTTATTTGTCCTTTTATTAACAAGACATGACATTCAACGAGAAAATGCAGAGAAGCACATGCATAGCAATACGTTACTCCTTCCTCAACCAGCCGTGGCCTTTGCGGGCTAAGCCAGCTGTCCATCTTACTCAATGCTTCCGTCTATTTTGGACATTAACATATATTTTCTATTTTAAATGTTATATTTTTTGGATCAATATTTTTATGCACATCTTTCATTACCATCCTTATAGATAAATAACACGCATGCAGATTAGATACCATATTTATAATTCAAAGTCTTAAATAAGATATGGATAGAGTAATTTTCTTGATAAATAAATATTTTTTTAATTAAAAATTGTTAATTTTTATCAAATATTTTATTGATTTAAAATTTAATATAAAATTGAAGTGATTTTTAATTAAGTAATTTATAAATATAAAATATAATTATGATTTTAAAATTTTATTAAGCTTTTTATTATTTTTAAATTAAACAGTTATGGTTTTTTTAATGTAAATTGCATAGTAATGTTTAGAACTTTTAGTAAAAGATTAGGTTAAAACAATAAAAAAAAAAATTTAAAGTATCTATTATTTAAATTTTTATTTATTAGAAAAGTTAAAATATTTAAGATAAGAAAAAATAGTTTGGATGTTATTGGTAAAAAATATATTATTTAAGTAAATTGTATGGTAGAGATTAAAATTAATTTTTATGTTTTTGAAAGCACGAGGATACGGAAACAAAAAGGAAATGCCAAGATGCGATGTAAACGAAACTAAACTTAACGCTAAATCCTACGAACTGAAATGCATGAAAGGAGAGAAACATAAACGCATTGAAACAAGGTATAAAAGCGAATATGGAGTACAACCCTTTTTATTAATATGCTTTAGAACCCGGTTACAATCCGTCTCCTCCCTTTTCAGGGGCTAGGAGCGTTAAATATGTTCTTGTCACATCAACAGATGGTATTCCTTCTTCCGCGTGCCCACATGTAGAATGGGCGGACCAAACGTCACCGCCGCTTGCGTTGATGAGTCTTGACTCCTTGCTGCTCCTCTAATGTCGAGATCCTACGTTCAAGGAAACAAAAAATAGTCAGTAGCACCTGTAGATAAAATGAAACATGCAATCCCCAAGCCTACGATTAGTGCATGCAAAAAATAAATAAAACGATAACTAAATAGCATCAGAATGATCTAAAAATTTAACAGAAGCATGAGGACATTACCAGGAGGGCACTGCAAATGGAACAGTCAAAAAATTCACCATGGATTTCTAATCGCTCCGGGGTGGGACGATTAGACCTGCAACAAAATGTCAGAAAGCACTGTCCCAAATGTCACATCCGGGAAGCTCCAAATCACCTGCAAAGTTGGGGGTTAGGTAAAATGGGGTATTTTGGAAAGACCCGAAGGTCAGATTTTTCCAATTCGGCCTCTATCACCGGGAATTTGATGATGCTACCTGCATGTTAGCAAAAGCGAGAAATGACAAAAACATGATCAAAACAGCTCAAAATGATGTGAAATTTGAATGACAACCTATCTAAGCAACATAGAATCAGATGCAAAAATAACAGAAAGGAAATCTGCTACAGATTTCTAATCGCTCCGGGGTGGGGCGATTAGGACTACAGCAGTGTGGGGGGCGCCCGGGGGCAGGACGCCCACCGTTTGGGGCCCGATTTTGGCACCAATCCACTTGGGATGGGTCCAAAACCTCTTGTGGGGTGTTGTCAAAAAATTTGGTAGGATGTTATGGCCAAATGTCGGGTTTTGGTTCCGGATTTGCGCTTCCAATAATCACCCAATGACCTCCCTTCCAAAAGAGATCAAGGATGTGAAAGGCACAAATCAAAAGGTGTGAGGATGTAAAATGGTAGCACTTCATTGCTCAAAATGCTCCTTCTCTATCCATTTTTGGGGTGAGAAGACTCACCATTTTATAGACCTGACGGTCTCTTTGGATGAGCATGCAGAGGCGCCACTTGGCAATCATGCCTTCCTAAGGGGGAGAAGATTCCTCCCTGATTAGGGGCTCCATGACTACCCCTGTAATTGCCTCTAGCACTCAAAAATGCTCACTCACACTCCCATGCAATGAAGGAAGAGTTAAGTGGTGGATCTGAGCTGCCATTTGTCAAGATTTGACTTTTTGCCCATCAAACCTGCTATTCGCCCCACCCTGGAGCGAATACTGCTAATCGTCCCTGGGTGGAACGAATACCAGTTTGTAATCATCCCTGGGTGGAACGAGTAGAGAGCAGAGTGCCTGAAAGGTGCCAAATTGACCTCTGACCTTCCAAAACTATTGTGTGAGTGGTTAGGACCACTGTTTAACCTCTAGGGGCTGCCCTGGGGTTGTGTGTGTCAATGCGATCAGTGTTTGCAGTCACATAATCGGATTGGTGTTGTTTTGGTGTCTACAGATGCCCCTTTTTGGGATGCGCTATGCGTGGCGCAATGCTGAGCAAAAATAGATAACCAAAGCACTAATGATTAGGGTTTCTCAATAACCTAACCAAATTTTGATGCCCCAAGTATGGAAAGGGCATGCATTCTTGAATCCTTGCTTCTGACGAGCGAAGGAACTTAATTCAAGTGTTAACCTTTTTCGGTGAGGTGTTACTTGAGCTTGGACATTGATCAGTCATGAATAGGCAAAGGGCGCAACCTTTTGTCTATGGGAACCTTGAGTTCATGATTCATGAATGCCAAGTGTTTGATCAGCTTGTGATTATTGCTTGTTTGCTGCCCCAGGAGGAGCGTGATTGTCTTTGTCAATGATTCTTTGAATGCATGCCATTTCCTTAATTGGGTGTGTATTTGTTGATTGGTGACTAAGTGTGACTACCCCCTCAAGCGACGAATCGATGAGGGAATGACCTACATGAGAAAAGCGACGAGTCGCTTGACCCAAGATGACTTATGTAAGGGTGCCTTCAGATGTTTATCTTTGAATGTTTGTGTAGTTTCCCAACATTTTGACCTATTTTTGGTGGGTGTTAACCCTTTTGGGATGTCGTTTGGGGATGAAATTGTCGAAAATCCGTCCTCCCGTGGAGCGGTCCGGCTATGGTAGCCTTCTTAGGGAGTAGGATAGTGAGGATTTGTGACCCTAATGTCTGTTTTGTATGCCAAGAAGTGAGGCGCAAAGGCGCCTTGTTCGGCAATGTTATTGCTATTTTTGGGTGGGTTTGGACCCTTTTTGGGACGTCGTTTGGGGATGAAATTCTTGACAATCCGTCCTCTCGTGGAGTGGTCCGGCTATGGTAGCCTTCTTAGGGAGTAGGATAGTGAGGATTTGTGACCCCGACGTTTATTTTGCATGCCTGAAATGTCAAGTGCAAAAGCACTCTTATTGGACAATTTTATTGCTTGTTTTTGTGCATTTTGGTGCAGTTTTTGCTGTTTTTGAAATTTTTGCTCTGTAATCGTCCCTGGGTGGGACGAATACCAGTTTGGTAATCATCCTAGGGTGGGACGAGTGCTAACTAGAGTGCTCATCCTAGGGTGGAATGATTACAGGCCTAAAAGCCTATTTAAGGGCCAAAACTAGGGTTTGGGCTCATTTGCATTCTATTTTTCTGGCGATTTGGAGCTCTGAGGAGGAGGAGGTCGATTCTATGAAGCGAAGCGCTGCCAAATTTTTCCCGACACCATGAGTTCATGAACTGGATCGAGTGGCGAGCCGAAGCGAGACCGGTAAGTGCTCCTCTTCGTTATTTGCTTTTGTTTTATGTTACAGTTTTAAAATCGTAATTTATTTTGAATTTGTTTTTCCGTTTAAACTAAGGTAAAACCCTAGGCTAAAAAGAAATGTTTTTTTTTTTTTTGTTGTGTAAACTAAAACCTAGGGTAAGAGAGAAACCCTAGGTTAGAAAAATTGTTTTAATTTAATTTTTGTTTTTAAACTAAAATCCTAGGTTAAACTGATAGCAAAACCCTAGCTTAGCAAAATTGTTTTATTTTGATTTTTATTTGTAAACTTTAGTTATAAACCCGAGGTTAACGAAAATTGTTATTTTGATTTTGTTTGTTTTGTTTTTATTTATCAGTTTAAACGTAGAGTTAAAAACCCTAGGTATTGACAAATATTTTTGATTTTTTTGTTTTGTTTTGTAAACGTAGAGTTAAAAACCCTAGGTACTAACAAACTATTTTTGATTTTTTTTTTTTTTAAAGTTAAAACCCTAAATTTTTTTTTTTTTTTTATCGTTAAAGTAGAGTTAAAAACCCTAGGTGACAAACTATTTTTGAATTTGTTTTTTTTTTATCGTTAAACGTAGAGTTAAAAACCCTAGGTATTGACAAACTATTTTTGAATTTTTTTGAATTTTGTTTATCAGTTTAAACGTAGAGTTAAAAACCCTAGGTATTGACAAACTGTTTTTGAATTTTTTTGAATTTTGTTTATCAGTTTAAACGTAGAGTTAAAAACCCTAGGTACTGACAAACTATTTTTGATTTTTTTTTTTTATTTAAAGTAGAGTTAAAAACTAGAAAATGTTTTTGAATTTTTTGTTTTTATTTATCGTTAAACGTAGAGTTAAAAACCCTAGGTACTGACAAACTATTTTTGAATTGTTTTTATTTTGTTTATCAGTTTAAATGTAGAGTTAAAAACCCTAGGTACTGACAAACTATTTTTGAATTTTTTTGAATTTTGTTTATCAGTTTAAACGTAGAGTTAAAAACCCTAGGTACTGACAAACTATTTTTGATTTTTTTGAATTTTGTTGCTCGTTATTTGTTTGTTTTTAGTTGTACATTGTTTTATGCATTGTTGTATATTCATGTTATTGTTGTATAGTTTATCATGTTTTTAATGTTTTTGTTTTGTTTTCTTTTGTAGGTTGTGAAGAGTCGGTACCGTGTGCCTACGGTTTTCTCTGAAGCATGGGAGGCACTGACTTTGGTTGATTGGGAGTGGCTTGATGCCCTTGGGCTCAAGCAGGTGACTCGACTAGAGCCTATGGTGGGGGATCGGGCCTATCTGATGGCCCTGATCAACTTGTGGGATCCTCGCACCAATACCTTCCATCTCCCAATAGGGGAGATGATGGTGACTTTGGAGGATGTCTATCGGCTTCTGCAGATTTTGATAGATGGACTTCCTATTCGGACTACTCCGCGTGATCAACGGACAATAGTGCGACATGATGCTTCGGGCATGGGGAGGAGTTGGGTGTGGACAGCCCAGTGGAGAGGGTAGAGGGCGACTGCCAGATTGGTAACATTTTGGTGCGGTGGTGGCTAGAGAGGGGCATGTTGGGAGTGAGGCATGCATTACTGATGAGCCTCATTTCCAACATGTTGTTGCCCGACTCATCAGGTGTGAGGTTCCCTTGGAACCTATTGGAGGTGGTCTTCAGACTGGTCGAGTGTCCAATAGAGGCACCTATGATTATGATATGGGGATAGACTCTGCTGGCATAGCTCTATGATGAGTTGTACGAGGTCCTTGTCGGAGGTGGAAGGGTATTGGATGTAGTTATCTATTGTAGTGTTGGGCTTGGCAGCACATAGCTGTGGAGAGGCCGATGGGGTTGTCATGGATGACTCGGGCGAAGATGGTTGATAGAGAGATAGGGTATGGGGCTCTATGGCGGTGGTCTGAGGAGCAGGGACAGAGTCGATGGTGGGCAGGTGTCGTAGGGCACTATGTCGATGCCTTCGCTTGGCTTGCTCTAGGGGAGGTTTTTGGCGCCCATACCAGGACTGTCCAGCCTGGCTGAGGCTGGAGAGTGGCTTCGATGGGTGCATCGGGGAGATGGCTGATTGGGTGACACGAGACCGAGTAGGAGTACTTCTCGTATGTTCGAGTGACATGATAGTTTGGGGTGCGCTAGGGGTTTCCTGGTGAGCCTTTGATCTATCGACATTGAGGTGACGAGAGGACTCGGCCTGTCGATCATTGCACCATTGGGTGAGGATTCAGATATAATGATTGATGTCCTGGATGTGGACAACATTGGGGTTACCGTGAAGTATGACCAGTGGTGGACTTTGTGGTGGTGGCGAGGCGAGGGGCCTCTAGGGGGTGCAGAGGTGGTAGCAGTAGGTGGTGAGGATGTAGAGGCATCAGGAGAGGGTTGGGGGTTCCATTGGAGGATGCGGACATGGTAGAGGTGGATGATTTGGGGGATGATTTTGGGGTTCTGGAGCAGCCAGAGATGTAGGACGTCTCAGAGTAGTGGGAGCCAGAGTAGGCTACCATTTTGGAGATGTCGATGCCTCAAGTAGTTCCTAGAGGATACGGAGGTAGGGTTGCATGCTGAGATAGCATGATTGGAGGGGCTACTTCGGAGATGGGATGAGGAGCTCGGGGATGCACTATAGGAGAGGGATCTCCTATGGATGTAGCTGGTAGAGAGGGAGAATGCATTTGCTGTGTACCATCGATGGGATGGGGATACAGATGCTATGTGGGAGATGGATCTCCTACGGACACAGCTGGTGCAACGTGATGAGAACTTGGTGATGGTTCATCAGTGGGAGATGGACTTGATTCGACATCGGTTTGAGCTGGAGGTAGAGATTATCCACCTCGATGGGTGGATCCCTATGGTTAGTGGAGGTGGATCATCGCATCGCATGAGAGGGAGCGATACTGAGTAGTCAACATCCTCTCGATGTAGGCGATTGGATGAGGGAGGCGCTAGTAGGCATGATGCGGGGGCTAGCAGCGACCCCATGAGGGGTCCCATAGGACCCACACCATGGGGGGTAGTTCTCGTCGCATCGATCCTACGTGATCATGGTGGCCGATGCCCTAGGCTTGGGGGTTTTTGAGCTTTTGCCTTTTTGTGAGGTCAGAGGACCGGTTTATTGTAGCCTATGGGCATTTTTGATGATATATATATATATATGACTTTATTTTGTTTATACACGTGTTGTGATTTGATTTTATGCATAGTGATTGATGTTTGATGGATGCATGTTAATTTACATTATGTATGGATATGTTGTGATGAATGCTAATGTTTCTAATTTATATGATATGCAAATGGAATGGATGAATTGAATTTGTGATTTTTGGTGGTGGCACCATAGACTGTTTAGAACTTATGGCTTTTTGTCCTAGGCGATTGTTGTGGTAAATGACTTTTTATGTATACATGTTATTTTTTGTATTTTTTGATGGCGATGCAAGGATGAAAGATATCACAGTTGGTTTAGAATGTAGTTAAGGTTTTCTGAGACTCAGATGTTTTAACTAACTAGCCAAGACTGTACTTTTATCTTACAAGACTTTTGAACAAGGTATGAATCCGACTTGTCTTTGACCAAGTTATTTCACATCCTTGTGTGTGCAATTGAGTTTATTTATGTGGTATTTGTCAGGATACCGCCAATGCTAGATAGGCTATCAACCAAACCTGTATTGAGGATCACCTAATTAGCTCCACTAACTCCTTTGTTGTATTTAGTCAGATTAATCTATGGTGCTATCTAGGATACCATAAGCTAGCTCATCCACATGCAAACATTGATCTGCACACAAGTTAATGTGACAGATATATCATCATGCGGGAGGTTTGCCACCAGTGACCGATAGGTTATCCACCAAACCGATACTGAGGTTTACCTCATGACCTTCTGAATGCTGAGAGTTCCAGGGATTCAAGTTCGACTCCCTTCTTTTCTTCAATTGTATTGGGATACTTGCTCTTCTATAGTGATAAAAATCACTGTTTATTTTTGTTTTTTCTTTTGAGCAAGGGATTTGAATATTGAGTGATGAGAATCACTATTGTATGTGCTTTTTGATGTATGCACTTTGGTTGTGATGTCAAATTTTGGAGTTTTGACTTTTGCAAATTTTTGATGTTTTGCAACTTTTTGAGAACTTGGGATTCTTGGGGAATTGGGTAGGGAAGATGCTTGTCCTTTTGCCAACTCTCAGCATTCTTGGGGTCATTCGCATAGGGGGATGAGCAAGATAACCTTTTCACTAGATGGTATCCTGGATTGCTTTGCAGGTTTCATCTTTCGTTCACACAACTTGGGAATTTTTATGTGTTTTAACTTGTGTTGGGATGCTACGTAACAAGGTGTGATCCAAGTAGAACTCTACCTTTGTAAAATCTGTCTGACTTTGTACAATATTTGGCTAGAAAGCTAATGATAGTTGAATGACGAAAACTCTAGATACATTTAGAAGACAACTGATGCATGATATGGTGAAACTGTGGATGGCGTTTATTTTTGATGGACTATTTATAGAGTGGAGAAATGTGGAAAATGATGGATTTGCCGAGTAATTATAGTCTATGGTGCCTTTGACCTGTATGACCAACAAATATGCAATGTATGGATGTGATGCTTAATGCAGCTATTATTTTTGTGTTTTTGATTGATTGATTTTTGTGAGTATGAAGATGAGATGCAAAAAGAGTTCTTTATTGTTGTGATGATTTTGAGTATGCATGGAAATGAGATGCAAATTTTTGTTATTTTTGATGATTTTATTGTTTTTGAATTTTCTTATTTTTGACCAAGCGATTGTGGGAGCCCTTGGAGCTTTTGGTTTGACCAAAGGGATGATGGGTACCTTTGGGGCATTTGGTTTGACCAAAGGGTTTGTGGGCACCTTTGGGGCATTTTGGGGTTGACCAAGTGATTGTGAGAATCCTTGGAGCTTTTGGTTTGACCAAAGGGATTATGGGTACCTTTGGGGCATTTTTGGGTTGACCAAGCGATTGTGGGAATCCTTGGAGCTTTTGGTTTGACCAAAGGGTTTATGGGCACCTTTGGGGCATTTTTGGGGTTGACCAAGCGATTATGGGAATCCTTGGAGCTTTTGGGTTGACCAAGTGATTATGGGAATCCTTGGAGCTTTTGGTTTGGGCTATGGCTCTTTTAAATATGGAATGGCCTCAAATGACTGATGTTCAAGGGTTCTAGTTCCTTGATTCCATCAAGAGAGGCTAGCCGGTATGTTCCAGGTCCTATTTTACTATCGATGACATAAGGACCTAACCAGTTTGCCATGAACTTGTCCCTTAGATGGGGCGGCAAGTTAGAATTTTGTTGGTTCTCTTTTAAGACCAAGTCACCAACCTGAAAGTCCCTCAGGTGAACCTTCATGTTGTATGCTTTCTTAAGTCACTCTTGATAGATACGTAAATGCTCGAGAGCATTGAACGCGTCATTCATCGAGCAACGTAAGTTGGTCTAACCGGGCCTACCGCGTAGTGTCATCATCGATGAACTCTTGCATTGATATGCGTAGGGAAGGTATTTCCAACTCTAGAGGCATGACCGCCTCAGAGCCATACACCAATGAAAATGGAGTTGCCCTAGTGGGCGTCCGGATGCTAGTGCGATAAGCCCATAGAGCAAGTGGGATTTGAATGTGCCAATCCTTATGACTATCTATGACTATCTTTTTGAGGATGGCGACTAGCATTTTGTTTGACGCCTCTGCTTGCCCATTTGCCTATGGATAATAGGGTGTCAAAAAATTATGCTGAATTTTGTACTTTGTGGTCAAAGCACGCACGTCTTTGTTCTTGAATGACGTCCCATTATCCGAGATGATCTTGGATGGAATACCAAAATGACATATGATGTTATGTAAAATGAACTCCACAATGCGGGGTCCAATCGTAGAGGTAAGCGAAATTGCTTCCACCCACTTGGTGAAGTACTCTATGGCCGTTATGATGAACGTGTGATGACCTGACGATGTAGGGGAGATCTTTTCGATTAGATCTAAGCCCCACTACAAAAATGGCCAAGCCGATTGGA
Organism: Wollemia nobilis; assembly: GCA_028583015.1. Taxonomy (NCBI): domain Eukaryota; kingdom Viridiplantae; phylum Streptophyta; class Pinopsida; order Araucariales; family Araucariaceae; genus Wollemia; species Wollemia nobilis. The sequence continues at coordinate 223,872 of JAQPPZ010003486.1, read as the reverse complement.
TCGACTGCAAGGCCTGAGAAGGTACATGTGTCAAATTGGCATGGTGTTGACACTTCACGCACTTCCTTACATATGCACAACAATCTCGCTCTAAATATGGCCAATAATAGCCCATGCGGAGAATGCGCTTTGTGATGGCCATACCATTGAAGTGGCCACCGCATGTACCATCGTGCGCTTGGGTGATCGCCCAAGTGGACTCTTGTTGGTCCAAGCAATGAAGGAGGATTCCTTCGTAGCTACGATGGTACAAAATGTCTCCTAACAAGACATGTTTTGCCACTTTTTGTTTGAATGATCTTTTTGTGGCATGCGTCAATCCAAGTGGGAGGTTACCTAACTTGAGGTAATCTCGTATGGGTGTATACCAATCCTGTTGATCGAAAACCTCGATAGTATGAATAACCAATCCCTCTTGAAGTTCATCCCTAGCAAAAGTTGAGCGGGAAAGAACTTGTAAGAATAGCGTTGTGTTGCTATTAAGGGGAGTAGGGGAGAACAAGGACCCCTAGTTGGCATGATTCAGACAATCATGGATTCGAGAGAACTTGTTCGGGGATGGTTCAATCTGGATCAGGTGGATTCCTGGCGTTAAGTCAGAGCTTGCACGCTCCATCATGGATTGCGATAGTGTTTTGACTTGAATGGTTGTCATATCACCAGAAATGTCTTGCGGGATTAGTGACCCCAAGGAGGCCATAGTGTCCGCAAAATGATTCGATGATCGAGGGAGTGCCTCGATGTCGTACCATTCAAGATTTGCTAGGAATTTGTCCACAAGGGCTTTGTAGGCCTGCAGAACTGGGCATTTACATTGGAATACCCCTTTGACTTGGTTGACAATTAACAACGAATCACCAAAGATGTTCAATCATTTGATGTTCATGGTGATTGTTGTCTAAAGACCTATGAGCAAGGCTTCGTATTCGGCATTGTTGTTGGTGCATGGGAAATCTAATTTAAATGATAGAGGCATTGGAGCCCCTTGCGGTGTGAAGAATACAATTCCCATGCCACCCCCTTGCTCACATTTAGAACCATCAAAAAATAGGGTTATGTCAGCCTGTGACTCAGGCTCATCAGAATCTGGCGATTCTCAGACATGGAAGACCCCATCATCGGGTAGTTCTATGGTCAGAGGCTTGATCATCTTCGAGAGGAGCCTCTGCTAGTTGATCGGCGATGACTTGACCTTTGATGGATTTCTGTCCAATGAACTCGATGTCAAACTCCATCAACAACATGATCCATTTCACCGTGCGGCTACTATGATAAGTATGACTCATCATGTACCGTAATGGATTCTCCTTAGACACAACATACGTCATGTTGCTCAACATGTAATGGCATAGCTTTTTGGTAGCAAACACCACTGCCAAGTAGAGCTTCTCAACGTATGCATAGTTAAGTTCATAACTGACTAGGGTGCGGCTAAGATAGTAAGTAGCCTGTTCTTTGTGTAGTTCATTTTTTGGGCTAGCATGGCACCTAGTGCCACCTCAGTAGCTGAGATGTATAAGTAGAATGACACTCCTGGTCTAGGTGGTGCCAATATTGGCGGTGAAGCCAAGTATTGTTTAATATCATCGAAGGCTGACTGGCACTCGTCATCCCAGTGAAATGCTACCCCTTTGTGCAATAATTTATTCATGGGTCGGCACTTGTCAGATAGCTGCGCTATGAAGCGCTTGATTGACGTGACCTTTCCCTGCAGGCTTCTGAGCTGCTTGATGGTAGTTGGGGGAAGCATTTCAAGGATTGCCTTGACTTTGTTTGGGTCCACCTCGATGCCTCACTTTGAGACTATGAAACCCAAGAGTTTTCCAGATGTGATGCCAAATACGCACTTCTTGGGATTCAGTCTGACTTTATGTTCCATGAGGCGATCGAGGATCTTGCTTAAGTCATCGAGATGATCTCGGTGCAAAAGAGATTTGGCCAACAAATCATCCATGTAATCTTCCAAAGTTTTATGCATGTGATCATGGAAGATGTATGTCATGGCACGTTGGTAGGTGGCGCCAACATTTTTAAGGCCAAAGGGCATGACCTTATAACAAAATGTCCCCCAAGGCATTGTGAACGCCATTTTTAGTTGGTCCTCAAGATTGATACGAATCTGATTGTATCCCGAGAAACCATCCATGAGGGAAAGCATTTCATGGCCCATTGTAGCATCTACCAATGCATCGATGCTAGGCAAGGGAAAATCATCCTTAGGACTCACTTTGTTTAGATCTCAAAAATTAGTGCATATGTGAATCCTCCCATCAGGCTTTTTGATGGGCACCATGTTGGACAGCCATGGTGGGTAATCCACGTAGATGACAAACTGTGCATCCAACAACTTTTGTAATTCATCTTTGACCATTAAGGCCACTGTTGGGTGCATCTTACGTAGTTTTTGCTTAACTGGCTTGACTGTCGGATCAAGCGTTAGATTATGCATGACTAGCTATGGATCTAGCCCCGACATGTCTTTGTAGGACCATGCAAAAACCTCCTTCTTCTCTTTGAGAAGGGCAATGTAGTCGGCTTGCTCTTCGAGGGATAGACTTACCCCCAGCTTGATAATCTATGGATTCATTGGATCAGAGCCGATGTCTACGTCAGTCGTCTCCTCGACCGACATGTGGGATCCATCCTCCAACTGGTGTGGAGTTGGGATCAAGTGGATATCATTTACTGAGTTTAGATCTACGTTGGGAACCTCGGGTTCCTCTTCAGCATGGAAGATATCCTGAGTTGGCCCTGGGGTGAAATGAAGCATCTCACCGAAAGGCCAGTACTCTGATGGGGATGGTGGTGAATTGACGTGATCCCAGTCTATGGCATCTATGTCTAGATATAATGACTTTGTTGGATCGGCTGGATTGTGGATGGGGGTGGTTAAGTCAATGGAGATCATGTTGATGAAATGATTTTGGTCTCCATTACCGTGGGTGTGGTGACTCGGACATCCTTAATGATTTTTGTGCTCCGGATCTGGCTCTGGAGGTATTGGCATGAATGGATCAGCCCTATGTGTAGGGAGGAGGACAGGGTCTGCCCTCGACATTGATATCTCTATAGGGTCTCTGGGCGGTAGGTGCTCTCTATATGCCCAAAGTGGTAGATTCAACACTTGGTCCCACTGCACTGGGTTTAGGTGCCACTCATGCCCTGGCCTTATGTTTAGTTGTTCAAATATGTCATCAATATCTAGGGGGTATTGTTGTTGCATCTACCGCATGTGATTGAGATATGCCATCTCAGTTTCATCTTCATAATCATTGTCGGAGATCCAAAGGCCTTCATTGGTTCCAACAACTGTTTGCGACATTAGAGGCTCATCTTGCTCGAGCAAATTGATCTGGCCCCATCGGGGTTGTTTCGCTCTCTATGGGGGACCTGATTTTCTTGAGGTGGCACTTGCTCGATTGGAGCATCCAAAGGGAACATTGCCAAGAGGCTTTCTTGATAATCATCCATGGGGGTCACTTGTGAGTGATTGCTATCCGATTCGAAGGGGTCCCATGGTGCTACCTCATATTCTGACTCATCTTCTAAAGATCCTTCTTGACCTTGTCTATACCCCTCTTGTAGGTGAGTTCTCGAACTTTCTCCTTTCTCGATTAAAGGGAAGGGGTTGTTGAGGTCAACAAGGTTGGTTGTCAATGATGGGAGAAAATCCCCCAATGTATATGTCGTGTTAGGATTGGCATATGGATCTAATGCCAACCCACCCTTGTTGCCTATCCCTAGGCCTTGCATGTTCTCTACCAAGATGTCCAGGGGTAGGGGTGGTTGAACCCTACTCCTGACTTGTCGTATGGCATCTGATATCTTGGTTGGCAAAGAACGCGCACTCCTTGCTCATATCTGCCTAACCCATATCCATGCCAATTGCATTGGCCAAGATATCTCAAAGCAAAATCTGGGTTGGACAAATAGTTGACATCTTCAACAAAGGGCTCTTCATCTTCTTCCTCTTGCATGTAAGGTTCAATGCCATGATCAAGGCCCCCATACACAAAGTTTGTCTGGTTCGACGGGTAGCCTAGAGGAACAATAGTACCTATGGGGAGGCGAGGTCTCCCCATGTCCTGCATGGACTCCAGTGCGGGTGTTGCTACAATATTCCACACCAGATACTCCCCCAAGCCCGTATTGGCCATTTCAACGGTGATTGTTGGCGATTGAGGGGGAGGGAACGGAAGTTCTTCCTGAGTCCACTCCATGTCGGGTGAACTAGGAGCCTCGACTTCCATTCTGCTAGGCATCTCCTCAGTAGAGATGGTTGAGACTGATGGCGGTGCCTCTTCCAGGGGTTTCTTCCCTTTGTCCTTCGGTGTGGCCATCGTAGGTGGCATCGTTGGTGAAGGACCAGATGATGAAGATGGACCCGATTGGGGATTTGATGGACTTGTCAATGGGGATGCCTATGGAATCGGACCCTGTTTAGATGGATTCAACTAAAAATCCAAATGCATTGATGGAAGGGTCGATTACGGCATTAGCTGCACCGTATTGCAATACTTGAAGGGCTCCAAGTCTACCGGGACTACATGCACTTGCCCTTCAAATGTATACTTTAAGCACTGATGAGCTATCGAAGGGACACACTTCATGTCCCTGATCCATGGCCGACCCAACAAGATGTTATAGGCCATCTCACCCTCCAAGATGTGGCACAATGTAGGTATAGTCTTTTGTCCCACTTGGATGGGTAGGACAATTGTGCCAACTATCGAGCATATTGCATCATTGAATGCTCGCAGTGTATAGGTGGAGGCCACTATGTGAGATACGGGCAACTTTAGGTGCTTCAAGGCCACTATTGTAATGATATTACTGGATGAGCCAGTGTCCACCAATACCCTCTTGTACGGAATCCCGTTGACCCACGCGATGACGTGCAGGGGTGGATCCACCATGTCACCAGCCATTGATTTCAATTCGTCCTCTCGAAAGGTGATGACTGGCTCAGTGCATCATTTGACATGTCCCACAAAGTTGTTGAAGGAGTTTGCTTCATGGGGCTACAACTCGATGGCTTTTAGTATCTCCATTAGAGCCTCCCGATGGGGCGATGATTGTTGTATGAGCTCGTAGATGGAGAGCCTAGCCGATGTGGTCCTCAAACTCTGGGTGAGTTTGGTTCGAATTATGGCCACTGGTCTAGGTGGAGCAGGTTGCGTAAGGTGTTGTTGTGGTTGTGACATTGTTGGCACCTCTCCTGTAGCTACTACGGGGGCAGTTGTGCTCGGGTACCTCTTGTTTCGAGTCACTATATTGATCATCCCTACATACCCCTGCATGGGGCAGTTCTGTGTTACCTCATTGACTTGTAGGGTCTTTGCCTGTGCATCATGGGTAGGCAAGGGGTCCTTAAAGACCTCCATTTGTTGGTTGCTTGGTGCCATGGGATTATCCATCGCTAATGTCTTGTTATCTATTAGGTCTTGCACCAAGCCTTTAAACTTCCAACATGCATTAAGGTCATGTCCCTTCCATCTGTGGAACCTACAGTACAAGTCTTCCCTGTAGCCCTTAGGTTTTGGTGCATTGGGGTCTATGGGTTGACTCTCGGTAGGTTGATCAAGTTTGCCATTGACAAGCGGTCAAACAGGGAGTCTCTGGACTCCGTGTAAGGTGTGAATTGTCGCCTAGGGTGACGCTGCTGATTTTGTTCTTGCCTCTGATTTTCTCTATCATAATTGTTAAGAGGCACCGCCTGATAGTTAGCCTTTTGGGGTTGTGTTGCTTGTGCAGGCTTAGGGACGTTTATAGCAACCTGATTGACCACAATGGGTTTCTGTTGCATGGTCCCTATTTTGGTGTTCTTAGACCATTCTTTCTTCTTTGGCTTGGCTATCTCACCATCCTGAATCTTGATCTCCTCAATGATTCTGGCTTGCACCAGAGCTTCCTCTAAAGTGGCATATTGCTGCAGCTACAATAGCATGGAGATCGATCTCAAATAGCTCTTTGAGAACATTTGGGTGAGGTCGGACATAGGAGGGAGGTAGGGCAGCTTTGAAAGCAAAGTCCTCCACCGGTTCCCATAGGCCACCATGGTTTCTTCCTCATACTTCCTGAGGCTGGCTAGGTCACTTAGTGATGCCTTCTTCTTGGTGTTGAAGGTGAAGCATTCGAGGAACGCATCCACTAGCTGATCTAAGTTACTAATGTTGTGCTTTGGCAATTGAGTGAACCAATCCGAGGTAGGGCCTACGAACGTGGTTATAAATGTTCTTAGCAGCAAAGCATCATTGTCTTGAATTCCAAAGCATTGGCTCAAGAATCTAGTCACATGCTCTTGGGCATCCTCCTCACCTCTAAATATTGCCAACTAGGGCAGCTTAAAGTGTTCAGGGTAAGGGGGTGCTGGCACTAACGGATGCACTGGGTGACTATGGAGTTGGCATAAAGTGGGATTTTGGGGCCTATAAGTCTTGGTCTCCATAGACTCTAAGTGCTCTAGCAGTGCTTTATATGCATCAAAAGATTTGATCTCTTCCTCCTTGGTTAGTTCTCATTGTGGGTTGTGGGAAACTTGAGGCCTATGGAGGGGTGGTCGGATAGCACCCCCTCTGCCTTGGTAGGGCATTTCGGCCTACTCTTCTTCTTGCTCATACTCCTCATAGGCTTCTTGAGGAGTTTCTGGGTGAGACCTATAAACATGGGTGGGTCCCCATGGAGGGTGCCCATCATTGTTCCTGGGAGTGGCCTCCCGCTCAGGTCTAGGAGGTCTCAGAGGCAACACTTGGTAAGGTCTTGGGGACCTATCTCGCACCAAGGGGTTGCGCCTCTCATATAGTTCTGCTCTTTGGGTGTGAGGGGTTGGAACCCTCTCAGGCATAGTGTTATGGAGCAGCTCATCTGTTTGACATCGAATGCACTCTTTGCTAAGGCGATATAGATGCTCTAACTATTGTTGGTCTTGCTCAAGCTGCATGATTTGCGCTTGGTGGGTGGCATGTTTGGAAAATGCCAAGTCAATTTGTTCTACCGTCTTGAGTCTAGGGGGCCTAGATGCCTCTCCTACATATTTATCTCGGTCATGATGATCCGAGATCTCTATAGGTCACTTTCCTCTATCGAGGTTGGCGGCATTCACCCGAGGTTCTGGCCTCAGTAGGTGATTCTGGTAGATAGCAGGTGTGGAGGCGCATTGCTCCCATGTTGTGTATTGCTCTTGAGGAATGTGATAGTCTTCCTCATGCTCCCTTTCATATATGTGAAAGGGGCGGGCAGAGTTGGCTCACCCTATCTGAAGAGCCTTGTGCTCTAGATTTGGCTTATTATTCCTAATAATGATGGGGGGTAAAGGAGGGATGACATAATCATGTGGCCTCTCCTCATGGACCCTATGCTGTTCTAGCACTTCATCACATGGTGGCCACTCATACCGAGCTTCTAAGGGAGCCTTCCCATTTATATTGAGTGCCACGTGTAGGGACTCCTCCTGAAAGGGTCTATGTTGGATGGGAGTGCCCCTCGAAGGGGTGCCTCTATAGTCCCATTCTAAAATGGCATGATGTGGACTATCTTGTGGGTCAGGCCACCAAGGTGGTATGACCAAGTCCTTGGGGCTATAGCGGAGGTGACTTGTGCCCCCTTGTACACTCTCTGTAGCTCCTGCCCTTGATTGGGCTTGGCTACGGGTGTACACCATGGTGGTGTCTCTCTACAATCTACGTAGGGTTTTATTTCTTTTTTGATTTTTATGCTACACTAAATAGAAAATATCACACACACACAAAGCAATGATTATCTCATTTAAAGATTAAAGGTGTGCCCTAAACCTGGTTTAGTGTGTTTTGATTTTTGTTTTGATAGTTTTGTAAAGAACATTTTGTAGCAAATGCAATATGATGGCTCTTATGACTCCCAAAAATGGTCGCCCCTTCGATATACCATTGCCAGGCCATTATACCAAACCTCTCTATATACCCGCCCTTACGTGAGGGAAACTATTGGTACGTGAGAGCAGAATGGTACGTGGAACATAGGCGGTATGAAAGGGGGATCACCCTATTTTTGACACCTACCATAGAAGACTTATCCTCATGCATTGGGAATCACCCTAGCTACACTTGGTCAGCTTTCATCAGGATTTACGTCTAGCAATAGTAGCGATCGGGGTTATGGATGCAAAAATTCAAGCCAAGGTGGTGATGAAATCCACCGTTGGTCTTGATCAAGGGTTGGGGTTTTACGACCAGCTCCTTGGTGTTTAAATTGCCATGTGATGTGTGGGGTTCTTTTTATTTTGCATAAAATAAAGAAAACATGCAGTAAAAACTTTCCCTAAGCAAGCAAATAACCAGAAAATAGAAAACAAAAAATAGAAAATGATAGAAGGTGTTTAGGACCTCTACCTCTTCTCTGCCCAAATAGGATGCCTCTGAGTTTCTATTCTGAAACTACATAGAGAGCTATTCATCCCTGGGTGGGATGAATAATAGAGTTGTATTCATCATAGGGTGGGATGAATGCCCATTCGTCCCTAGGTAAGATGAATTTCAGCTCTGTATTCGTCATAGACTGGAACGAACAATAGTCCAACGTTTGAAAACTTGGTACCTGCAAGCAAAAACAAGCAATTTTTGATCAGATTTCTGATCTCAAAAATAGAGGACAAGGTCCCACCATGATCGCCACTGAAAGCATGAGGATATGAAAACAAAAAGGAAATGCCAAGATGCGATGTAAACGAAACTAAACTTAACGCTAAATCCTATGAACTGAAATGCATGAAAGGAGAGAAACATAAACGCATTGAAACAAGGTATAAAAGTGAATATGGAGTACAACCCTTTTTATTAATATGCTTTAGAACCTAGTTACAATCTGTCTCCTCCATTTTTAGGGGCTAGGAGCGTTAAATATGTTCTTGTCACATCAACAGATGGTATTCCTTCTTTCGCGTGCCCACATGTAGAATGGGCGGACCAAACGTCATCGTCGCTTGCGTTGATGAGTCTTGACTCCTTGCTGCTCCTCTAATGTTGAGATCCTATGTTCAAGGAAATAGAAAATAGTCAGTAGCACCTGTAGATAAAATGAAACATGCAATCCCCAAGCCTACGATTAGTGCATGCAAAAAATAAATAAAATGATAACTAAATAACATTAGAATGATCTAAAAATTTAATAGAAGCATGAGGACATTACCAGGAGGGCACTACAAATGGAACAGTTAGAAAATTCACCATGGATTTCTAATCACTCCGGGTGGGACGATTAGACCTGCAACAAAATGTCAGAAAGCACTGTCCCAAATGTCACATCCGGGAAGCTCCAAATCACCTACAAAGTTGGGGGTTAGGTAAAATGGGGTATTTTGGAAAGACCCAGAAGGTCAGATTTTTCCAATTCGGCCTCTATCACCGGGAATTTGATGATGCTACCTGCATGTTAGCAAAAGCGGGAAATGACAAAAACATGATCAAAACAGCTCAAAATGATGTGAAATTTGAATGACAACCTATCTAAGCAACATAGAATCAGATGCAAAAATAATAGAAAGGAAATCTGCTACAGATTTCTAATCGCTCCAGGGTGGGGCGATTAGGACTGCAGTAGTGCGGGGGGCGCCCGGGGGCAGGACGCCCACCGTTTGGGGCCCGATTTCGGCACCAATCCACTTGGGATGGGTCCAAAACCTCTTGTGGGGTGTTTTAGACAAATTTGGTAGGATGTTATGGCCAAATGTCGGGTTTTGGTTCCGGATTTGCGCTTCCAATAATCACCCAATGACCTCCCTTCCAAAAGAGATCAAGGATGTGAAAGGCACAAATCAAAAGGTGTGAGGATGTAAAATGGCAGCACTTCATTGCTCAAAATGCTCCTTCTCTATCCATTTTTGGGGTGAGAAGACTCACCATTTTATAGACCTGACGGTCTCTTTGGATGAGCATGCAGAGGCGCCACTTGGCAATCATGCCTTCCCAGGGGGAGAAGATTCCTCCCTGATTAGGGGCTCCATGACTCGACTCTGTAACCGCCTCTAGCGCTCAAAAATGCTCACTCACACTCCCATGCAATGAAGGAAGAGTTAAGTGGTGGATCTGAGCTGCCATTTGTCAAGATTTGACTTTTTGCCCATCAAACCCGTTGTTCACCCCACCTTGGAGCGAATACTGCTAATCGTCCCCGGGTGGAACGAATACCAGCTTTGTAATCATCCCTGGGTGGAACGAGTAGAGAGCAGAGTGCCCGAAAGGTGCCAAATTGACCTCTGACCTTCCAAAACTATTGTGTGAGTGGTTAGGACCATTGTTTAACCTCTAGGGGCTGCCCTGGGGGTCTGTGTGTGTCAATGCGATCGGTGTTTGCAGTCACATAATCGGATTGGTGCTGTTTTGGTGTCTATAGTTTTAGTAGAAGAAAATAAAACCTTAATTTTCAAGTTATTTGTAAAAGATATTTTAAAATTTATTTTTCTTGGTTTTATGAAAAAAAATCATGACAAGGGGGGACAGGTTCCCTCATAAATAAAAATACGTAGATTCATTGAAAAAAAAAATGATTTAAACACTTTCCATTAAATAAAAAATGATACTAATTAAAAAAAAAAAAGCGTACAAAGGTCATTTTTTTCCTTTTTTTTTATTAGTGGGTGGAAGGGGTTTTGAAAGGATCCTCAAATATTTTTACATTATCAGAAACAAAAAGGGACAGTCCATATAAGACAAAATAGAAACCAACACAAGTAGGGTAGAGAGTCTCTAGGATAAGATACCAAGAAGACCCACTCAAGAGCTAAGAAAACCTGCCAAATTAAAACCCAAGTACATCACTAAGCACCAAAAACTAGCAATGGTTTCACAAATAAAACTATAGTGAGAATGTGGACCATTTTGTAAAATATTAGAGGAAGACATGTGTCCCACAAAAATACCAATCCTATCCAACCAAATAACATCCCACAGAATGATATTAAATCAAAGTATTACCATTTAATATGCTCAAATCATATATTTTATTAATTGTGCCACACATGGAGGGATAATAGTGTCCACCACTTTATTGTCTTCTCTGTATACTTGTTGAATTACCTTGCTATTGAGATTTGTTAATACTTTCCTTGACTTCACAATCATATTTTGAACATTCCATGAAGATTTTTGGGATCCCTTAAGGTAGTTGATAATATTAAGCAAATACTCCTCTATAATGAGTTTAGTACAATGAATGTAGGTGAGCAGGGACAAACCTTGATAGAGCACTCTTGCTTCAGAAACTTGATTGGTTTGAATTCCTAGATTTTTTGCATAGGGGAGATCTTTCCATAGTAATCTCTAAAGATACCACTAGCTCATATAATCCCTAGGTTCCCCTTAGTAGTGTAACTAAAATTTGTCTTGATCCAACCATTCAGTTGAGGAGTCCAACGAATTTAAGATCTTTCAACAAGGGCTAGATAAGGAAAGGAGGGATACAAAGAAAGGTTCAAAGAAGCAAAAAAATCATAACCTCAATAGGTAAGTCAATAGACTCTTGAGAAGGGACCAATTTAGAATTTTTAACAACAAAAACAAGCACTCGATTACTGATAGAGAGGGTCCTTACAAAAGGCTCAAGAATTTCTCTCAATATAAATTTACCAAAGATAATGAGAAATGTAGAAGACCCAAAGAGACTTGATACAGGACCCACGAAAAGGATTGGGTCATTGAACACAAAGGTCTAAAATCAATTTGGGATGGGTCCAAACAATATAAAAAGCTTGAAAATAGAATGGACCTTTAAAGAAAATGGAAATTCAAGAAATATGTAGTGGGATGAAAGACAGAGATAGCAATAGTTGGGAATGATCATACCTCTAATCAACAGGTTATCGATGGTAAGAATTTTATCATGGATAATAAGCCAGAAAAAAACCAATCTTAGGGATAAGATGTTTGAGCCAGATGATATTGGTAAGAAACTATTTTTCTTTAGATCCCTTAGCTAAGAAATAGGTAGACCTGACTATGAATGCCCATCCTCAATAGCTTTCTAGATGAGATAGTCACCATAATTTGAACTGAGAATAACGTAAGTTTTAAGAATATTGAAGAGAGTTCTTACTACTTGAACCTATTCCTCATAAATATTTCTAGAAGTAATATTTTTTGACACATTTCTCTTGCTATAAGAATCAATAAAGTTGCACATATTATCACCAAAAATATGGTTTATAGTGGGTTTGATGGTGATTAAGGTGGGGTCTTCCATTAGTGGATGATATTTTAGCCAGGGGTCCCTCCAAAAGTATATAATTCTTCCATTACCTAGCTATCATCTAAGCTCTTTCTTGATAATCGATCTAGATTTAATAATAGAGTTCGAGAATGCAAACCCCATTAGAAAAGGATCTTCACTTAAGAAATACTTATGCTGAAGGTATTTATATTTTACTATTTCAATCCACATGGATTTTTTTATCTTTTAGGAGCCTCCAATCTTGTTTTGCTATAAGATCCAAGTTCATCTTGTCAACCTTTCTAAATTCCAAACCACACTGCTATTTTTTGGAGCAAATTCTATCCCAAGAAACCAAGTGAAAGCATTTATGATCTTCAAAACCTAACCATAAGAATCATTTCTATATTTGGTCAATGTTTTGATAAATGGATATAGGAGCTTTGAAAATGGATAAAAAAAACTAGAATACTTTGGAGACAGGTTTGAACCAAATTTGATTTCCATGCTTAGCTTAGAAGAGCTCCTTTCCACCCAGTGAGCTTCTTGTGCATTCTTTCAATAACATTGTTCCACATATTATAATATGGTTTTCCAAATAAGAGAGGAAGGCTGAGATAGATGGCTGGAAATCTAGAGATGGTGCAACCAAGGATCTTAGCAATTTTGATTTGGCTACGAAAATGGGTGTTGAGGAAGTATAATTTACTTTTAATAAAATTAACCTTTTGACCCACAATTTCCTCATAAGTGTTGAGAATGTTTTTGATAATTTAGCTTGAAGGATGGAAGAGGTCTTTATACCTAAAATGAATCCTTGGGAACAGGTAACTTTAAGGGTTCTTCCTAAAGATTCAACAAGAATAATGAAAACGAAAGGAGAAAGGGGAAAGGGGGTCCCCCTGTCTGAGCCCTCTGAAACTCTTAAAATATCCAGTAGCTAATCCATTGATGATAACATAGAACCAAGTAGTAGATAAGCATTCTTTAATAAGTGCAATCCAATCTATGTGGAACCCAAACTTAGATAGAATAGAAATGAGGAAATCCCATGACACCCTATCAAAGGCCTTGTTCATGTCAAGTTTGAGAAAAAGGCTAGCTTTGTTACTTTTGGAGATAGAGTGGATGAGCTCGTGGATAGTGATGATTCCATCAGTAATAACTCCCCTTGAAGAGAACTTCCTTTGAAAGGATAAATTATAATATGGAGGATGTCCTTCATTCTGTTGGCTAAGATATTTGATAAAATTTTATAAATGACATTACAAAGGCTAATGGGTCTGAAATCAGATAATGACTTGGCTTCAGGAGATTTGGGAATAAGGGCAATAAATGTAGAGTTAATGTATCTAGGGATGTATTTTGTTTTTTGAATATCTTGAATTGCAACAGTGGAGATTGCTAAGTGAGTGGATATTGAGTTTCCAAACAAAATGGTAAAAAAGTGGGGTAAGCGATTAAAATATTTTGTGGATTTTATAATGTGCACATATTTTCTTTTTCAGGCTACATGACCTTAATCTGTTGGCTTGAGGAGTGCATTAGGAAGAACAAATATCTATCATTCAAAATAGAAAAATTATAAGGTTAAAAATAGTTTAAGTTTTGTAGTTGTAAATCTTAAAATATGATTTAATTATTTATCTTCTCTAAATTTTTGATGATGAATTTTTTAAATAATACTTGTAATAAATGTATTTTAAAGTATAATTATAGTAATATTAAATATTATTATATTTCACATTCTAAAATAAAACATGTTTTCATCGGACTGAACGCTTGTCCCTTTCCTAGTGCTTTCAGTGATGTAAAAGGTTTTAAATGATTATGGCATGGTGGTTATAAAGGTGGACTACGCAAAGATCTGTGTGGCAAATTTTGGCATTGACAGCACAAAATACTTTAGTTGCCTGTTGGTCCAAAATCTGCCACAGGAAAGGATTTTACAAATGCACCCTAGACCTGGCCAACATTGAAAGGTTGGAAGCAAGAAATGGCTTCCAGACCAATCTCCAGAGTGGGCTGGTTCCCTTCACTATTCTAGACTTGGTTTAAGATAAGGGTTGCAGGAAAGAGATTTAAAAACTGCAGAAAGAAATGGGAAATATGGCCACAAGCCGAAGTTATAAGACCGGGAAAATAGCAAACAGGAAACTTAAAAAATGCAACAACCAGCAAGTAATAAAAATTATTAACTTAAACCTTCGCACGATGTATGCAGGAAGACCCTCCAAAACTACATTCCATAAATCATACTCTCACGGCGGTACATAAATCCAATATGCAGAATTTTAATGCAACAGCCATGAAGAAATACAAAGCTATTAGAAATGCAATAGAACAGAAAGGAAATCACCCATACAACCGCTTGACAAATTAGAAGCCAACTCTGTTATTCCTGCAAATGCATCTCCAGTCTCTAGCAGAGAATTTTTCCCAACCTTTTGAAATGAGAATTACATTGGTTTTTATAGAGGTCCGTCCTCTCTACAGCATTAAATGTTTGCCACCATCCTCCTCGTGATCTACAATTGTGCATTGGAAATTACATACACGACCCCTTGATTACAGCCTCGAAGAAACAAAAATTAAATGCAATGAAACGTTCGCGGTCCTTCATTAAATTTGATTCTTCGAACATGTGCATGAAACCGTTACGACAATCCACGAACAGCAGCCTCGAATGCATTAAATCTTCAATCTTGGTGGCCTGGGCGCGTCTTTTACTTTGACTACCTTGGAAATCCACAAAACATTTAATTTCGGGGCAGCATTTAATCATCGAAAACTCAAAAAACCTTCTCGGTCGTTCATACTATTTTTTTGGCGGGAAACTGTGCAGGTCGCGAAAACGCGACGGGTCACGAAATCGCGACGTATTTTCATGTCGTACGCTTTTGTCACTTACACCCGCGAAAATGCTCCCTGTCGCGATATCGCTGCATCTTTGGCTTCAATGTCTCTATCGCTAGCTTGTTCCACGAAAAATGGCACATGTAGCGATATCGCTACGCATTGCGGCCTTTGGCTATTCCTTCCTTCCTGCCCCGTGAAAACGGAACATGGCGATGCATCGCTACATGTTTCGGGCACCTTGTACGGCCTTGAAGATGGTCCGCGAAAACATAACACCTTTTGCACTTGAATGTCTTCAATTCTTCCTTGTCTCCATTTCGCTACCAATTTGAGCACTTAACCATTTTCATGCTTTTTGATCAATTTTCATCCCTTGCATGATTTCGCTGCATATTCATGTCAGTTGGCTTTCTTTGTTGATATTGCGGTGAATCGCTACAACTTTCTGCTCCTTTGCTTCTTGGACCAAAATGGCCGCGATTTTGAAGCATGTAGCGATATCGCTACGTGTTGCTCCTTCCGTACCAATTGCCACTTTGCCATCGCGAAAATGCTACAGGTAGCGCGTCGCTGCAACTTTTAACCTTGGGTCTTCTCTGCCAAACACCGCACGAAAACGAAACATGTAGCGATATCGCTACATGTTTCGGGTACTTTGTCTTTCTGGTCAAAACCCCGCGATTTCGCTACGGGTAGCGATATCGCTACGCATTTCTTTCTCCGTACCCTTTGCCATTTTCCGTCGCGACGCGCTGCATCTTTGCCTTGGACTCTTCTCCGCTCGAACATGCAGCGAATCGCTGCAAGTTTTGGCACTTGCCCCTTCGAAGCCGCCAGTGTCGCGATTCGCTGACATGTCAGCGACGCGCTGCAAGTTTTCAACTTTGTGTCTTTGAGGCCGACCAACTCGCGATTCCGGAACACGTCGCGATATCGCGACGGTTCCGCCCAACCTACCTGCGTTGACTGCGTTGACCGCGATTTCGCGACATGTCAGCGAATCGCTGCAGTTTTTAGACTTAGTCATTTTTTGCTCATTTTTTCTTCTTTTTTCTCCAAAGCTGCATCAAAGCTGATATTAAAGGTCAGATTTTCAATAATACACTAATGCATTAATCAATGAGAATCAATGTGGCAAAAATGCCAACATTCTTGGCGGCTCACGGGGTATACAGCTTGTTGTATGCAAGAATCCAGGCCTTAGTCCATTGGGCACAGAGTCATATCAGAACAGTAAGGTTGGCTGCTGCAAAACATGTCAGAGGACTGCTGCAAAACTTCTTCTCATGCTGAAAACTAGAACCGGAAGAACTTGCATAGAAGCGGTTATAAACTGAAGAAATGGAATGTGATGGTGGAGTGAGCTCCTACGATTGCGCAGGCGGTGACTGCAATGGAGTGGTGTGAATAATAAAATGATGGAGCAAAAGTGACGTAGTAGACATAACAACAACATGTTGCTACACTACCAGCGGCAATAGATGGAATGAACGAATGGATGGAACAGAAATGGAAGTTTTGAAGCGTGAAATGAAAATGAACTAAGCTGGAAAATAAATGCTTTTTTAAAACAAAAACCAAACTGAGAAGAAAGGGATAAGAAGAAATGGGGAAAATAGAAAAGGGGAGAAGAAACAATAGCCGTGGCTTATTCTTTTTGTTTTTTTTTATATTGCAAGAAGAAAGAAACAAAAGAAGGAAGAGGAAGAT
This sequence comes from Wollemia nobilis, assembly GCA_028583015.1. Classification (NCBI taxonomy): domain Eukaryota; kingdom Viridiplantae; phylum Streptophyta; class Pinopsida; order Araucariales; family Araucariaceae; genus Wollemia; species Wollemia nobilis. The sequence continues at coordinate 207,126 of JAQPPZ010003486.1, read as the reverse complement.
GAAGAAAGGAAATAGAAAGCAGGGGAGGGAAAAGAAGAATTCTTTGGAAGCCACAAACTGCCGGGAAAGGAAGGACAAAAGGGAAACAAACACCTACAGCCCACAAGCAACAAGAGCCAAGGTGACAACAAAAGGCAAAACATATATACATACTCTTTTCTTCTTCTTCACTTCCTCTTTATATATATATATATATATATATATATATATATATATATTATATTTTTTATATTATATACAAACTCAAATTGAACTTGCGAATTCATGAAAAGTAGGCTTTCAAATGAAAGCCATTAACTGAAATTGGAAGTGGGCTACCATCCATGTCTTCCAAATAGAAAGAATTAGCTGCACCTGTGCTGGAAATGCGGAAGGGACCCTCCTAGAATGCATCAAACTTCTTATGATTGCCAGGTTTAGCTTTATTCTCATTCCATTTCAGCACCAAATCTCCTGTCTTGAATGGACGGGCTGCAGAATGCTTATAAAACCACTTCGAAATCCCTTGCGTGTGCTTGTCAAATTCATTATATGCTTTGGAACGCTGCTCCTCTAATTCCAACAACTGTGCTATTCGCAGATCCAAGGAACTCAGGTCTGTCTCATCATCTTGAAAAGACTGCAACTGTCGTAATACCGGCAACTCAAGATGAACCGGCAACCTTGCTTCTTTGCCATAGACTAGGGCATATGGTGAGGTTTTAATGGACTTCTTGACGGAAATCCTGTCTGCCCATAACGCCCGATTCAATAACAAGTGCCATGATCTTTTGTTCTCTCCCAATGACCTCTTCAAAATTTTGAGCAAATTTTTGTTCGTTGACTCTGCCAAGCCATTTCCCCGTGGATAGTAATTGGAAGATGTCTTAAGGAAAATGCCAAACTTGTTAGCAAACTCAGCCAGTTCAGCTCCAATGAATGGAGTCCCATTATCTGTAATGATGGCGTCTGGAACACCAAAACGTGTAATCAAACTCTCAACAAAAGAAATCACTACAGATTGATTGGCCATCTTTGTAGGTATGGCTTCAGACCACCTTGTGAAATAATCTGTAGCTGTTAAGATGTATCTGTGACCAACTGAGGAATTAGGATCAATTATTCCAATAAAATCCAACCCCCATTGTTGAAAGGGTGCTTCAACCTGAATCGGATGCAAAGGCAGAGCTGCATTCCTTACTCTTCCTGCGTATCTTTGACACTTATCACAGGCTTGTGCAATCTTGAAAGAATCTGAGAACAGGGTCGGCCAGTAGTAACCAACTTCGAATGATTTTCAAGGCCATCGGTCTTCCTGCAAAATGTCCTCCTGATAGACCAGAATGGAACTCTTCCAAGATCCTATCCTTGTCTGCTTGTTTAACACACTTCAAAAGAACACCATCAATATTTTTAAAAAATAAACCATCTGAAAACAAAACATACCGCAGAGCTTGCAACCGAAATCTCCTCCTCTGAGAAGCAGTCAATTGTGATGGACATCTTCCAGTTGTGAAGTAATCAATCAGGTCCTCTGTCCAATATTTTTCCAGAATTAAGAAATTCATTAAATTGTCATTACCAGCAAGAGCTTCTCCCTGATCTTCGCATACATCAAATGCTCGCCATCTTTGCTAACTGTCGGCACAGAGCTTTACCACGCACTAATTTAGTTGGGTGAATTTCTACATCAAATTCCTGGATCTTGGTGACCCAACCAGCACGTTTATCACCCAACTCTCCTTGAAGAATGAAATTTCTCACATCTGGGTGAAGCACATAAACAAATGTCCTGCTCTGGGAAATAAAATGTTTGAATTTCTTCAGGGATTTCATCACAACATATACCTGTTTCTCAATAAAATTGTACTTTGCTTCGTGAGGTAAAATGACTTGGCTCAGAAAAGCAATGGGCCTTTCATTCCCATCATCTCCCGTTTGCGTCAAAACTGCAGCATAACTGTCATCTTCTCCAACCGCATATAAGATGAAATCCTTGGAGTAGTCAGGATTAATCAGGACAGGGGCCTCGCACTATTCTTTCCTTGATCTCCCGAAATGCTTCCTTTCTTTGAGCTGTCCATTGGAAAACTGCATCTTTCTTCAACAATTCGGTCATTGGTTTAACAACCTGAGCAAAATCAGCAATGAATTTTCTAATGAAATTTATCTGTCCAAAGAAAGATTGAAGTTCCTTCTTGTTTGCAGGGAGTGACAATTTCTTCAAGGCTTCAACACGGGCTGGATCAATTGCTAATCCATCTTCAGAAATCACATGACCCAGAAGCTTACCTTCTTTTACAGCAAACACAGACTTCTTTGGATTAATGGAGATTCCAAATTCTCTGCATTTCTCAAAAATCAGCCTCAGGTGAGAACAATGGTCTTCCCTTCTATGTGAAAATACTGTCATGTCATCAAGGTATATTACAATGATCTTGTTCAACAAATCTTTGAAAGCAATGTCCATAGCTCTTTGGAAGGTAGCTCCAGCATTTGACAGTCCAAAGGGCATTCGCTGATATGCAAAAGTACCCCACTTCGTGGTGAATGCTGTCTTAAACTGATCTTCATCTTTTACCCAGATCTGGTTATACCCAAAAAATCCATCCAACAAAGAAAAACGCTGTGCCCCAGCCACAACATGCAATATTTGATCTATTCTCGGCAAAGGATAATGATCCTTTAATGAAGCACGGTTCAAATTCCTGAAATCAACGCACAATCTAATATCTCCATTCTTCTTATGGACTGGGACCAGATTGGCGACCCATGTGGAGTGCTTGACCGGATAGATGATCTTAGCTTGCAGCATTTTAACAAGTTCAGCCTTCATCAATGCCTCAATATTTGGGTTTACAGGTCTCTGTTTCTGTCGAAAAGGCCTAACTCCTTCTTCCAGTTCAATTGTATGCTGTATAATCTGCTTGTTGTAGCCTTTCAAGTCTTCATAGCTCCAAGCTATAATATCAGAAAACTCTTTACAGAGCTGCCTGATTTTCTGCAGTTCTTCTGGGGTTGAGTCAGTGCCAACCTTAATCACTTTGTCAGGCTGAAGCTCTAACTCCATGTATTCCTTTCTATCAATCTCCATTCGAGGCTTTCTGGAACGATCATGTTGGTCAAACAAGCTCTCCAGAGTTATTAGACCCTTTGGAATATGGTTATTCCTTAATTGAATAAGACCTTCGGCTTCCTCATCTTCCAAAGTTCTGCCTTCAACAGCTGCAGACTTCATGTATCAGAAATTAACAATCTGCTCATCGGTTTCAAAGACCTGCCAGAAAGTTTCCTTATCTGGCACACTGGGTCTGTATACCATTCTCACTGTCTTGGGCTTGTTCACAACTTGATCAGCAGGAGAAAAGTTAGCTCCAAGAGATGCTAATAAGTCAGCATGTTTATTCATCTCTCTGGAAATAGCTTGAATATTAAGCGCAGTGAAAAGTTCAAACAAATCCCAAACCTGATTACGATATGCTTTCAGATAATGCTGCTTTGAGATGCATCTATTTGTGACCTGATTTACAATAAGCTCAGAATCACCAAAAATATTGAGTTGTTCTATTCCTAACTTCTTTGCTTTCTTCAGACCCAAGCACAATGCTTCATATTCAGCAGCGTTATTTGTACAACTCCATGTAAGTCGATATGAATAAGTTCTCTGTACACCAGAGGGAGAAATTAACACAATACCTACTCCGACACCATTCCTGCATCTAGCTCCATCGAAATACAGTCACCATAACTGATCTGTAACCTCAGTCTGATCAACTGGGTTAGACAATTCCTGCTTTGTCTCAGTCTCAGGTTTTTGAATGGCATAGCAGCCAATCTCTGTCTCCATCATGGCATTGAAGTTAAGCATTGAAAACTGGTCTTCCAACTGAATATTGTTTAAAACTTCACTCATTAAAACAACATCTTCAGACTCTTCAGTGAGCATATGGACCGACTGCATGTCTTTTCCAACATCTTCCAACTTCTCAATGTGAAAAGGGGAAGGCTTTTCATTCTGTATTCTGAGACGTCTATTCTTAAAAGGAATTTCCAGATGGGAATAATCTAATGCCAGATAACCCCCTAATTTTGCGATAAATTCCCTGGATAAACACATGCTAAAATAGGGCTCTAAATCTACTACAACAATTTCTTGAATAACAGTGATTTGGGGCATTGTATGCAGGACAATGGGTACATCTTTAATGACACCTACTATTTTTATAGGCGTACCATCCAATTGCAGAACTCCAGGACTACTCCGGGTATACTCCATTCCCATAGCTTCACGTGACTCCCTTGGGCATGACAAGTGGTTGCAGCTCCGTAATCAATCATACAATTGTGTACAACCCAACCTTCTATTTGCAATGACAAGTAAAAAGGAGGAGGTTTGTTCTTACCAGTAACAGAGGTGGTTAAAGTTTGGGCATAGACGGTCTGGGTAGGCCCTTTTTCACTCTCCTTCACCGATTTCAATGACTCTTGTAATAAATCTACTTGACCAGGTAATTGCAAAGCGTCATAAAGGCTTACCTTAGCAGGGGTCTTCTTAAGATCATCAACAATATTGTATGAAACTGCAGCAGAATTTTTTGTCTCAGCAGGTTGCTCAAATCTGGTTCTGTACTGTTGTGTAGCTTCCACTCTTAACCTCTTGGTCAGTGATGGATACTTCAATTTTTCACGTGCCTGCTCCTCTGCTTCTGATCTTACTGGTGCACTCGTCGCCTTTTCTTGAACTCTGTTAAAAGTTGGATCTTTGGGCAAAGGCTTTGGAGCCAGCACAGGAGCTTTCACTGGCCTCTTCACTTCAGCCGGTACTCTTAACGGCTCTAAGTCAGCAGGATCAACATTCATAGGCTTCTTTCCAGTCCTTGTTAGAACTGAAACTTGATCTTCCACTGCAGTCATCAAACTATGACCAGCTTCTGAGATCATATTAACATGGTCACCTGAAGAGCTGGCCGCCAAGGTCTGCACATAATTTAAGTGAACCATACATGTATCCTCTCCGTGAGGATCATTACAAGTCGAGCACCAATATACTCCATCCGCATGGGCTGCATCTTCATTTGCTAGAACAGCTAAGCCCTTTTCGGGTGCTTTGCTTGTGGAGGCAGCTTGATCTCTAGTAATTTGAGGAGGTTGAAATCTCCTTGGCTGGAAATCTCTCTCAGCCTGCTTCCTCTCAATGAGTGTGATCTTATTTCCCATGGCTCTAATGGCAGAATTTGCAGACTTAACCTCTTGCAATAATGTTGTATATGGATCAGGGTTTGCAGGTGCAGGAGGTGCTGGTAAGGGCAAAGGAGCTGGTGGTGCTGGCAAAGCTAGAAATGCAGTGGAAACGGGAGATGGTTGAATGCTGGGTGCAGGGAGCGGTAAAGGAGTTAAAGTAGGCAATTGAGGAGCTAGAACAGGTGCAACCTGAGGTGCTTTAGAGCTCCATGATGGTGTAGGATACATAGCTGGCATGGGGTGTGGTTGTGAACCATATAAATATTGAGGCAAATCTGGAATAAGAGGCATAGTTACCTTTGGAGGCAGTCTTCCTACAGCAACCAGATCAGCCTTCTGCTTTAATTGCTTGTTCAAATATTTTTGGAAACGTTATCACATTAGACTGTCGAACCGCCCAGCCGATATCTGAGTGAAACGCTCTGAGGTAGTACATCGCAGCTAATTCATCAGCAGGCCGAATACCATCAGGAATCCTTTGCCAAGTTCTGGTAAACCGGACATTAAAATCAGGTATCTCTTCTTGTGGATGTCTCTGTATGACAGTAAACTGATTTAACAATGAGAAAGGGTCAGCCTGTTCATGAAAATGTTTCACCAAAGAAATCACCAAACTGATCCCATGATGTTATGGTGCCGGGAGGCAGAGTTCTGTACCAAAACAGCAGTTTACCTCTCAAAGAACACACTAACAATTTGATCATTACATCTTCATCGGTAATGTCATGGATAGCAGCCAGGGAAGCCACATCATTTATGTGCTCATAGGCTATTTTACCAGTACCATCGTAAGTGGGCAAAGCCTTCAGTGCAGCCTGAGGTACTGGATTCTGAGCCTGTAGATTCAAGGCTCCAGTGCTGTTCCATGCCAAGAATTTTTTGGGTGGAGGAAATTGTGCCATTGGTGGAACTTGTAGGGGTGCAACACTAGCAACAATACTGGGTATTTGTACAGCAGAATATGGAAGGGATGAGGAAACTAATCTAGAATGCTCACCACTTCTTGAACTATCAAGCTCAAAAAATTGAACAAGATCGCCAAATTTCTTTGACTGTGATCTTGTGAATCATGAAGTATTTCTGGGTCCAGTAGGGTCACCAAAAACAACAGAGTCACCAAATGCTCTAATTTACAGTCTGAAGGCGAACATTAAACCTTCGACCCTATGGGATCTTTTAGAGACAAATAAAATTTGTCCCACCGGGCGTGCCAAAAATTGTTGGTCCAAAATCTGCCACAGGAAAGGATTTTACAAATGCACCCTAGACCTGGCCAACATTGAAAGGCTGGAAGCAAGAAATGGCTTCCAGACCAATCTCCAGAGTGGGCTGGTTCCCTTCACTATTCTAGACTTGGTTTAAGATAAGGGTTGCAGGAAAGAGATTTAAAAACTGCAGAAAGAAATGGGAAATATGGCCACAGGCCGAAGTTATAAGACCGGGAAAATAGCAGCAGGAAACTTAAAAATGCAACAACAGCAAGTAATAAAAATTATTAACTTAAACCTTCGCACGATGTATGCAGGAAAACCCTCCAAAACTACATTCCAGAAATCATACTCTCACGGCGGTACATAAATCCAATATGCAGAATTTTAATGCAACAGCCATGAAGAAATACAAAGCTATTAGAAATGCAATAGAACAGAAAGGAAATCACCCATACAACCGCTTGACAAATTAGAAGCCAACTCTTTTATTCCTGCAAATGCATCTCCAGTCTCTAGCAGAGAATTTTTCCCAACCTTTTGAAATGAGAATTACATTGGTTTTTATAGAGGTCCGTCCTCTCTACAACATTAAATGTTTGCCACCATCCTCCTCGTGATCTACAATTGTGCATTGGAAATTACATACACGATCCCTTGATTACAGCCTCGAAGAAACAAAAATTAAATGCAATGAAACGTTCGTGGTCCTTCATTAAATTTGATTCTTCGAACATGTGCATGAAACCGTTACGACAATCCACGAACAACAGCCTCGAATGCATTAAATCTTCAATCTTGGTGGCTTGGGCGCGTCTTTTACTTTGACTACCTTGGAAATCCACAAAACATTTAATTCGGGGCAGCATTTAATCATCGAAACTCAAAAAACCTTCTCGGCCGTTCATACTATTTTTTTGGCGGGAAACTGTGCAGGTCGCGAAAACGCGACGGGTCACGAAATCGCGACGTATTTTCATGTCGTACGCTTTTGTCACTTACACCCGCGAAAATGCTCCCTGTCGCGATATCGCTGCATCTTTGGCTTCAATGTCTCTATCGCTAGCTTGTTCCACGAAAAATGGCACATGTAGCGATATCGCTACGCATTGCGGCCTTTGGCTATTCCTTCCTTCCTGCCCCGCGAAAACGGAACATGCAGCGCATCGCTGCATGTTTCGGCACCTTGTACGGCCTTGAAGATGGTCCGCGAAAACATAACACCTTTTGCACTTGAATGTCTTCAATTCTTCCTTGTCTCCATTTCGCTACCAATTTGAGCACTTAACCATTTTCATGCTTTTTGATCAATTTTCATCCCTTGCATGATTTCGCTGCATATTCATGTCAGTTGGCTTTATTGTTGATATTGCAGCGAATCGCTACAACTTTCTGCTCCTTTGCTTCTTGGACCAAAATGGCCGTGATTTTGAAGCATGTAGCGATATCGCTACATGTTGCTCCTTTCGTACCAATTGCCACTTTGCCATCGCAAAAATGCTACAGGTAGCGCGTCACTGCAACTCTTAACCTTGGGTCTTCTCTGCCAAACACCGCACGAAAACGGAACATGTAGCGATATCGCTACATGTTTCGGTACTTTGTCTTTCTGGTCAAAACCCCGCGATTTCGCTACGGGTAGCGATATCGCTATGCATTTCTTTCTCCGTACCCTTTGCCATTTTCCGTCGCTATGCGCTGCATCTTTGCCTTGGACTCTTCTTCGCTCGAACATGCAGCGAATCGTCGCAAGTTTTGGCACTTGCCCCTTCGAAGCCGCCAGTGTCGCGATTCGCTGACATGTCAGCGACGCGCTGCAAGTTTTCAACTTTGTGTCTTTGAGGCCGACCAACCCGCGATTCTGGAACACGTCGCGATATCGCGACGGTTCCGCCCAACCTCGCTCGCGTTGACTGCGTTGACCGCGATTTCGCGACATGTCAGCGAATCGCTGCAGCTTTTAGACTTAGTCATTTTTTGCTCATTTTTTCTTCTTTTTTCGCCAAAGCTGCATCAAAGCTGATATTAAAGGTCAGATTTTCAATAATACACTAATGCATTAATCAATGAGAATCAATGTGGCAAAAATGCCAACACTGCCATAATAAGCCGGACAGCCTGTTGAGATTCGTGGCAACTACCAATTCCACCATGTAAATTCAAAAATAAATAAATAAAATATGTTTCCATCTCAACTCCCCTTAAAGTATAATATATCATTTTTCATTTTTTTGGGTCTCTTTTATCTACTTATTTTATATCTAAATATGTATAAGTTGATTTTTAATTGGACCATGAGCATATTAGCTTTCCAATTGATATTTACCCTTATATAGGACTTTTAGTGTTGAGTATATAAGGTTAATTTTAACAAGATGACATTCTCTCTTTCTTCCTAACGTTTTTTCTACGTAGTTGCTTTAAATTATTATTTTTAAAATTTCTTTATGTTTGTGTTACTGTTTGGGCATTCATTCAAGTTTATATTCTATTTTTTTACCTACTTATTGTTTTACTCCATCTATACCTTGTTTCTTTTGTTTATATCTTTTATTACAATTTTAAATCATTTGTTCAATTTATTTAAATATACTAGAATATAAACCATAGCAATTGTATTTATATGAAAGGTAATTATTTCTTCTAAAATAATCTCATATGGAACTCTTTTATTTTTAATTTGTTTGTAATCAAAAGTTTCTAAATACTCTCTATTTATCTCTATTTTAATTCTAATGTTTCCCAACCCATAATTCACATCCATACAGTATCATTGTCACTATTAATAGCCCAAATAAAACTCATATGGGCTTCTAGTCCCATAATTTAATCTCTCTACTTTTATTTTGTAATGCAAAAATGCTCTTTATCCTCCTAGTATTCTATTCATTTTACATGTTTTTCAATTGAGCTTATGATTGAAGTCTATCCAAAGATTTTTGTAGTTTATTACTTCTTCCAAAAGACTCCCTTAAAAATAAAATTTAACTCAATTTCTTTATATTTATTATAGAAGATCATCATCTTAGTTTTCTTGGTATTTATTTGCATACCTAGCTATTTGTAAAAGTGTTGTAAACCCTATGTTAACATTACAATTAGAATGAAATCATCTACATCATCTATTCACAAATGAACACCATCCTCTTCTTTTAAATTTAGTCATTATTTTAATTTATCAATATAAAAAATAAAATAAATTAGGGGATAATGGGTATTCTTTTTTAACCCCTATGTCACTTCTAGAGCATTCTAAAACGCTTATTTGCATTCTAATTTTAGCTTAAACCTCCTTAAAAATTATATGTACTCTTAAATAAATATGAGTAAAAACTTGTATAACTCCTAACCGAGATACATTTAGTCAAAAATGAGGTGATGCAAGTGAGCCAATTTTTTATAGGATTTTGACCAACATTAGCTCAATTTATTAGGAGTAACCCATTTACTTGGTAGAAGGTTTACCAATAAGCCTTAGTAGTGAAAGATAACCCTAGTGGTCCATATGAGTCTAGAGAGTAAAACTATTACCAAGAGGTAATACAAAGTATCCCTAACTATATTTGTAATACCCCTCAATGACAACAATAAAATATAAACATCACCACTTTTAATAGAGATTAGGAATATTTAAGGAGTGAAGATCTCTAGGTTAATTAATGGAAATATTTCCAAGTTGAGGTATATCATCTAGATCTCCTTCCCCTTCTTATTGAGCTCTTACTTTTAGTCTAGGTCCTAATAACAAAATAAAATGAGGACCAACATAAGTTCTTAGAGCATGGAATCACCAAGAGTATGTTTTTGTGTGGGATCCCCATTTTTCTAGAGATTCTTTCTAATATAAACAAGAAGCAAGAAGAGGAAGTACATCCCAATCATAATCTACTCAAATGGGGAACCAAAATTACATTGAGTGTATTTAGTTATGAAAAAATACCAATGTGGAGTACCAAATGACTACGATTAAAACTTTAGGTCATATTTTGGGTCACCAAGTATCTATTTTGATTGACTCTATGGATTCTATGTCTTTCAATATTTCTAACTTAGCAGGAAAGTTTGGTTTGGTAGAGCAAGAGCTAGGTAAACCTTGGCAAGATGAATAGTTTTAAGTACTCTCCAATCCATTAAGACTGAACTAAATATATGTGAATTTAATTTTAGATATTGGATCACATGTTTAGAACTCTTGATGATGCCCTTGTATTGATATGATATTGTTGTATGCATGCATTTTCTAAGCAGACATCAAGTAAAGTAATATTGTTGCACTAATAGTTTTGAGTGTGTTTGTAATTTGAGAAATAATATAGAGATCCAAGGGATAGTTTGTCCTATATATTTAAGAATAATATTAGTGATATGACTTAAAATGAGGTTTAGGAAGGGATATCAATAGTTTTTTATCATGTTTTAAGATAATTAGGGTGAAAATATAAAAACCTATGGAATCTCATCTTGTTCTTAAGTAGTTCAAGGATGTCTTACCCATGGTTATACATAAGGAGGCATTCCCAAAATGTATTTATAAAAATAAGGTAAATCTATTTTGAAATCAAGGCGAATTGTATCCAAAATCATGTAGAAGACATGATAAATTATATTTTTCCACCTAAAATTATAAAAACTGGGTGAATCAATTGCAAAATCTTGCTACAACATATTTTTCATATATTTTTGTGATAAGACAACAATATTTACCAAATACATCATTTTAGGTTTCTAAGATATAGTATCCTTTAAGGGTTTCTGCATTTTATCCTTACTAGATATTTACTTGCTTTTTCTTTGGTATCACACTTTAGCAACTTTAGAGCTCATTTTAGAGGTCTTTTGAGGGTTTTTTGAGGATTTTACCAACTACCAAACCAATCATAGATCGTATTAAAGCATCTCGTCGAGCTTTATGGTTTCAAAAACAAAAGTAAAAATAAATATCTAGATCAAAAGTTATACCTTTTAGAATATTTTCTACTTCAAAAGTAAAAAAAAAAAACATTGTGCATTTGGCTTATCATCCCTCTTTTTATTATCCATCATTCATCATCCCCCTTTATATTTTCCATCATCCATTGTCCCTCTTTTTTCTTTCCATCATCCATTGTCTCCCTTTGTGTTGTCTATCATCCGTCATTGCCCATTGTGCTATCCATCTTCCATAATCTGTCTTTTTTCTATCTATCATTTTTTGTCCCTATTTCTACTATTTGTCATCCATCGTTCCCCTTTCTGCTCTCTATCATCCATCATTGCCCTTTCTATTGTTCATCATCCATCATCCCTCTTTCTACTTTTTATCATCCGCCATCACCCTTTCTGATGTCCATAATCCACTGTTACCCTTTTTACTTGATGTGCAAGGTGCAGCCAAAGTATTGTCATTGTTGTCAACACAGACAGAGAGATCAGTTGATGCAGTTGATGCAGTGGACAGGAGTTCAGAGGTCAGTCAGAACATGTACAGTGAATTTCCAAGAAGACAAAAGTGGCCCAGATTCAAAAAATCAAAGAAAAAGACAAGTAAGAAAACTATCGCGATTTCGCGACATCTCGGAGGAGAGAGAAAATGCTGTCAAAATTGTCACGATTTCGCGACATCTCGGAGGAGAGAGAAAATGCTGTCAAAATTGTCGCGATTTCGTGACATCTCGGAGGAGAGAGAAAATGCTAGCAAAACTATCGCGATTTCGCGACATGTTGGAGGCAAAGAAGCCAAGTTGAAAAACTGTCGCGATTTCGTGACATGTTGTCAGAGAAGAAGGCAAGTAGAAAAACTATCACGATTTCGTGACATGTTGGAAGCAAAGAAGGCAAGTAAGAAAACTGTCACGATTTCACGACATGTTTGGAAAGAAGGCGCAAGCAAAGAAAACTGTCGTGATTTCGTGACATGTTTGGAGAGAAGGCACAGGCAAAGAAAACTGTCACGATTTCATGACAGGTTCGCAGAGAAAGCGCCAAGGAGAGAAAGTGTCACGATTTCATGACAGGTTCGAAGAGAAAGCGCCAAGGAGAGAAAGTGTCACGATTTCACGACAGGTTCGAAGAGAAAGCGCCAAGGAGAGAAAGTGTCACGATTTCGCGACAAGTTCGAAGAGAAAGCGCCAAGGAGAGAAAGTGTCACGATTTCACGACAGGTTCGAAGAGAAAGCGCCAAGGAGAAAAAGTGTCACGATTTCATGACAGGTTCGAAGAGAAAGCGCCAAGGAGGAAAAGTGTCACGATTTCATGACATGTTCCCAAGATAGAAAAGGAAAGGGAAAAGTGTCACGATTTGTGACATGTGTTGGCCAAAGAAGAAAAGGCACAAGGAGGAAAGTGTCATGATTTGTGACATGTGTTGGGAAGGGAGAAGTGCAAGGAAGTGAAAAGTGTCACGATTTCATGACATGTGGTTTTCATGCCAAAGATAGAAAAGGCACAAGGCAGCGAAAGTGTCACGATTTCGTGACATGTTCCGTTTCATGGTGAAAGGCAGAGAAGTGCAAGGAAGCGAAAAGTGTCACGATTTCGTGACATGTGTTTTCGCTAGCCAAAGATAGAAAAGGCACAAGGCAACGAAAGTGTCACGATTTCGTGACATGTTCCGTTTTCATGGGCGAAAGGCAGAGAAGTGCAAGGAAGCGAAAAGTGTCACGATTTCGTGACATGTCTGGTTTTCGTGGGTGCAAGCGAAGAAGTGGACAAGGAGGCCAAAAATGTCATGATATCGTGACACGTCATGTTTTCACGAGTAGAAGGCGAGAAGAGTACAAAGAGACAAAAATGTCATGATTTCGCGATAGGTCGCAACAACGATTACGAACAGTTAACTGGAGTCAGTGTGACAGTTATAGGTGCAGTTACAGATAGAAATCATGCAAGCTATTTTAAGAACTATCGAAGAAGGAGAAATCGAACAGTCACATAAATAGAATCAAAAAATGCATGCATGCATAGAAATGAATACGAACAGTCATGATCAAGAAGACGTACAGTCATGGTAGAGATATACGTTGCATGTAACGTAATGCCCACACTATATATATACAAAAGGAGTTACATATAGAAGGAGTTACAGTTGACAAGTGGCAGAAGAGAATATTAATAGAACAGTTACAACTGGCAAGTGGCGCATGAGAAATAAAATATGGAGTTACAACTGGAGTTACTGTTAGACAATTTGATTATAAAAGGGCAGTTGCATGGAGGAATAAAGTTGCCGCTCAGAGTGAAAAAGTGTTGCAGAAAGAGTGTGAAAGTGCTGCTGAAAGAGAGTGCGCAGGAGGCGAGTGAGCAGGGTGTGTGCTGTGTAAAGAGTGGGCAATGTTGAGAAAGCAATAGACCAGTCAGGGTCTTGTAAAAGCGAAGGCATTTTTATGTCAAAAAGATTCAAAATAGAATTCTGAGTTGGTGCTTGGAATCAGGGGTTGGTGCTCCTTTCTGTTGGTGCAGATAAATTAGGGGTTGGTGCTCCTTCCAGTCGATGCTGGTAAATTAGGGGTTGGTGCTCCTTTCTGTTGGTGCAGATAAATTAGGGGTTGGTGCTCCTTCCAGTGGGTGCTGGTAAATTGTTTGTAAAGTTGGTGCTTTGCAAAGGCTAGATTTGGATGGGTGTCCAAGCAGTCTATTTTTGAGGAGTAGCCAAAATTGGTGAACCTCGTTACATCTTGTGTTATGTGATGCTCTCATGTGATATTTGCTTTATCTGGTTTTAAGTTTTCATTGCTTCAGATTTAAGAGTTAAGTTTTTAAGTTTGAAATAGCTACACTGATTCACCCCCCCTCTCAGTGCCATTGTAAGACTAACAATTGGTATCAGAGCCAAGTTCCTGAACAAGCTCAATCGGCTAAGGTGATCTGGGAAGTGCCACAATGGCAGTTGGTGAAGGATTCTCATCAAACAAAGCTCCATTGTTTGACGGGACTAATTACATGTTCTAGAAAATCAGGATGCAGACATATCTATGTGCATTGGGATACGACATATGGGACTCAGTAGAAAGTGGATACACAATACCCACCACTCCTCCAACCGATGTTGCCGATAAGAAACTATTTGAGAATGACTCAAAGGCAAAGAATGCTATAATGTGCGGTGTAGCAAATAGTGAACTGGTAAAGATCATGAGCTGTAAAACTGCAAAAGAAATTTGGGACAAATTGAAGAGCATTCATGAAGGAGACGATAAGATCAAGGAGGCCAAGTTGCAAACTCATCGAACTCAGTACGAAGCGTTAAATATGAATGACGATGAGAACATAGCGGCATATATGCTGAGAGTAAATGAAGTCATTAATGCCATTAGAGGACTCGACGAGAAAATCGAAGACCCTGCAATCGTAAAAAAGGTATTAAGATCTCTTCCCAAAATATTTGATTCTAAAGTATCAGCTATAGAAGAAGCCAAAGATCTAAATACGTTTAGTATGGATGAGATGCATGGTTCGTTGACTGCGTATGAGATGAGAATAGGAAAGTCTGATCCCACAGACAGAGAAGCTGCGTTTAAAGCCCACAAACATACGAAAGCAAAACAAGAATCCGAAGATGAAGAGACATCCGATGAGATGGAAGCAAACTTTGTCCGAAAACTAAAAAGGGGACAAGGAAAATACAGAGGAAAGCTACCATTTAAATGTTTCAGTTGTGGAGGCATTGGGCATGTTGCAGCTAAATGTCCATGAAATATGGAGAATGAAAGTGATGAAGAATCGCACCGAGAAAGAAGTGACTGGAAGAAAAAGATGAAGTTCAGAAACAACCACTTCAAGAAGAAAAGTTTCATATCCAAGAATGTCAGCTCCTCTGAAGACAGATCCGATGAGGATTCTGAAGAAGAAACAGGTGAAACTCTGTTCATGGCATTCGAAGAAGAAAATACAGAAGAAGAACAGGAAAGTGATGGAAACCTTGAGGCTGAGGCTGAAGTAAATCTAAGAGGTGAGTTGATTGCTGCACTTGAAGAATTGAGGATAGAAAAGAAAAAGAACAAAAGACTGTCCAAGAAATTGGAAGAATATGGAGATGAGATTGAAGATCTCTTCTTACAGGTTCAAAAGGCCAAGAAATCAGAAGAAGCCTTGAAGACACACCTGGATGATGAGAATTATGTATGCAACACAAGTGAAGAGGAATCTAACAAAGTTATTGTTGATCTAAAGCTGCAAGTAGAAAAGTACAAAAGGATTGAAGATATTCTCAGGTCTCAAATCAATGAGAAAGAGACTGTTTGTCGCCAACAAGAAGAAGAGATTGTTTCATTGAAGAAACAACTAGTAGAGGCCAATGTAAATCTCAAATATGAGAAGAGCACAGAGTTGCTAGATAAAATGATAAAGCAACAAAGAAGCTCCACAACTAAGCTTGGTCTTGGATATGAAGCTGAACAACCATCATCTTCCAAAAATGCAGAGAAGAAGAAGTTCACTGATGAAGGAAAGAAGAAAGAAAAGTCTGAAGCTGAATCTTCAAAAGGAAGAAAATATCAAAGAAGATCTACAACAAAGCAAACACCACAAAAGAGGTTCTCTCATTCTCACTCTTCTCATAATAATGCTTTTAACGGTTATTGTTTTAGATGCAGCCATTATGGTCACCAGGCAATTTACTGTGGATTGAATAATAAATCAAGGAGTTATGCTGGTAGAAATACGTCTGCTCTTCTGAGTGAACACCATGTGCAATGTTTTAAATGTAATGGTCATGGGCACATAGCAAGGTTTTGTCCAAGCACCTCTGCATCTAATCTAAGGCAAGACCGCAGATTCCATCAGACACAAAGAGTGCAACACAGATAGGAAAATAATTATCCATCAAGAATGCACAAGAGACAACCACCCAAGAGAAATGTTCAGGTTCACGAAAAGGTTCAAAATGTGGATGCAGGTGAAAATTCTCAGCCTAAGTTCAAGAAAAACTGGAGAAAGAAAGAAGAGAGGAAATCGTGTCTCCTTGGACAGAAGGAGATTACTCCTCTATTGCACTAAGCAGCTCCAGGTAGCACATCCTCAGGGGGAGCAATGTTAATGTTTTATTTTAATGCTCCTATGTATTTGTGTGGTTATCTGAGGATGAAAGGAAAGTAGTCGAGGAGTTGTTGTATAGCTGTCAAAGTGTGTTGTCTGTTCATAACAGTTGTTTATGGTAGTGCCGTGAAGGGTGGTGATTAAATTGAGAGTTGTCATTATTGGTAGAATTGATGTATGTCATTGTTGAACTGGTGATGGTTCTTACTGCCACTGTCATGAGTTAAGGATTATAACAGTTTAGATGATTTGGTTGGTTTTGTGGTACTGTGTTTGATACTTGCACAGAGTTGGCAGTAAAACTGCAGTGTTGGTACAGTGTTGGACAAAAAGTTGGTACAAGTGTGAGTCACTTGTCAATTTTGTTGGCAGATATGAAATCAGAGTGATGAATGGTTAAGTTGTTTTCATAGAGGTTGTTTTGATCAAGTTAATGCTTTACTTGATACATGATTTGAGCAAGTTATTCTTTGCATTGGTGATTTATGTTGGTGGCTGTTTTGTTCAAATACCCTTGAAAGGAAAAGGATGTCTACTAGTTTCCTTTTCAGATAGTGATCGGTTGAATGCTTCAAGGTTAATCTTGAGTTGAATGATGTTGGTTAAACCTTGTCTATAAGCATTGTTGTTAAAGCCTTAATTGGTTGAGAAAAGATATAGGTTGTGGAAAGAACATGAGTATCATTGTTATATGAGGTATTGCATGGTTGGCAATTGTTGGGTTGTGTTGCAGGTTCTTGAGAAAAGCATACTACATCTATCTTATTCTTTTTGAGACTGAGATTGAGTTGAGATTGAGATTGGGAATTTGAGGACAGTGCTGGGACAGATTTCCAGATGCAGATTTGGGCAGGATGTGTAGAGGACAGAAAGAGTACCAGTGGAGGTGCATTCTATCATGGAGATAGATTGGTCACATGGAACAGTAAGAAACAAGAGTCAGTTCTCTTATCCATAGAAGAAGCAGAATATATTGCAGCGATAGTGTGTTGTACGTAGAGGAAGAATTTATATATTTAATTATCTTTGTGCTCATATTTGTAATTTTTGCTAACTGTCATAACGTGTGCCTGAGAATGTTGTGCATGGACTCAGGGGGAGTCTGCAGTAGCCCTTTGGTATTATTGTCAAAGGGGGAGAAGAATTACAGGAGATTGCATGAGTGTTGCCAACAATTCCAAAGGGGGAGATTGATGTGCAAGGTGCAGCCAAAGTATTGTCATTGTTGTCAACACAGATAGAGAGATCAGTTGATGCAGTTGATGCAGTGGACAGGAGTTCAGAGGTCAGTCAGAACATGTACAATGAATTTCCAAGAAGACAGAAGTGGCCCAAATTCAAAAAATCAAAGAAAAAGACAAGTAAGAAAACTGTCACGATATCGCGACATGTTTTCTGTCACGATTTCGCGACATCTCGGAGGAGAGAGAAAATGCTATCAAAATTGTCACGATTTCACGACATCTCGGAGGAGAGAGAAAATGCTGTCAAAATTGTCATGATTTCATGACATATCGGAGGAGAGAGAAAATGCTAGAAAACTGTCACGATTTCATGACATGTTGGAGGCAAAGAAGCCAAGTTGAAAAACTGTCACGATTTCGTGACATGTTGTCAGAGAAGAAGGCAAGTAGAAAAACTGTCATGATTTCGTGACATGTTGGAAGCAAAGAAGGCAAGTAAGAAAACTATCATGATTTCGTGACATGTTTGGAAAGAAGGCGAAGCAAAGAAAACTGTCATGATTTTGTGACATGTTTGGAGAGAAGGCACAGGCAAAGAAAAGTCACGATTTCACGACAAGTTTAGAGAAAGTGCCAAGGAGAGAAAGTGTCATGATTTCATGACAGGTTCGAAGAGAAAGCGCCAAGGAGAGAAAGTGTCACGATTTCATGACAGGTTCGAAGAGAAAGCACTAAGGAGAGAAAGTGTCACGATTTCGTGATAGGTTCAAAGAGAAAGCGCTAAGGAGAGAAAGTGTCACGATTTCGCGACAGGTTCGAAGAGAAAGCTCCAAGGAGAGAAAGTGTCACGATTTCATGACAGGTTCGAAGAGAAAGTGCTAAGGAGGAAAAGTGTCATGATTTCGTGACATGTTTTTGGGCCAAAGAGAAAAGGAAAAGGGAATGTGTCATGATTTGTGACATGTTCCTAAGAAAAAGGCAAGGTGAAGTGTCGATTTATGTGGAAGGAAGAAAAGTGTCACGATTTCGTGACATGTTGTTTTTTCACAGGCCAAAGACAGAAAAGGCACAAGGCAGCGAAAGTGTCACGATTTCGTGACATGTTCCGTTTTTGCGGGTGGAAGGTAGAGAAGTGCAAGGAAGCGAAAAGTGTCACGATTTCGCGACATGTGTTTTTGCTGGCCAAAGATAGAAAAGGCACAAGGCAACGAAAGTGTCACGATTTCGCGACATGTTCCATTTTCATGGGTGAAAGGCAAAGAAGTGCAAGGAAGCGAAAAGTGTCACGATTTCGTGACATGTCTGGTTTTCATGGGTGCAAGCGAAGAAGTGGACAAGGAGGCCAAAAATGTCATGATATCGTGACACGTCATGTTTTCATGAGTAGAAGGCGAGAAGAGTACAAAGAGACAGAAATGTCACGATTTCATGATAGGTCGCAACAACGATTACGAATAGTTAACTGGAGTCAGTGTGACAGTTATAGGTGCAGTTATAGATAGAAATCATGCAAGCTATTTTAAGAACTGTCGAAGAAGGAGAAATCGAACAGTCACATAAATAGAATCAAAAAATGCATGCATGCACAAAAATGAATACGAACAGTCATGATCAAGAAGACGTACAGTCATGGTAGAGATATACGTTGCATGTAACGTAATGCCCACACTATATATATACAAAAGGAGTTACATATAGAAGGAGTTACAGTTGACAAGTGGCAGAAGAGAATATTAATAGAACAGTTACAACTGGCAAGTGGCGCATGAGAAATAAAAGATGGAGTTACAACTAGAGTTACTGTTAGACAATTTGATTATAAAAGGGCAGTTGCATGGAGGAATAAAGTTGCCGCTCAGAGTGAAAAAGTGCTACAGAAAGAGTGTGAAAGTGCTGCTGAAAGAGAGTGCACAGGAGGCGAGTGAGCAGGGTGTGTGCTGTGTAAAGAGTGGGCAATGTTGAGAAAGCAATAGACCAGTCAGGGTCTTGTAAAAGCGAAGGCATTTTTATGTCAAAAATATTCAAAATAGAATTCTGAGTTGGTGCTTGGAATCAGGGGTTGGTGCTCCTTTCTGTTGGTGCAGATAAATTAGGGGTTGGTGCTCCTTCCAGTCGATGCTGGTAAATTAGGGGTTGGTGCTCCTTTCTATTGGTGCAGATAAATTAGGGGTTGGTGCTCCTTCCAGTGGGTGCTGGTAAATTGTTTGTAAAGTTGGTGCTTTGCAAAGGCTGGATTTGGATGGGTGTCCAAGCAGTCTATTTTTGAGGAGTAGCCAAAACTGGTGAACCTCGTTACATCTTGTGTTATGTGATGCTCTCATGTGATATTTGCTTTATCTGGTTTTAAGTTTTCATTGCTTCAGATTTAAGAGTTAAGTTTTTAAGTTTGAAATAGCTACACTGATTCACCCCCCCCTCTCAGTGCCATTGTAAGACTAACATTACTATCCATTATTTGTTATCCAAAAATGTTGTCCCCTTTTCTGTTATCCATCATTTACAAATAGCATCCTCTTTTTGTTTTCCATCATCTATTATCACCCTTTCTGCTGTCCATTGACCCCATTTATTATACCTATCATCCAATATCCCTCTTTTTATTTCCTATCATTTGTCATCCCCCTTTTTATTCCCTATCATATAACATTTGATGTCACCCTTTCTACTCTCCATCGGCCTCCTTTCTGCTACCTATCGTCCATCATCCCTATTTTTTCATTTATAATTCACCATATCCCTTTCTATTGCCTATCATCCATCACCCCTCTTTTCATTGCTACAATTTGTTTCCTTGCTACAAGTCATTTTTTATTGTTGTAGCTTTTTCATTGTTGCAAGTTTTTGCTATTGTAGGCTTTTCATTGCTATAGGTACTTTTTTGAGGAGAATCAATATTTTAGATGTAGGAGTATTGTTGTCACATTAGGTATATATACTAGTGGTATAATAGGAAAATTTTATTATGTAAATAAGTTTTTTTATAATTTTAAGGTGAAAGGATCCACTATTTAGGTGAGAATATTGGCAATTTAAAATAAAATAGTGAAATTATTATCAAAGCAGGGCAAGCCAAACCCAAAAAAAAATTCACCTTGAAAATTTAGGCAAATGGACCTCGATCAAGGGTCCCCATATTCGTCAATTATAGATATCTTAAATTTACACATTACCACTTCTCCCATCATCACGGTTGATCAATTTGCAATGCCTATAAAATTTGCATATTTTAGTCTCAAAATACTATTTTTCTTCATAAGACCCTTGGGAGACTCAAGCCCCTTCTTATGCTTAACTTTGGGTCCTTATATGACCACCATCATGACTTAACCTTAGTCAAATATTTACCTTGGTCAAAAATTACTTTATTTTCAAACCCCAACCCATGGTCAATCTAATTCATGGCCACCTCACCTAGTATACTCTTTGACTAGCCTAGTGTCCGCCTCACCCAATTGACCCTAGCTAAACCTATGGTCAATATAATTAGGGTTAACTTTAACACTTGGTCTACACATTCCCCTATGTGCATTTAGGGCCTTAAATACAATTTGGAGACTATTATGTTCAAAGGCATGGGAGACATGGTGAATCACACTCCATCTCACCCAAAATTCAACATTTGACCTAGGGTTAACCTAACCCTGGTTAAATCTAACTCTTGCTCCATTTTAAATCCTCATGTGGATTTGAATTCATAAATGAATTTTGAAGACTTTTTGGTTTTCAAGGCATGAGCAAGGGTGACTCACATTCCACCTCATCCATATCAACAACTAACCCACGATTAACCTTACTATGGTTAGGGTTTAACCCCAACTCCACTCCACATCCCCATGCTCATTTATGACATATTTTAGAGCATGAGATATGTTTCTTCTGTATAATAACTAGACTTTTTGTTTCTATTTGTTAATTTAATTAGCAAAGGAAAATTTGTAAATCTTGTTTTGACTGTGATTGAAATAGGAAATTTTTGAATTATTCCTTTATAGCCATTGAATCAAAATTACATGTAGCTTGCATTTTAGGGTAAACTATCTATTGCACCTTTCTTGTCTAAAAAAGGAAGGAGGAATCATTTTTCATCAAAGTGCATTATTTAGTCTTAAATTTTATTTGCTATATTTTTGTTTGTGTATCATAGATCAAATATAAGAAAAAATATCAAAATTGAAAGGGTTCATGCTAGATAGAAGTGGATCTTAGGAGAAAACTTGGTTCCCGAGTTTCCTTAGAAAAGTAGGTGTTTGCAAAAATACACATTAAACATAATCTCAATCTTATCACTTTTATTTCCCCTAATCTTAAAGTGAGAAAAGAAAAGAAAAAAGACTACAAGATCTTTTTTCGGTGCACCCTTTTTTCCCTTCTTCACAATAGATTTTTTATGATCTTATATATATAGGGTCATATATATATATATATATATATATATATATATATATATATATATAATAATTAATAATTATTAATAAAAAATATATAAACCCAATTTTTTTATAAAACAAAAAAAATAATAATAATAAATATAGGTGGATATAACAACAAACTTAAAAGAGGCAAATTGCATGATTAATCCTAATAGTGAAGAAGTACAATTCCACTTCTTTTTGAAGAGTTGTAGATAATATTATACAATGCGTAGAAACTAAACATTGTGTCGTTTAAAGAATTCAAATACCTATTAACAAATAAACCTACGAGGCGTGTCTAAGTATTTGTTTTCCCTCTTAATGTATTCCTCAATCTTACTTAAGCCTTCAATGCACATTTTTTTAATGTTGGAAAAAACTCATATTGATTCAAAGTTCCTACAAAACTCATATTGAACCATGAGATTTTATGGAAGGGGAATTATAGAAATCTGGCAGATTACTTTAAGAGTGAACATAGGCTTTTTGTTTCATATACATGAATGAGAATATTAACATAACCGGTATTTTCAAACATACCAAGTGCATTTCTTGGTTGTATGTCATGAATCTGATTACATAGCATTGACATAAAAGAAGTATGTGCTCAAGAGTCAAGACAATTGCTAAGCATGGACAATTTAGTTGATTATATGCCTCCCGCTTAGTCTAGTTGCCTGCTGTTAAATTGGAAATAGGAGATATACTTCTCCTTTCGTGAAAGAAGTTGAAACATATACCCATAGTCCACTCCCTTCATGGTTGATCATGCTTGATCATGAGACTTCTATATATTACTGTAATTTAATCTTTAATTCAAATATCCTTTCTTTACATCTCAACCGCTCTTGTTTTATAAAGCTCGAAATTGTTGGCATACTTTTGAACGTGGCCATCAAATTATTTGTGGCCTACATCATTGTTGGGGCCAAAAGGCAGTTTATTGATAGAAAAAATCTTTATAGTCTTGACGGGGCTAGTTTTGATGAAGTCGTGACCATCTCCCAGACTTGAACCAGAAGAAAGTTTATCTTGTAACGTTGTTGCTGCCTCACTACTCTTCATAGGAGTGGCCTCAACATATGCATGGATGACTCCAGGACTTGGACCAGATGGAAGTTTATTCTTCAACATGCTTACCTCCCAACTAGCCTTCACAGGTCCTGTGTTAATAAATGCATGGCCTACTCCATGACTTGGACCAAAAGGGAGTTTATTAATCTTCAACCCACTAAATTTTTGTGGTCGTACCGCCTATGTTCCCATCCCGTACCGCCTATTTTCCACGTACCATCTGCTCTCACGTACCAATAGTTTCCCTCATGTAAGGGCGGGTATATAGAGAGGTTGGTATATCGGTTTGGCAATTGTATATCGAAGGGGCGACCATTTGTGGGAGTCATAAGAGCCATCATACTGCATTTAAACATTCTTTACACAAGCTTTCAAAACAACAAAAAAATCAAAACACACTAAACCAGATTTAGAGCACACTTTTAATATTTTAAAACAAGATAATCATTGCTTCGATTGTGTGTTTCCCTTCTGTTTAGTGTAACAAAAAAATCCTAAAAGAAGATAAAAA
The DNA here is from genome assembly GCA_028583015.1 of Wollemia nobilis. Lineage (NCBI taxonomy): Eukaryota > Viridiplantae > Streptophyta > Pinopsida > Araucariales > Araucariaceae > Wollemia > Wollemia nobilis. The sequence continues at coordinate 183,506 of JAQPPZ010003486.1, read as the reverse complement.
TGTACACATATTTAGGTAAACATCACCATGGTGTACACCTGTAGCCGAGCCCAATCACAAGAAAGCACTGCAAAAAGTGTGCAAAGGGGGACATGTTGCCTCCGATATAGTCCTGAGGACTTAGTCATCCTGCCTTGGCGGCATGGAACCCAAGATAATCCACATCATGCCATAACATAATAAGACTATAGGGGCACCCCCACTCAGCATAGATCCTTTCAAGAGGAAAAACTACATGTGGCACTCAACATAGACAGGAGACCTCCCTTAGACACTCGTTATGAGTGGACTAGTGATGAAGTGTTAGAGCAACAGAGGGTCCAGAAGGAGGGGCCACATGATGTCGTCATCCCTCCTTTACCCCGTATTACTATTAGAAACACTAGACAATATCTAGAGTATCAGGCTCTCTAGACAGGGCAAGACAATTCTGCCACACCTTTTACGCATACAAAAGAGAGTACGAGGAAGACCACTACGTTCCTCAAGAGTAGTACATAGCATGAGAATGATGCACCTCCGCACCTGTTATGTATCAGGATTTCCCATTGAGGCCGGAGCCTTAGGTAAATGCCGCTAACCTCGATAGAGGGAAGCAACCCATAGGGGTCTCGGATCACCACGACTAAGATAGACATGTAGGAGAGGCATATAGGCTTCCTAAACATGATATGGTGGAACAAATTGACTTGGAATTTTCTAGACATGCCGCCCGCCAAGCACAAATCATGCATCTCAGGAAATATCAACAACAATTAGAACATCTATGTCGCCTTAACAAAGAGCGCATTCAGTGTCAAACAGCTGAATTGCTCCTGCACAAGATGCCTGAGAAGGTCCCAACTCTTCACGCACATAAAGTAGAAGTGTAGGAGAGGCATAACCCCTTGGTGCAAGACAGGTCTCCGCGACCTCGTCAAGTACTTCCTCTAAGACCTCCTAGACCTGAGTGGGAGGCCACTCCTAGAAAAAATGATGGGCACCCTCCACGGGCACCCACCTATGCTTATAGGTCTCGGCTAGGCACTCCTGAAGAAGCCTATGAAGAGTATGAACAAGAATAAGAGCGTGTTGAAATGCCCTATCAAGGCAGAGGGGGTGCTACCCAGCTACCCCTCCATAGGCCTCCAGCTCCCCACAACCCACGATGGGAGTAAACCAAGGAGGAAGATATCAAATCCTTTGATGCGTATAAAGCACTGCTAGAGCGCTTAGAATCTATGGAGATCAAGACTTCTGAGCCCCAAAAGCCCACTTTATGCCAAATGCATAGTCATCTTGTGCATCCGTCAATGTTGGAACCTCCATATCCTGAACTCTTTAAACTGACCTAGTTGGCACTCTTTAGAGGGGAGGACGATGCCCAAGAGCATGTGACTCGATTCCTGAGCCAATGCTTTGGTATTTAGGACAACGATGCTTTGTTGCTAAGAATATTTATAACCACATTTGCAGTCCCTACCTCGGATTGGTTCACTCAGTTACCAAAGCATAGCATCAGTAACTTGGATTAGCCAGTGGATGCGTTCCTCGAATGCTTCACCTTCAACACCAAGAAAAAGGCGTCACTGAGTGACCTAGCTAGCCTCAAGCAGTATGAGGAAGAGACCATGGCGGCATATGGGAACCGATGGAGGACATTGATTTCAAAGCTGCCCTATCTCCCTCCCATGTTCGACCTAACCCAAATGTTTTCAAAGAGCTATTTGAGATCGATATCCATGCTATTATAGTTGCAGCAATATGCCACTTTAGAGGAAGCTCTGGCGCAAGCCAGAATCATTGAGGAGATCAAGATATAGGATGGCGATATCGCCAAACCTAAGAAGAAAGAATGGACAAAGAACACCAAAATAGGAACCACGCAACAGAAACCCGTTGTGGTCAATCAGGTTGTTATCAATGTCCCTAAGCCTGCACAAGCAACATAGCCTCAAAATGCTAACTATCAGGCAGTGCCTCCTAACAATTATGATAGAGAAAATCAGAGGCAGGAACAAAATCAGTAGCGTCACCCTAGGCAACAATTTACACCTTACACAGAGTCCAGAGACTCCCTATTTGATCGCTTGTCAGTGGCAAACTTGATTAACCTGCTAGAGATTCAAACTATAGACCCCAATGCACCGAAGCCTAAGGGGTACCGGGAGGACTTGTACTATAGGTTCCATAGATAGAAGTGACATGACCTTAATGCATGTTGGAAGTTCAAAGGTTTGGTACAAGACCAAATTGACAATAAGACATTGGTGATGGACAACCCCATAGCGCCAAACAACCAACATATGGGAGTCTTCAGAGATCCCCTACTTGCCCATGATGCATAGGCAAAACCCCTTCAATTCAATGAGGTGCAATAGAATTGCCCCATGTAGGGGTATGTAGGGATGATAAGCATAGTGACTAGGAACAAGAGGTACCCAGGAGCTACCCTCGTGGTAGCCACAAGAGAGGTTCCATCAACATCACAACCTCAACAGCACCCTACGCAACTTCCCCCACCTAGACCAGTGGCCACGATTCGGACTAGACTTACCCAAAGTTTAAGGACCACATCGGCTAGGCTCTCCATATATGAGCTCATTCAACAATTAATGCCCCATCGAGAGGCTCTAAAGGAGATATTAAAATCCATCGAGCTGTAACCCCATGAAGCAAACTCTTTCAACAACTTCATGGGACATGTAAAACAATGTACGAAACCAGTCATCACCTTTAGAGAAGATGAATTGAAAACAATGACTGGTGACGTCGCGGATCCACCCCTGCACATCATTGCGAGGGTCAATGGGATTTCATATAAGAGGGTGTTTGTGGACACTGGATCATCTAGTAACATTATCACAATAGCAGCATTGAACATCTGAAGTTGTTGGCATCTCACATCGTGGCCTCCACCTATATACTATGAGCATTTAATGATGCAATATGCTCGACAGTTGGCATAATTGTCCTACCCATCCAAGTGGGACAAAATACTATTCATACATTGTGCCACATCTTGGAAGGTGAGATGGCCTATAATATCTTACTGGGGTGGCCTTGGATTAGGGACATGAAGTGTGTCCCTTCAATAGCTCATCAGTGCCTAAAGTATACATTTGAAGGACAGGTGCATGTAGTCCTAGCAGACTTAGAGCCCTTCAAGTACTGCAATATGGTGCAATTCATGTCATAGTCAACCTTACTATCAACGCATTGGATTTTCAGTTGAATCCATCTAACCAGGGTCTGATTTTGCAGGCATCCCCATTGTCGAGTCCATCGAATCCCCAGCAAGGTCCATCTTTCTCATCTGGTCCTTCAACAATGACGCCACCTACAGTGGCCACACCAAAGGACAAGGGAAAGAAACCCCTAGAAGAGGAACCACCCCTCATCTCAACCATATCTATCGAAGAGATGCCTAGTCGAATGGAAGTTGAGATGCCTAGTTTGCCCCACATGGAGTGGACTCAGGAAGGACTCCCATTCGCTCCCCCTCAACCACCAATGGTCACCGTTGAGATGGCCAACATGGGCCTGGGGGAGTATCTAGTGAGGAACATTATAGCAACACCCACACTTGAGTCCATGCAGGACATGGGGAGACCTCAACTCCCCATCGGCTCTGTGGTTCCTCTAGGCTACCCACCCAATCAGACCAACTTTGTTTATGGGGGCCTGGATAACGGCATTGAACCTTACATGCAAGAAGATGAAGATGAGGAGACCTTTGCTGAGGACGTCAACTATTTATCCAACCTAGACTTCGCATTGAGATATCTTGGCCAATGCAATTGACATGGATATGGGTTGGGCAGGTATGAGCAAGGAGTGTGTGTTTTGTGCCAACCAAGGTATCAAATACCTTATGAAAAATTAGGGGTAGGGTTCAACCACCCTCTACCCTTGGACATCTTGGTAGAGAACATGCAAGGCCTAGGGATAGGCAACAAGGATGGGTTGGCATTAGATCCATATGCCAATCCTAACACAACATATACATTGGGGGATTATCACCCATTGCTAACAAACAACTTTATTGACCTTAACAACCCTTTCCCTTCGATCGAAAAGGGAGAAATTTCAAGGACTCACCTACAAGAGGGATATAGACAAGACCAAGAGGGGTCTTCGAAAGATGAGTCAGAGTACGAGGTAGCACCTTGGGATCCTTTTGAGTCTGATAGCAATCATTCACAAGTGCATCCCATGGATGATGATCAGGAGAGCTTCCTGACAATGTTCCCTTTGGATGTTTCAATTGAGCATATGCTACCTCAAGAGAAACAGGTCCCCTTGCAAAGAGTGGAACAACCTCGATGGGACCACATTAATTTGCTCGAGCAAGATGAGCCTCATATGTCACAACCAATTGTTGGAGCCAACGAAGGCCTTTGGATCTCTGATAGTGATTATGAAGATGAAACTGAGATGGCTTATCTCAATCATATGCGACAACAACAATATCCCTTGGACATAGACAACATGTTTGAAAAATTACACATAGGGCCACGACATAGGTGGCACCTCAACCCGACATAGTTATAGCAATTATTGCACCCGCCACTCCAGGTATACAAAGAGCATCTTCCATCTAGAGACCCTATCAAACCATCAGTGCCTAGGGTAGACCTTGTCCTTTTATCCGCACATAGGGCCAATCCATTTGTGCCAATACCTCCAGATCCAGATCCGAAGCACAAAGATTATCTAGGATGTCCGAGCAGTCATACCCATGGTAATGGAGACCATAATCATTTCATTAACATGATCTCCATTTATTTAACCGCCCCCATTCATGATCCGGCTGACCCAACATGGTCATTGCATCTAAACCTAGATGCTATAGACTGGGATCATGTTGACACACCGCCATCCCCATCAGAGTACTAGCCTTGTGGTGGGATGTTCCATTTCACCCTCGGACAGACTCAAGATGTCTTCCATGCTAAAGAGGAACCTGACGTTCCAAACGACGATCTCAATTCAACAAATGATATCCACTTGATCCCAACTCCACACCAGTTGGAGGACGGGTCCCACATGTCAGTCGAGGAGACGACTGACGTAGACATTGGCTTAGATCCAATGAATTTGCAAATCATCAAGTTGGGGGTGAGTCTATCCTTCGAAGAGTAAGCCGACTACATTGCCCTTCTCAAAGAGAAGAAGGAGGTTTTTGCATGTTCATACAAAGACATGCCAGGGCTAGACCCACAGCTAGTCACGCATAATCTAATGCTTGATCCGACAGTCAAGCCTGTTAAGAAAAAACTACATAAGATGCATCCAAAAGTGGCCTTAATGGTCAAATATGAGCTACAAAATTTTTTGGATGCATATTTTGTCATCTGCATGGATTATCCACCATGGTTGTCTAACATGGTGCCCATCAAAAATCCTGACGGGAGGATTCACATATGCACCGATTTTTGAGATCTAAACAAAGTGAGTCCTAAGGATGATTTCCCCTTGCCTAGCATTGACGCATTTGTAGACGCTACAGCGGGCCATGAAATGCTTTCCCTTATGTATGGTTTCTCGGGATACAATCAAATTTGTATTAATATTGAATACCAACTAAAAATGACATTCACAACACCTTGGGGGACATTTTGCTATAAGGTCATGCCTTTTGGCCTTAAAAATGTTGGCGCCACCTACCAACGTGCCATGACGTATATTTTCTATGATTACATGCATAAAAATTTGGACGATTACATGGATGATTTGTTGGCTAAATCTCTTTTGTGCCCAGATCATCTTGATGACTTAAGCAGGATCCTCGATTGCCTCATGGAACATAAAGTCAAACTAAAACCCAAGAAGTGTGTATTTGGCATCACATCTAGAAAGCTCTTGGGTTACATAGTCTCCAAACGAGGAATTGAGGTAGACCCACACAAAGTCAAGGCAATCCTTGAAATGCTTCAATAAAGTGCTTCATAGTGTAGCTATCTGACAAGTGCTGACCCATGAATAAATTATTGCACAAGGGGGTAGTATTTCACTGGGATGACGAGTGCCAGTCAACCTTTGATGAAATTAAACAATACTTGGTTTTTCCACCAGTATTGGCACCACCTAGACTAGGAGTGTCGTTCTACTTATACATCTCAGCTATTGAGGTGGCACTGGGCACCATGTTGTCCCAAAAAACTGAACTACAAAAAGAACAGGCTACTTACTATCTTAGCCACACCCTGGTCAGTTATGAACTTAACTATGCATATGTTGAGAAGCTCTGCTTGGTAGTGGTGTTTGCTACCAAAAAGCTACGCCACTACATGCTCAGTAATACGATGTATGTTGTGTCTAAGGAGAATCCATTGCGATACATGATGAGTCATACTTATCATAGTAGCCGCACGGCAAAATGGATCATGTTGTTGACGGAGTTTGACATAGAATTCATTGGACAAAAATCCATAAAAGGTCAAGTCATCGTCGATAAACTGGCATAGGCTCCTCTTGAATATGATCAGCCTTTGACTATATAACTACCTGTTGATGGGGTTTTTCATGTTTCAGAATCGCCAGATTCTGATGAGCTTGAGTCACAGGCTGACATGACCCTATTCTTCGATGGTTCTAAATGTGAGCAAGGAGGTGGCATGGGAATTGTATTCTTCACTCCACAAGGGGCTCCAATGCCTCTATCATTTAAATTAGACTTCCTGTGCACCAACAACAATGCAAAATACGAAGCCTTGCTCATAGGTCTTCAAACAACAGTCACCATGAACATTAAATGTTTAAACATCTTTGGTGATTTGTTTTTAATTGTCAATCAAGTTAAGGGGGTATTCCAATGTAAATGCCCAGTTCTGTAGGCTTACAAAGCCCTTGTGGACAAATTCCTGGCACAACTTGAATGGTATGACATCGAGGCACTCCCTCGATCATCGAATCATTTTGTGGATACTATGGCCTCCTTGGGGTCACTAATCCCGCAAGACCCTTTTGATGAAATGATGACCATTTAGGTCAAAACATTATCGCAATCCGTGATGGAGAGAGCAAGATCTGACTTAATGCCAGGAATCCACTTGATCTAGATTGAACCATCTCTGGATAGGCTCTCTTGAATCCAAGATTGTCTGACTTAGGCCAACTGGGGGTCCTTGTTCCCCTCGACCCCTCTCAATAGCAACACAACGTTTTTTTTACAAGTTCTTTCCCATTCATCTTTTGCTAGGGATGAACTTCAAGAGGGATTGGCCGTTCATACCATTGAGGTTTTTGATCAGCAGGATTGGTACACACCCATAAGGGATTACCTCAAGTTAGGTAACATCCCACTTGGATTGACACAAGCCGTGAAAAGATCATTTAAATAGAAAGCAAAAAAACATGTCTTGTTAGGAGACATTTTGTATCGTCGAAGCTATGAAGGAATTCTCCTCCGTTGCTTGGACCAGCAAGAGTCCACTTGGGCGATCACCCAAGAACATGATGGTACATGTGGTGGCCACTTCAGTGGTATGGCCATCGTAAAGTGCATTCTTTGCATGGGCTATTATTGGCCATATTTAGAGCAAGATTGTTGTGCATATGTAAATAAGTGCGTGAAGTGTCAACACCATGCCAATTTGACACATGTACCTTCTCAGGACTTGCAACCGATTCAGTCAACTTGGCCTTTTTCATAGTGGGGCTTTGATCTAATTGGAAAGATCTCCCTTGCGTCATCGGGTCGTCACACGTTCATCATAACGGCTACATAGTACTTCACCAAGTGGGTGGAAGCAATTCCGCTAACCTCTACGAATGGACCCCGCATTGCGGAGTTTATTTTGCATAACATCATATGTCATTTTGGTATTCCATCCAATATCCTCTTGGATAATGGGATGTTATTCAAGAACAAATATGTGCGTGCTTTGACAACAAAGTACAAAATCTAGCACAATTTTTCAACACCCTATTATTCGCAGGCAAATGGGCAAGTAGAGGCGTCAAACAAAATGCTAGTTGCCATCCTCAAAAAGACAGTCACAAACAGTCATAATGATTGGCACATTCAAATCCTGCTTGCCCTATGGGCTTATCGCACTAGCATTCGGACGCCCACTAGGGCAACTCCATTTTCGTTGGTGTATGGCTCTGAGGCAGTTATGCCTCTTGAGTTGGAAATCCCTTCCTTACGCATTTCAATGTAAGAGTTCATCGATGATGACACTACGCAGCAGGCCTAGTTAGACCAACTGACGTTGCTCGACGAATGATGCATCAATGCTCTCGAGCATTTGTGTATCTATCAAGAGCGACTTAAGAAAGCATACAACATGAAGGTCCACCTAAGGGAATTTCAAGTTGGTGACTTGGTCTTAAAAGAGAACCAGCAAAATTCTAATTTGTCGTCCCATATAAGGGACAATTTCATGGAAAACTGGTTAGGTCCTTATGTGATTAACAGTAGAATAGGACTTGGAACATACCGGCTCGCCTCTCTTGAAGGAATCAAGGAGCTCAAACCCTTGAACATCAGTCATTTGAGGCCATTCCACATTTAGAGAGCCATAGTCCAACCAAAAGCTCCAAGTATTTTCACAATCGCTTGGTCAACCCCAAAAATGCCCCGAAGGTATCCATAAACCCTTTGGTCAAACCAAAAGCTCCAAGGGTTACCATAACTACTTGGTCAAAATAAATATTCAAAAACAAGCAAAAACAATAAAATCATCAAAAATAACAAAAAAAATTGCATTTCAATTCCATGCATACTCATCAAACATCAAAATACAAAAAAATCAGTTGCATTAGGCATCACATCCATACATTGCATATTTGCTGATCATACATGTCACAAGCACCATAGACTGTAATTGCTAGGCAATTCCTTTATTTTCCACATTTCATCCATTTTATAAACACATACCTCAGAATAACACAATCCCCATTTTTTAGCAAAGTCAGTTGTCTCCTAATGTATATAGGGTTTTCGCCATTCAGCTGTCTTTAAATTTCTAGCCAAAAATTGTACACAGTTAAATGGATTTTACACGATAAAGTTTTACTTGGGTCAAGCCTCATTATGTAACATCCCTACACAAGTTAAAACACATAAAATAATTTCTAAGCTGTGTGAACACAAGAGAAACCTACAAAGCAGTCTAGGGTGCCATAGGTGAGAGATTAGCCCGTTCATCCCCCTATGTGAATGGTTCAAGATTCTTGAGAATTGACAAAAGGACGAGCTCTTCCCCATCAATTCCCCTAAATAAATAGTGGCTTTCACCACTACCACAAATCCCACTCACCATTGGTCCCTAAGGTTGTAAGGATTCGTACTACACGTCCCTGCCAAGGATGGGTAGTCATCCCCAAAGCCTCAAAGGATCGATGCCATTCAAAAACAAAATTCCCACAAGCCATCATCACAATCACCTTTGGTCTCCCACGTTGTAAGGATTCATACTACACGTCCCTAAACAGGATGGGTAGTCATCCCCAAGGCTTAAAAGATCAATGCCCTTCCTTCATAATCTCCATTATCCCCTTTGGTTTCCAAAGTCATAAGGATTCGTACTACACATCCCTAAATAGGATGGGTAGTCATCCACAAGGCCAAAAGGATCAAGGCCATTCATACGCCAAAAACATACAAGCTCAACCTTATGAAGCTCAAAATACAAAATCAAATAACAGTGGTTATCACCACTATTCCACATCCTTGCTCAAAAGAAAAACGAAAGAGAAAAATAAACAGTGATTTTCATCACTATGTATACGAGCAAGTATCCTAACACATTGAGCAAATAAAAATCCTGAACTTGAATCCCTGACATTCTCAGCATTCAAAAACCATCTAGGTGATCCTCATTATGGGTTGGGTGGATAGCCTACCTGGCAATGGCGGTATCCTACACGCATGATGATATGTCTATCACATTAGCTTTGCATGTGAGCAGACCAATGTTGGCATGTGGATGAGCTAGTCTGTGGTACCTTAGATTGTCCCATGGATTAATCTTACTACATACAACAATGGAGTTAGTGGAGCTAATTAGGTGATCCTTAGTACAGGTTTGGTTGACAGCCTATCTGGCACTGGTGGTATCCTGACGAATACCACATAAATGAACTCAATTGCACACACAAGGATGTAAAATAACTTAGTCACACTCAATTCTGATTTATACCTTGTTCAAAAGTCTTGTGAGATAAATATACAGTTTTGGCTAGTTAGTTAAAATATCTGAATCTCAGAAAAGCTTAACTACATTTTTAAACAACTGGGTCCATTTCATTACGTACATCCTCATCAAAAAATATGAAAAGTACAAAAACAAAGTCATCACATGCAAAGTCATTTCACAAAGCCATCCCATACGTACAAAAAGCCAGTAAATTTTGTACAGTCTATGGTGCCATCGACAACTCATTTCATTCATTCCATCTGCATACATCATATAAATTTGAAACATCGCATTCATAATAGCATATGCATACATCAATGTAAATACAGGTACATAAAAACAAACCATGACAAGTGTATAAACACAAAGCAAGTCCTATATATATATATATATATATATCATCAAAATTCTTGCAGGCTACAATAACACGGTCCTCTGACCTCACAAACAAAAATCAAAAACATCAAAAAACTACACAAAATGCACAAAAACAAGCAATAAAATTGTCCGATGAGAGTGCTTTTGCACTTTACATTCTAGGCATGCAAAATAGACGTCGGGGTCACAAATCCTCACTATCCTATTCCCTAAGAAGGCTACCATAGTTGGACCGCTCCACGGGAGGACAGATTGTCAAGAATTTCATCCCCACATGGCGTCACCAAAAGGGTCACAACCTAACCAAAAATAGCAATAACATTACCAAACAAAGGCACCTTTGCGCCTGAAATTCTTGGCATAAAAAACAGATGTTGAGGTAACAAATTGTCACTATCCTCCTCCCTAAGAAGGCTACCATAGCCGAACCGCTCCACGGGAGGCCGGATCTTTGACAATTTTAGCTTCAAAATGCATCACAAAATAGGTTCACACCCACCAAAAATAGGTCAGAATGTTCGAAAACTACTTAAGCATTCAACGGTTCACATCTGAAGGCACCCTTACCTAAGTCATCTTGGGTCAAGCGACTCCTCGCTTTTCTCATGTCGGTCATTCCCTCATCGATTCGTCGCTTGAGGGGGTAGTCACACTTAGTCACCAATCAACAAAAACACACCCAATCAAGGAAATGGTACACATTCAAAGGATCATTGACAAAGACAATCACGCTCCTGCTTTGGGCAGCAAACAAGCAATAATCACAAGCTGATCAAACACTTGGCATTCTAGAATCATGAACTCAAGGTTCACACAGACAAAAGGTTGCGCCCATTGCCTATTCATGACTGAAAAATGTCCAAGATCAAGTAACACCTCACTAAAAAAGGTTAACACTTGAATTAAGCTCCTTAGCTCGTCAGAAGCAAGGATTCAAGAATGCATGCCCTTTTCATACTTGGCGCATCAAAAGTTGGTTAGGTTACTAAGAAAACCTAATCATTAGTGCTTTGGTTATCTATTTTTTTCTCGGCGCTACACCTTGCACAGTGCATCCCAAAAAGGGACATCTGTAGACACCAAAATAGCATCAATCTGATTATGTGACGACAAGCATTGATCGCATTGACACACAGAGCCCCTAGGGCAGCCCCCAAAGGTTAAACAGTGGTCATAAACACTCCCAAAAGCAGTTTAGAAGGTCAAGGTCAATTTGGCACCTTTTTGGTACCTTGCTCTCTGCTTGTCCCACCCAGGGATGAATACAAACTGGCATGCGTCCCACCCAGGGACGAATATCAGCATTCGTCCTAGGGTGAGGCGAATAGAAATTTTGACTAGCAAAAAGTCAAACCTCAACAAGTTCGCCAGTTAACTGAAGTTGTAGGCCATGCAATTGCGAGGAACGGCTTCAAATCAAGAAGAGAGACTTCAGTCATGCATGTATTTATTTTAGAGACCTCATGCAAGGAGATTCTAAATCAGGGAATTATCTTTTCTCTCAAAATAGGACAAACAACTCAAGTGGCGCCCTCGCATGCACAATTCAAACAAAGAGACCCTAGGTCTATAAATTGGTGAGTTTTATCACCCAAGAAAAGAGACAGAGAGAAGGAGCATTTGAGCAACGAAGTGCTGCCAATTTACATACCTACTTGCGATTTGTGCCTTTCACATCCTTAATCTTTCATTCAAAAGGGAGGTTATTGGGTGATTATTGGAAGCACTAATCTGGACCCAAAACCCAATTTTTGACCATAATATTCCACAAAATTTGTCTACAATACCCCATAAGAATTTTTAGACCCATCCCAAGTGGATTGGTGCCAGAACAGGGTCCCAAATGGTGGGCGTCCTGCCCACGGGCGCCCCCCAAACTGTCGCAGTTCTAAACGCCCCACCCTGGAGTGAATAGAAATCTATGGCATATTTCTATGATTTTTATTTTGCATCTGATTCTAGGTTATTCAAATAGGCTGTAGTTTAAATTTCACTTCATTCTGACAAGTTTTGATCATGCTTTTATTATTTCCCGCTTTTACTAACTTGCAGATGGCACCATCAAAATTTGGGTGATAGAGGCCAAATTGGAGAAATATGACCATCGGGGTCGTCTCAAAATACCCCTAATTAGCTAACCCCAAATTTTTAGGTCATTTGGAGCTTTCGAGATAGGACATTGAAGAGGGTGCTTTCTGACAATTTATTGTAGGTTAATTCGTCCCGCCCTGGAGCGAATACAAATATGTGAGGAATTTCCTTACTGTTCCTTTTGCAATGGCTTCCTGGTAACATATTCATGCTTCTATAAAATTTTCAGGTCATTATGATATTATTTGGTTATCGGTTTAATATTTTCATGCATATACTAACAGTAGGCCTTGGGAAATACATGTTCTATTCTATCTGTAGGTGCTACTGATATTTTTTTGTTTCCTTGAATGCAGGTCTTCGAAATCAGAGAAGAATGAAGGAGTCAAAAATCATATACACAAGCGGCGGTGACATTTTGGTCTGCCCATCTTACTTGTGGGCATGCGGAAGAAAGATTGTTATCCATGGATGTGACAAGAAACATATTTGACGCTCCTATCCCCTAAAATGGAAGGAGACATATTGTAAAACAACTTTAGAAGCATATCAATAAATAGGGCCATATTCCACATTGCTTTTATCTTGTGTTGATTCGTCTATTTCCTTTCCTTTTATGCATTTTCAATACATAGGCTTTTAGCGTTAAGTCTGGTTTTAAAAGCATCGCACTTAGCATTTTCCTTTTTGTTTTCGTATCCTCGTGCTTTCAGATAGAGTTCCATGAACTAAAGTTAAGGGGATAGAGTTATCCTATGGATAGATTTCCATAAATTAGAGTTAAGGGGAAAGAGTTCTCCTATGGATATAGTTCCATGAACCATAGTTAAAGGGATAGAGTTCTCCTGTGGATAGAGATCCATGAACTTGAGCATAGGGGATTGAGATATGCTTTGGACAGAGGTCGATAAACATTGTAATAGGAAATTTGTTTCCAAGATATATGTTGAGAAAATTTAGAAGAAATAGTTTCTTTGTGGACGTAGCCCACATTGGGTGAACCACGTTAAATTTGTGTCTCTCATGTGTGTGATGATTTGTGCATTGCTTTACTACATATATTGATGATATTGGTTGATACTATTTTTGGAAATATATTGCAATTGATAACATTGGATAATATTGTTTGGGAAAGAAAAATAAAATTTGGTCTTATACTATTCACCTCCTCCACTCAGTATAAGTTTGTGTTCTTCATCATAGTCTACTCAAATGGGGAACCAAACTTACATTGAGTGTATACAATTGTGCAAAACTACCAAAGTTGAGCGCCATAGTTGGATCATCGAGTATCTATTTTTATTGACCCTATGGATTCTACTTCTTTTATTAAATCTAATAAAGGATGTGGAGAACCAAAACAAACCCAATATATGGTAACTGAGCTAATCTTCTTTTATTAGGAAAATGGATACTAGTTGATCCATTAAAGAGTGAAGTCCTAAGTCAATCCCTATAAATATTTTATAAGTCAAATGTTTTATCAAATGTCAAATATTTATTTAGAATTTTTCCAAAAAGGCTAATACTATCACATTTCCACATAGAAAAAATATATTTATATTTTGGACAAAGAAGTGTGAAGTAACATTTCAAGAGTTAAAATAGTAAAGCACCTATTTTTGTTATACTAGATCCAGTGAACTTTTTTTTAGCATGCATGAATGCTTACAAGGAAGGGTCAAGGGATATCTTCTTGTAGCATGGATGTGTAATTACATATAAATCAAGAAAATTTAAATATTATAGTGTGAAATACCCTACATACAACTTGGATTTGGCTATAATCATCCATAATTTAACAACGTAGAGGCATTATCTACTAGAGAAAATATTTAAAGTAAAGTCAAATCACCAAATTTTAAGGTATATTTTCACTTAACTAGATCTAAACTCCTTACAACATAGATAGTTTGAATTCTTATATGAATATAATTCTGATATCCATTATATCAAGGGTAAGGATAATAAGGTCACATATTCCATGAGCAAGAGAAGATACATGTGTGCTTCAATACTAGTAAACATGGACCTTAAAAAATAACTTAAGAATAAACTTTAGGGTGATTCATGGTATGATGAAGTTAGAGGTACTCAAATTTTTAGTGAGTTAAGGATAAATATATAGGTTATTTTGTTGATGATGATGAAGCACCTAGATCTCAAAAGATTTTATATGTACCAAAAATAGGTGTGTTGAGATATATTATATTTATTGAGACATATAAGGTGTAGGTCCCGTAAGAGAGAGAGCAAATAATATATTGAATCATTAACCTAATCAATACAATATTCTATGTTTAAATAATAGACTAATAACCAATAGTGTAGAGAATCTTGCAAACTACCCTCTAACAATAGAATAGGGAGGGAGTTATGTGATGCTAACCACTAATCTAGGTAGAGAGTTCTAACCATAACACTAACCTAAATATCTGATACAGGATATTTAGGTACTTACCTAGTTTAACCATGAGGCAAAATATCTCATGGTAATTACATAGAAAAGTAAATGTAATAACCCCACGTAGTGTAATGCAATACACTATCTTATTTTACCCTAACATCCCCCCTTTATTACATTACTTTGATATACAAAGTTTACTCCAAAATAGTTGAAATTTGACACGTCCAAGTGCCTTTGTAAAAATATCTGCAACCTGTTCGTCGGTGGGAATGTGTTGGAGCTTGATTTTGTGCTTAGGAACTTCATCACGAATGAAATAAAAATTTGTATCAATATGCTTAGTTCGTTCATGATGCATTGGATTCTTGACCAAGTTCAAAACACCCGAGTTGTCACAAAACATGTGAATGGGAAGTTTCTTTGGTAGGCCCATGGTAGCCAAGATGCGACTTAGCCATATCGCTTCACACACAGCTCCACGTGCAGTGTGATATTTCGCATCAGTTGAAGATAAATCAACCACCTATTGCTTTTTACTATGCCATGAGACAGGACCAGATCCAAGATGAAAAACATATCTTGATGTTGATTTTCTTTCATCTATGAATCCAGCATAATTAGAGTCAGTGTAACTCTGTAAGAAGAATGAGTTATTCTTCTTATACTCTAGACCATAATCGGCACTACCCTGAATGTAGTGTAGGACTCTCATAGTTGCTTTCCAATGGGAGACCTTTGGTTCTTGCATGAACCGTGAGAGATAGTTTACAGCATAAGTAATATCTGGTCTAGTATTAGTTAGATAGATGAGGCTTCCAATCATCTATCTATAAAGTGTTCCATCTACCTATGGTTGGTGAGTCTTCATATCATGATAACTTTAGCCCTGATTCCATCAGTTTTGCTTTGGGTTTACAATTAGTCATACGATATTTTTCTACTAAAGTCTTGGCATACTTTGTCTGAGTCACCCTAAGATGATTCTCTTTTTATTCTATCTCAAGGCCAAGACAGTAGTGGAGAAGTCCTAGATCTATCATATCAAATGACTCTTTCAAGTCATATTTCATGGCGTTAATCAAGTTCTTTTGATTTCCAATGATGATCAGATCATCTACATATAACACAAGAATCACTATCTCAGAACCTATGTTCTTGATATAGAGATTTGCATGATATGGACTTATCTTAAATCCATGTTGCAATAGGTGACTATCCATTTTTATGTACCATGCTCTTGGGGCTTGTTTTAGCCCATATAATTATTTGACCAATTTGCAAACATGTTTCTCATGGACTACCTCTATAAATCCAGGAGGTTGAGTCATGTACACCTCTTCTTTTAAGTCACCATTAAGAAAGGCGCTCTTTACATCCATCTGATGTAATTTCTATCCAAAATGTGTTGCCATAGCACAAAGCACTCGAATGGCGGTCATCCTTGCTGTAGGAGCAAAGGTTTCTTCATATTCAAGCCCTTACTTTTGAGCATAGCCCTTCACCACAAGTCGGGCCTTATGCTTATCTATAGTTCCATCTACCTTATATTTTACTTTGTAAACCCATTTGTAGCCTATGGGTTTCTTTCCTTTAGGAAAATACACTAGCTTCCATGTTTTATTCTTTGAGGGAGTTATATTCTGTATCCATAGTTGTCTTCCACTGAGGTAGTCTAAATGCTTCATCGACTATAGAAGGTTCATTCTCATCATATGCTGACAAGTAAACCCTCTCCTCATCTATTTCCATCTCATATTCCCTTGGTAACTCTCTATCAACAGAAAGATCTTGAAAATTTGCACAAAGATCATCAACTGAAGTGGATGCTTCATTATTTTCTTTCTGCGTCATGCTTCATGTCTTTGGATGATTGAGAGTAATATAAGGTGGGGAAGTGAGTTTAGAGTCTTTCATTGTGCTTGTATACCATTTGGGTGGTTTTTTTTGCTGTGAAGAAGGAATTTGATGTTCCTCCTCATCATCTAGGTATACTGATGTAGTGTTGGGTGTGAAAGCTTCATCAAATACTACATCTCTACTAACATGTATCTTCTTGGTAAATGGGTCTATCAACCGATAGCCTTTTGAAAATTCATCATATCCAAGAAATACACAAGGTAGGGACTTCTCAACTAATTTCTTTTCTCCTTGGGTATATGCATAAATGCCTTACACCCAAATACTCGTAGATGAGTTATGGACGGTTTCCTACCACTCCATGATACCTAAGGAGTCATACCTTCAATAGCCCTTGTGGGAGCCCTATTCAGAAGATATATTGTAGTTTGAACAACTTTAGCCCAGTAAGTTTGCTCAAGGTTGGCCCCCTTAAGCATACATCGAACCATTTCCATAATGGACCGATTTCTTCTCTCAACAACCCCATTGGATTGAGGAGTATAGGTAGTTGTTAACTGTCTCTTTATCCCATGTGTCTGTAAAAATGAGAAAAATTCTTTTGATGTGTATTCCCCCCCTCGATCTGAATGGAGGGTATTAATAAAGCATCCTGATTCCTTCTCAACAATCTTTTTGAACTATTGAAAATAGGAAAATGCTTCAGACTTCAACTACAAGAAGAAGACCCACATTTTCCATGAGTGATCGTTGACAAACAATTGAAAATACCTTTTTCCTCCACAACTTGTAGACATGGGACCACACAAATCTATGTGAACCAACTCCAAAGGTACCTTAGCTCAAAAAGAGCTAGGTTCAAAAGGTACTCTATGTTGCTTTCCTGATAAGCAATCAGAGCACACTGGCAAAGTATATGAAATAGTAGACAGTCATTTCACCATTTGATATTTACTCAACTCTAGTAAACATCCTGAACTCAAATGCCCAAATCTCTTATGCCAAAGAGAAGTGGCCTCCTTTGTGGTTACTGCCAATGTAGTATGGGTAGAGGTAATTGCATCTAAGACAAACAAATCATGTTTGTATGAACCTTTTGCTATATGTTTTCCCTTCTTAGTGATAAAGCAACGTTTCTTTTCTTTGTACACTTTGAAATTGACATTCATGTTATTGTCCAAGATTTGTGGAACTGACAAGAGATTATTCTTCAATCCTGGTACATAAATAACTTTTTGAATATTACATTCTCCATCTGGAAGGGAGACAGAAACACTTCCTTCTCCCTGAACTCAATAGGTCTGATCATCAGCAATGGTGAACGGTCTACCTTCTCGAGCCACAAATGTTACAAACCAAGATTTATCGCCAGTCATATGTTTGCTAGTGCTTGAGTCTATGTACCACATAGAGTCCTTGTGGGAGGAATTTGTATGTGTCATGAGCACTTTGTGTGCTCTCTCAGAATTTAAACTAGAATCTTCAACTGCAATGTGTCCCTTTTGCTATTTGTTCTTGTTCTTAGGTTTGCCTTGGCCCTTTTGGTTTCCTTGTTCATTGGGTGTTTTTTTCTTAAACCAACATATTTTGGTTTCATGAGTGTCTTTGTCGCAAATCTTACAATATTGCTTCTTCTTCAAAATCTCTTTGGCTTTACCCTTTTCTTGATTAGAAGAAGAACCTTTCTATTGATTCCACTTTTTCTTACCACCTTGTATTTTTGAGAAAAGAGCATTTTTGGATGCCTCATCTCTTTGGATTTGATTAGCTTCTTCTGTTTGAAGCATGTTTACCAACTCGATAAAAGTTACTGTCCTGCCAGAAACTTGTAGTGAAGTGATCAATATTCAGTAGGAGTCAGGAAGAGCTCTCAAAATTATAGATTTCAATACTTGGTCTTCCACTTTCTCTCCTAAGGATAGCAATTTTATTTTCAATTATGTGACTCTAAAGAGGAATAGCTCTACTATTTATCCTGATTTCATATATAGAGTATAAAGTTGTGTTTGGAGGTTAAGAATCGTTGATTGATTATTTCCCTCATATATGGTATTTAAGGCATCCCATGCTACCTTACCAGTCATAGCTTCACTTATATGAGGTTGGATATCATCAGTAATAGCGAGCAAGATCATTAAGGATAGTTTTTTATCCTTTTTATCAAATTATCTTTGATCTGCTCCAGGTGATTAAGGTCTAGTGACACTTCCATACACTATGGACCACAAATCCTCTACAGTTAAAATAACTTTTATCTTAGTCTTCCAAGCTAAATAATTTGAACCTTTGAGGAGTTGGCTCTCAGTGAGATACTTGTGTATCATGGCCATGGTTTAGGTTTCAAATTTGATAGGACTAAGATGGTTGTATCTTGCACTATACCCTCAAAAGAGTATATGGAAGTTTTTTTAATTCACCTCTATAAGATATTTAATGGCACCTGCCTTAACACCCTAAACAAGGGATGAGAATTTTGAGGAATTTAAGCCAAACAAGATAGAGCAAATGAAAAAGGGATTGGTTGAGAGACTTGTGATTGTTCTCTCTAGGATATTTAATGGCACCTGCCTTAAAACCCTTCAAGAAGGATGAGAATTTTGGAGGAAATTAAGACAAACAAAGAGAGTTAATCAAGGTGTGTTTTTAATTTTGACCTTTGGACGGGGTAAGTAAAATTGACTGTTGTTCAACCTGTGCAAAGTGTAGCACATTTTGAGTGAAATATGGGTTTCTAAAAATGCTTCTGCCAATGTTGTTTTGTGAATGATTTAAGTGCACATTTAAAACATTGATGTTAGTGCAAATAATCAAAACATGAAAGCAACCCACATTATTATCACTATAGGTGTCGGGTTCAACCGAGAATGCACTTAGTAAAAATTCAATTTTTGAGAAAGGTGTTGAGTACAATCGAGATTGCACCTTTCTTACAGTTTTGAAGAGTCCTCCCTTGTTCTTTACAATTTTGTAAATAATAGAAGCAACAAAATGACTTCTATCTCCTCCTTAATGTTTTACAAAATTGAATAATTTTTTAGCACTCCTTTCAAGACAAGTCGACACACGACCCGTGTTTGAAAGGCTTCCAGACCAGTCGACAAACAACTTTGGTATTGTCTTCAACAATGTATCAATGTAGGAGTGAAAAAAAAAATGGTTTTGGATCTCAAGTTTTGACAACAAAAATATTGCTAGTTTATGTTTTTATGTCCCATGTCTTGAAGGAGAGAACAAAAGCAATATGTGTTGTGTTGGAAAAAAAATGAAAGAACCTTTTATGCTCCCTAAATCACTTCAAGCCTTGTGTTTTGCAATAGAAATGTGAAGTTCTATGTCTTCCTAAATGATGATGAAGGAAAAAAATATAGGTCTTATGAGGAGTTTATTGCACAATGTTGTTGAAGAACACCTTTTGTTTTGCAGCCAAAAAAAAATGCTTTGTCTTTTTATCTCCAATGTTTGAAGAAAAACTAAAGAATTTTAAGGCATTAGTGGCAAAAATGTAAAGTTTTGGCTTTGGTTGTGTTCTTCTTGTTGTCTATTTTAATGTATAAATTTATCAAAAATAAAGATGAATCTAATAATAAAATACTTGTTTTAAACAAAAAACCATTGATTACTAGAAAAAAATGATTTTTCATTAAAAATTGGTATGAAATTATTAAAAAAATCTATAAGTTTAATAAAAGAATACAAAAAAAATAAAAAAATAAAAAAAATACCTTGTTTTCTGGGTGGAGGTGGTTCGATCGTGCAACCTTGCGGCTTCTATGTGGCCGCCTTAGTCGAGTGAGCCACCAGGCTCTTCGAAACAACAACATGTGCATTGTTATTTATCTCCAGTCGAGCCAAGTCAGATGTAAAAATAAACATGAGCAAAATTTAATGCGTCATGGGGTTTTGATCGGGCGACCTGGCAGATATGACAGATAGCCTTAGCCAGTAGACCACCCATTTTCTTTGAGATCGTAACGGAGAACAGGGGCTTTATGAAGTTCACGAAAAAAAAAAATTAAAAAAGTGAGACTTTTATCCCACATGCATCCCATAGTGGGATGCAAAGGGGTTTTGAAGGCGAAGGCCTCCCCTTTACCGTTGATTGCCTTCAGGCAATCGACCAGAGTCACCTGCCATTTTGGATGTCACCATGTGGCGCTAGGGGTAGGCCAATCAGTCTGTCAGTCCTGTGGCGATGTGCCACCTGTCGATGTCATGTTCGATCAACATTGGTCCAGTGGCAATGTGTCACATGTCGATGTCATGTTCGATCAGCGTCGGGTCCTGTATGTCTGTGTTAGCATCCTGTTGGCACGTGTGCCACATAACGCAAGTTGAGTCATCCAGGTAGCACCTCAATGCATGCAGTCTATGCCACGCATCGATCTGGGATTGGAGGGCCTCCTACCCTCTCAAATCCCTATGTAGGGTCTAGGTTCCACGGGGAGGGGAGGACGCTCCTGCCCTCTCTGCTCTCCCATGCATGGGCCACGTGGCTGCTTTGCCTACGTGGCTTTGCGGGCCCTGGGCCGGTGTGGGAGCCAAGGCTTAGATGCCTCCAAATTTTGACCATGATCGGTCTAGGAGATCGTGGGCCCTGGTCGGCATCGACTGAGTCGGCCAGGTCTACGGGCCCTTGGCCGACATCGACTGATTCGGCCAGGTCTGTGGGCCCTTGGCTGGCGTCGACCAAGTCGGCCTGATCTATCGACCAAGCGCATCGACTGTTGGCCTGAGGAGGAGCACTACGGCTGCTCTGTAGGAGTTATTCCATGTTGAGCCCGCGGTTGCTCCATGAGGGACTCTCTGCATCGAGCACCTCAACTGCTCTGTGGGAGTCCATTCGAACAATTTGGAATGAGCAAATCTCGTATTCCCCAATCTAATGATACCAATGTAGGTCTCGTAAGAGAGAGAGCAAATAATATATTGAATCATTAACCTAATCAATACAATAGTCTATGTTTAAATAATAGAATAAATAACCAATACTGTAGAGAATCTCGCTAACTACCCTCTAACAATAGAATAGGGAGGGAGTTGCATGATGCTAACCACTAACCTAGGTAGAGAGTTCTAACCATAACACTAACCTAAATATTTGACATAGGATATTTAGGTACTTACCTAGTTTAACCATGAGGTAAAATATCTCATGGTAATTACATAGAAAAGTAAATGTAATAACCCCACGTAGTGTAATGCAATACACTACCTTATTTTACCCTAACATAAGGTACCATATATAGTCCATCTAAGGGTGAAAATAATATATATTGATCTAAGATAAAAAAAAAATTGTTAGGGATAAAGAAAGATGTAGCAAATGTTTTAGCAAGGTGTTTAGAGTATCAATGTGTAAAGGTTTAGCATCAACATCATGTAGGCTTATTATATCCCCATAAAATCCTATAATAAAAGTATAATGTAGTGTCCATGGACTTTATTATAGCATTATCATCAACTCAACAAAGGTATGTCTCAATTTGGTGGTCGTAGATAATTTGATCAAAGCTACACATTTTTTACCCATAAGAAATATATTTGAGGCTAGGTATGTGGCTCAACCTAATGTTAAATAAGTCCTTAGATTTGATGTAGTACCTAAAATGATTATATTAGACTAGAATTCCTTATTCATAACATGCTTTTGGAAGAGCTTTCAAAATGTGATGGTTGTTCAATTAAACTTTAATACAACATATCACCCTAAGAAAAATGGATAATCAAAAAGAGTAAATTATGTCTTGGAAGATATAATATGAAAGTATGCAATGGATAAGCCTAAATAATGGGAGAAGTATCTAGTTTGGTTGAATTTGCTTATAACAATAGTTATCATCATTCCATTTGGAAGGCACTCTATGAAGCATAATATGGAAGACCTTGTAGGACACCTTTAAGTTGGGACCAACTTGAGAGTAAATCTATCATTGGGACAAAAATATTATAGGATATAGAGAACCAAAACAAACCCAAGATATAGGTAACTGAGCTACACTAATTACATAGAAATTAAAGAAGATTTTTCTAGTGGGTGATAATGTATTTATTAGAGTTCAACCTCTTAAAAGCTCTATCACTTTGGAAAATGAGCATAACTTATACCCTAGTTTGTGTGTCCTTTTGAAATTCTTGAGAGAATAGGACCAATAGCATATCACATTGCTATTTCACCTAAATTTTCTTGTATACATAATGTTTTTCGTATATGTATACTCAAAACATTTATGTCCAATGCCTCTTATATGCTTGATTATAGAAAAGGACAAGGATCTCAGCAATGGATCTCTTATCATGCTTGAAAGAAGAACTAAATAACTTAGAAATAGAACAGTAGATCAAGTATTGTTTCAATGGTTTGGAAAAGGACAAGGATCTCAGCAATGGATCTCTTATCATGCTTGAAAGAAGAACTACATAACTTAGAAATAGAACAGTAGATCAAGTATTGTTTCAATGGAATAACCGTAATATGAGTTAAACCACATGAAAATATTTACATAAAATGCACAAGCTTATCCACACTTATTTGATTAACTTTTAGGAGGAAATTCTTATAAGGGGAAAGGTTTGTAATGTTTTCCTTTTTAATCCTTTGGTAAGCATAAATCTATGGATTATTAAATGATAATAAAATATAAAATATTTATAATACCATATTGGATTCTGTGTAATTATTTCGATGTATAATATCAATCAATTAAAATATAGTTAATTTTGATGATGATTTCACTAAATTAATTAACCATGTGGAAAAACCAAAGTGTTCATGTGAGAATCACAATTGAGGGTAAAGCAATTAAAAAATTGTAGAAACTAAACAATGTGTGGTTTACAGCATTCAAATACCTATTAACAAATAAACCTACGAATCGATTTCATATACAAATCTGGCAGATTACTTTAACAGCGATCTTAAAAATTACAGGGTCTACTTGTTCGTTGGTTATTCCCATTTAATATTTTTTTACTTCTCCTTTATCCAATGGATCTTAAAAAATACAACGTTAAAGTAGATTTAACTGAGAAATCATTTATTGTGGACTTTTAAGCCAGCTGCGTTTCAAAAATATCTTTTCCATACAAGTCAAACATACGACATTTCGTAAACGAGGTTTCTAACCGCCTAAACTTTCTCCTTCGTTGGTGAGGGTAGGACCGCGGTAATTGCCACTGGGCTTTCATGTCACTCGTGAAAGTTTCAGAGCGTCCTTCTTAGACTGGTCGTTCGCAAAGAGACTTTATGGCGCAGACCTTTTTAGGACTGATAATAGACAGGACCTGTCTCAAGTTCTAAATAATATAATATAAAGTTTTTTTTTTAATTTAAGAAAAAATATGTTTTTTAATTTTAATTAGAATAGGTTGAAGTATATAAAAAATATATATATTATTTATATGGTATTGAGATATAATTGTAGTATATTTTTTAGTTTTTATTTATAAGATCTACATTCAAATTCAAAACTTTTTAAAACATATACTTTACTTTTAAAAAATTATTAAAATAAACAAATAAAATTAAACTCATTAACTTAAGTTTACCAACAAAAGGTTTATAATAATAAATGAATCAACAACATTTGACTTGCTATTTGTCCTTTTATTGACAAGACATAACATTCAACGAGAAAAGGTAGAGAAGCACATGCATAGCAATACGTTAGTCCTTCCTCAACCAGCCGTTGCCTTTGTGGGCTAAGCCAGCTGTCCATCTTACTCAATGCTTCCTTGTATTTTGGACATTAACATATATTTTCTATTTAAATGTTATATATTTTGGATTATATATTTTTATGCACATCTTTCATTACCATCTTTATAGATAAATAACACGCATGCAGATTAGATACCATATTTATAATTCAAGTGTTAAATAAGATATGGATAGAGTAATTTTCTTGATAAATAAATATTTTTTTAATTAAAAATTTTAATTTTTATCAAATATTTTATTGATTTAAAATTTAATATAAAAATTGAAGTGATTTTTAATTAAGTAATTTATAAATATAAAATACAATTATGATTTTAAAATTTTATTAAGCTTTTTATTATTTTTAAATTAAACAGTTATGATTTTTTAAATGTAAATTGCATGGTAATGTTTAGAACTTTTAGTAAAAGATTAGGTTAAAACAATAAAAGAAAAAACTGAAGTATCTATTATTTAAATTTTGATTTATTTGAAAAGTTAAAATATTTAAGATAAAAAAAAATAGTTTGGATGTTATCGGTAAAAAAATATATATTATTTAAGTAAATTGTATGGTACAGATTAAAATTAATTTTTATGTTTTACTAGAAGAAAATAAAACCTTAATTTTCAAGTTATTTGTAAAAGATATTTTTAAATTTATTTTTCCTGGTTTTATGAAAATAAATCATGACAAGGGGCGACCAGGTTCCTTCTTAAAAACCTACATAGATTCATTGAAAAAAAATGATGTAAACACTTCCCATTAAATAAAAAGTGTTACTAATTAAAAAAAAGAACTTGTAAAGGTCACTTTTTTCCTTTTTTTTTTTTATTAGTGGGTGGAAGGGGTTTTGAAAGGATCCTCAAACCTTTTTACATTATCAAGAATAAGACAAACTAGAAACCAACACAAGTAGGGTAGAGAGTCTCTAGGATAAGACACCAAGAAGACCTACTTAAGAGCTAAGAAAACCTGCCAAATTAAAACCCAAGTACATCACTAAGCACCAAAAACAAGCAATGGTTTCACAAATAAAACTGCAGTGAGAACATGGACCATTTTGTAATAGATTAGAAGAAGACATGTGTCCCACAAAAATACCAATCCTATCCAACCAAATAACATCCCACAGAATGATATTAAATATTAAATCAAAGTATTACCATTTAACATACTCAAATCATATATTTTATTATTGTGCCACACATGGAGGGATAAGATGACCTTGCTAGTGATATTTGTTAATACTTTCCTTGACTCCACAATCAAATTTTGAACATTTCATGAAGAGTTTTGGGATCCCTTAAGGTAGTTGATAATATTAAGCAAATACTCCTCTATACTGAGTTTAGTACAATGAATGTAGGTGAGCGAGGATAAACCTTGATAGAGCACTCTTGCTTCAAAAACATGATTGGTTTGAATTCCTAGATTTTTTGCATAGGTGAGGATAATATTTCCATAGTAATCTCTAAAGATACCACTAGCTCCTATAATCTCTAGGTTTCCCTTAGTAGTGTACCTAAAATTTAGCTTGATCTAACCATTCGGTGGAGGAGTCCAACGAATTTAAGATCTTTCAACAAGGACTAGGGAAGGAAAGGAGGGATACAAAGAAAGGTTCAAAGAAGCAAAAAAATCGTAACCTCAATAGGTAAGTCAATAGACTCTTGAGAAGGGACCAATTTAGAATTTTCAACAACAAAAACAAGCATGCGATTACTGATAGAGAGGGTCCTTACAAAAGGCTCAAGAATTTCTCTCAATCTAAATTTACCAAAGATAATGAGAAAAGTAGACTATCCAAAGAGACTTGATATAAGACCCACGAAAAGGATTGGATCATTGAACACAAAGGTCTAAAATCGATTTGGGATGGGTCCAGACTATATAAAAACCTTGAAAATAGAATGGACCTTTAAAGAAAATGGACATTCAAGAAAAATGTGGTGGGATGAAAGACAGAGATAGCAATAGTTGGGAATGATCATACCTCTAGTCAACAGGTTATCGATGGTAAGAATTTTATCATGGATAATAAACCAAGAAAAAACCAATATTATGGATAAGATGTTTGAGCCAGATGATATTGGTAAGAAACTATTTCTCTTTAGACCCCTTAGCTAAGAAATAGGTAGACCTAACTACGAAATGCCCATCCTCAGTAGATTTATAGATGAGATAGTCACCATCATTTGAACTGGTAATAACGTAAGTTTTAAGAATATTGAAGAGAGTTCTTACTGCTTGAACCTATCGTCATAAATATTTCTAAAAGTAATATTTTTTGACACATTTCTCTTGCTAGAAGAATCAATAAATTTGCACATCTTATCACCAAAAATATGGTTTATAGTGGGTTTGATGGTGATTAAGATGGGTTCTTCCATTAGTGGATGATATTTTAGCTAGGGGCCCCTTCAAAAGTACATAATTATTCCATTACATAGCTGTCATCTAAGCTCTTTCTTGATAATCGATCTAGATTTAATAATAGAGTTCGAGAATGCAGGTCCCATTAGAAGAGGATCTTATAAGGTGTGCATGTTTTCTTTTTCACACTACATGACCTTAATCTATTGGCTTGAGGAGCACATTAGGAAGAACAAATATCTATCATTCAAAATATAATAATTATAAGGTTAAAAATAGTTTAAGTTTTGAGTTGCAAACCTTAAAATATGATTAAATTATTTATCTTCTCTAAATTTTTGATGATGAATTTTTTAAATAATACTTGTAATAAATGTATTTTAAAGTATAATTATAGTAAGCTTAAATATTATTATATTTCACATTCTAAAATAAAATATGTTTTCATCGATCGAACATTTGTCCCTTTCCTAGTGCTTTTAGCGATGTAAAAGGTTTTAAATGATTATGGCATGGTGGTTATAAAGGTGGAATGCGCAAAGATCTATGTGGCAACTTTTGGGATGGACAACGCAGAATACTTTAGCTGCCATAATAATCCAGACAACCTATTGGGATTCGTGGCAGCTACCGATTCCACCATGTAGATTCAAAAATAAATAAATAAAATATGTTTTCATCTCAACTCCCCTTAAAGTATAATATATCCTTTTTCATTTTTTTGGGTCTCTTTTATCTACCTATTTTATATCTAAATATGTATAAGTTGATTTTTAATTGGACCATGAGCATGTTAGCTTTCCAATTGATATTTACCCTTATATAGGACTTTTAGTGTTTAGTATATAAGGTTAATTTTAACAAGATGACATTCTCTCTTTCTTCCTAACTTTTTTTCTACATAGTTGCTTTAAATTATTATTTTTAAAATTTCTTTATGTTTGTATTACTTTTGGGCATTCATTAAGTTTATATTCTATTTGTTTACCTACTTATTGTTTACTCCATCTATACCTTGTTTCTTTTGTTTATATCTTTTATTAAAGTTTTAAATAATTTGTTCAATTTATTTAAATATACTAGAAGATAAACCATAGCAATTGCCTCTATATGAAAGGTTATTATTTCTTCTAAAATAATCTCATATGGAACTCTTTTATTTTTAATTTATTTGTAATCAAAAATTTCTAAATACTCTCTATTTATCTCTATTTTGATTCTAATGTTTCCCAACTGATAATTCACATCCATACAGCATCATTTTCACTATTAATAGCCCAAATAAAACTCATATGGGCTTCTAGTCCCATAATTTAATCTCTCTACTTTTATTTTGTAATGCAAAAAATGTTCTTTATCCTCCTAGTATTCTATTCATTTTACATATTTTTCAATTGAGCTTATGATTGAAGTCTATCCAAATATTTTTGTAGTTTATTACTTCTTCCAAAAGACTCCCTTCAAAATAAAATTTAACTCAATTTCTTTATTTTGATTAGAGAAGATCATCTTAGTTTTGTTGGTATTTATTTGCATACCTAGCTATTTAGATATTGGATCACATGTTTAGAACTCTTGATGATGCCCTTGTATTGATATGATATTATTGTATGCATGCATTTTCTAAGCAGTCATCAAGTAAAGTAAGATTGTTGTCCTAATAGTTTTGAGTGTGTTTGTAATTTGAGAAATATTGTAGAGATCCAAGGGATAGTTTTTCCTATATATTTAAGAATAATATTAGTAATATGACTTAAAATAAAGTTTAGGAAGGCATATCAATAGTTTGTTATCATGTTTTAAGATAATTAGGGTGAAAAGATAAAAACCCATGGAATATCATCTTGTTCTTAAGTAGTTCAAGGATGTCTTACCCATGCTTATGCATAATGAGGCATCCCCGAAATATATTTATAAAAATAAGGTAAATCTATTTTAAAATCAAGGCGAATCGTATCGAAAATCATGTAGAAGACATGATAAGTTATATTTTTTCCACCCAAAATTATAAAAATTGGGTGAATCAATTGCAAAATCTTGCTACAACATATTTTTCATATATTTTTGTGATTAGACAACAATATTTACCAAATACATCATTTTAGGTTTCTAAGATATAGTATCCTTTAAGGGTTTCTGCATTTTATCCTTACTAGATCTTTACTTGCTTTTTCTTTGGTATCACACTTTAGCAACTTTAGAGCTCATTTTAGAGGTCTTTTGAGGGTTTTTTGAGGATTTTACCAACTACCAAACCAATCATAGATCATATTAAAGCATCTCGTCGAGCTTTATGGTTTCAAAAACAAAATTAAAAATAAATATCTAGATCAAAAGTTATACCTTTTAGAATATTTTCTACTTCAAAAGCAAAAATAAAACATCGTGCATTTGGCTTATCATCCATTTTTTATTATCCATCGTTCATCATCCCCCTTTATATTTTCCATCATCCATTGTCCCTCTTTTTTCTTTCCATCATCCATTGTCTCCCTTTGTGTTGTCTATCATCTGTCATTACCCATTGTGTTATCCATCTTCCATCTTCACTCTTTTTTCTATCTATCATTTGTTGTCCCTATTTCTACTATTTGTCATCCATCATTCCCCTTTCTGCTATCTATCATCCATCATTGCTCTTTCTATTGTTCATCATCCATCATCTCTCTTTCTACTTTTTATCATCTGCCATCACCCTTTCTGATGTCCATCATCCATTGTTACCCTTTTTACTATCCATTGTTTGTTATCCAAAAATGTTGTCCCCATTTCTGTTATCCATCATCTACAAATATCATCCTCTTTTTGTTGTCCATAATCTATTATTGCCCTTTCTGATGTCCATTGAACCCCTTTCTTCTACCTATCATCCAATATCCCTCTTTTTATTTCCTATCATGTGTCATCCCCCTTTTTATTCCCTATCATATATCATTTGATGTCACCCTTTCTACTCTCCATCGGCCTCCTTTCTGCTACCTATCGTCCATCATCCCTCTTTTTTTTGTCTATAATTCACCATCTCCCTTTCTATTGCCTATCATTTGTCACCCCTCTTTTCATTGCTACAATTTTTTTCCTTGCTACAAGTCATTTTTTATTGTTGTAGGTTTTCATTGTTGCAAGTTTTTGTTGTTGTAGGTTTTTCATTGCTATAGGTCCTTTTTTGAGGAGAATCAATATTTTAGATGTAGGAGTATTGTTGTCACATTAGGTATATATACTAGTGGTATAATAGGTAAATTTGATTATGTAAATAATTTTTTTTATAATTTCAAGGTGAAAAGATCCACTATTTAGGTGAGAATATTGGCAATTTAAAATAAAAATAGTGAAATTATTGTCAAAGCAAGGTGATCCAAACCCAAAAAAAATTACCTTGAAAATTCAAGCAAATGGACCTTGATCAAGGGTCCCCATATTCGTCAATTATAGATATCTTAAATTCACACATTACCACTTCTCCCATCATCACAGTTGATCAATTTGCAAAGCCTATAAAATTTACATATTTTAGTCTCAAAATACTATTTTTCTTCATAAGGCCCTTGGAAGACTCAAGCCCCTTCCTATGCTTAACTTTGGGTCCTTATATGACCACCATCATGACTTAACCTTAGTCAAATATTTACCTTTGTTAAAAATTACTTTATTGTCAAACCCCACCCCATGGTCAATCTAATTCATGGCCACCTCACCTAGTCTACTCTTTGACTAGCCTAGTATCCGCCTCACCCAATTAACCCTAGCTAAACCTATGGTTAACCTAATTAGGGTTAACTTTAACACTTGGTCTACACATCCCCCTATGTGCATTTAGGACCTTAAATACCATTTGGAGACTGTTATGTTCAAAGGCATGGGAGACATGGTGAATCACACAACTCACCCAAAAGTCAACATTTGACCTAGGGTCAACCTAACCCTGGTTAAATCTAACTCTTGCTCCATTTTAAATCCTCATGTGGATTTGAATTCATAAATGACTTTTGAAGACTTTTTGGTTTTCAAGGCATGAGCAAGGGTGACTCACATTCCACCTCATCCATATCAACAACTAACCCACGGTTAACCTTACTACGGTTAGGGTTTAATCCCAACTCCACTCCACATCCCCATGCTCATTTATGACATATTTTAGAGCATGAGATATGTTTCTTCTGTATAATAATTAGACTTTTTGTTTCTATTTGTTAATTTAATTAGCAAAGGGAAATTTATGAATCTTGTTTTGACTGTGATTGAAATAGAAAAATTTTGAATTATTCCTTTATAGCCATTGAATCAAAATTACATGTAGCTTGCATTTTAGGGTAAACTATCTATTGCACCTTTCTTGTCTCAAAAAGGAAGGAGGAATCATTTTTCATCAAAGTGCATTATTTAGTCTTAAATTTTATTTGCTATATTTTTGTGTGTGTATCATAGATCAAATATAAGAAAAATATCAAAATTGAAAGGGTTCATGCTAGATAGAAGTGGATCTTAGGAGAAAACTTGGTTCCCGAGTTTCCTTAGAAAAGTAGGTGTTTGCAAAAATACACATTAAACATAATCTTAGTCTTATCACTTTTATTTCCCCTAATCTTAAAGTGAGAAAAGAAAAGAAAAAAGACTACAAGATCTTTCTTTGGTGCACCCTTTTTTCCCTTCTTCACAATAGATTTTTTATGATCTTATATATATAAGGTCGTGTATATATATATATATATATATATATATATATATATATATATATATATATATAATAATTATTAATTATTAATAAAAAAGATATATGTAACTATAAGAAACAGAATTTTTTTTATAAAACAAAAAATTAATAATAATAAATATAGGTGGATATAACAACAAACTTATAAGAGGCAAATTGCATGATTAATCCTAATAGTGAAGAAGTACAATTCCACTTCTTTTTGAAGAGTTGTAGATATAATTATACAATGCGTAGAAACTAAACATTGTGTGGTTTAAAGAATTCAAATACCTATTAACAAATAAACGTACGAGGCGTGTCTAAGTATTTGTTTTCCCTCTTAATGTATTCCTCTGTCTTACTTAAGCCTTCAATGCACATTTTTTTAATGTTGGAAAAAACTCATATTGAACCATCAGATTTTATGGAAGGGGAATTATAGAAATCTGGCAGATTACGTTAAGAGTGAACATAGGCTTCTTGTTTCATATACGTGAATGAGAATATTAACATAACCGGTATTTTCAAACATACCAAGTGCATTTCTTGGCCGTATGTCATGAATCTGATTACATAGCATTGACATAAAAGAAGTCTGTGCTCAAGAGTCAAGACAATTGTTAAGCATGGACAATTTGGTTGCTTCTATGCCTCCTGCTCAGTCTAGTTGCCTGCTGTTAAATTGGAAACAGGAGATATACTTCTCCTTTCGCGAAAGAAGTTGAAACATATACCCGTAGTCCACTCCCTTCATGGTTGATCATGCTTGATCGTGAGACTTCTATATATTACTGTAATTTAATCTTTAATTCAAATAGCCTTTCTTTACATCTCAACCGCTCCTGTTTTATAAAGCTCGGAATTGCTGGCATACTTTTGAACGTGGCCATCAAATTATTTGTGGCCTACGCCGTTGCTGGGGCCAGAAGGCAGTTTATTGATAGAAAAAATCTTTATAGTCTTGACGGGGCCAGCGTTGATGAAGCCGTGACCATCTCCCGGACTCGAACCAGAAGGAAGTTTATCTTGTAACGTTGTTGCTGCGTCACTACTCTTCACAGGAGTGGCCTCAACATATGCGTGGCCGACTCCAGGACTTGGACCAGATGGAAGTTTATTCTTCAATATGCTTACCTCCCAACTAGCCTTCACAGGTCCTGCGTTAATAAATGCATGGCCTACTCCAGGACTTGGACCAGAAGGGAGTTTATTAATCTTCAACCCGCTGGATTTCTGTGGCCGCATAGGCGCCACGTGACCACCTTCCGTCTTATCAGGGCCTGCATCGACTATGCTCCTGATGCCTTTAGGAGCTATATTTTTCCGCAAGAGAGATCTACCTCCATAAGCGGCTTCAATGTGCAACCCTAGTACAATAATAACACCCAGCACTAGAAGGTGTCTCATGGTGGACGATATGCTCTTGAGTCTTGACTGTAACAATTTCTCTTGCACTTTTTCAGAGGGAAATCTATTTACTAATCTGGTATTTAGAACCAAGATCGCTGAAACTGTGATCTGTGGTGACAATAGGAGGAACGCATATGTATATATGGGAGGGATCGCTGCTTTGACTAGCAAAGGTTAATGTGGAATTTTTACTTATTCAAAACAAACGACGGGCTCGAATTGAGTTTGTCCGAGTCAGAGGAGCCTGGTCTCGCCTAAGGTGTGGCGATCAAGCCTCCAACCAATTTTTGAACGAGCGCACCCACCCGTTTTGAACGAACGCGGTAATCGCCTTAAAGACTTTGAACTAACCCGTCTTGAAACATCATGTTAATATGATTTGTTTATCTGATGTTTAGTTAATTTAATATACAAGTTGATATTGGTAGCGTCTACTTGTAAGTTAGACTATTGGGATTCGTTGATTTGATTCTGTATACTTAAAAATTGTAAAAAACCATTTATTGTGGACGTGAAGCCAGTTGCGTGTGAAAATATTTTTTAATACAAGTCAAACATGCGACATTTATTGTGGACTTGAATCCAGTTGCGTGTCAAAATATCTTTTTGATACAAGTCAAACATGCGACATTTCGAAAGCGTAAACGAGGTTCCTAACCGCCTAAACTTTCTTCTTCGTTGGTGAGGGTAGGACTGATATTAGGCTGGACGTGTCTCAAGTGGTAAATAATGAAATATAAGGTCCTTTTAGAACAAGCATTATTTAATGGTCAGAAGGAAAAAATTGTAATATGTTTTTTCAAAACAATTGTTATTTATATGGTGTTGACATATAATAATATATTTTTTTTATTATTTATAAGATTTAATTAAACTTTATTTTAAAAATTCTATTCCAAAAATAAAATTAATACTTATTAATTTATTTTTATATAACAAATTAAAATTTATAATAATATTAAAAAATATATAATTAAATAAAAAATATTACTAATTAAAAAAGAAACATAAGGAAAAAAAAAACAACTTGCAAAGGTCAATTTTTTCATTGCTAAGCGAGTGAAGTTGCATGAGTGTAGATTGACTTTCCAAACAAAACGGGAAAAAAGTGGGGAAGGGATTAAGATATTTTGTGGAGTTTATAAGGTGCACATGATTTCTTATCACGCTACATGACCTTAATCCCTTGGTTTAAGGAGTGCATTATACTATTAATGTATATGGTTGACCAGTTTTCTTTGATTTTTTATAAAGCCTATAACTATACTTATCAATAGGGAATTTAACATACACTCATCACACACCTACCTCCTCACACACTCACCCGTTCATGCTGCAGTTTGAACCTTGAACCTCCCAGAAGAATAAATATCTTTCATTCAAAATAGAATAATTATAAGGTTAAAAACATTTTAAGATTTGTAGTTGCAAACCTTTTAATTATTTATTTTATTTGAAATTTTTATGATGAAATTTTTAAATAATATTTCTAATAAATGTATTTTAAAGTATAAATATGGTAAGTTTAAATATTATTTTATTTCACATTTTAAAATAAAATATTTTTCAATCTCAACTATCCATAGAGTATACATATTCTTTTTTTTTCATATTTCTTTTGGTTTCTTTCATCTACTTATTTTATATATAAATTTGTATAAGTTTATCTTTAATTGGACCATGAGCATATTGGCTCTCCAATTGAAGTTTAACCTTATATGGGCCTTTTAGTGTTCAGCATATAAGGTTAATTTAAATAAGATCACTTTATCTCTTTCTTCCTAATTTTTTCCTACATAGTTGTTTTAAATTATTTTTTAACAAATATCTATCTTTGTTACTATTTGGGCATTTATTCAATATTGTATTCTAATTGTTCATCTACTTCTTATTTTACTCCATCCATATCTTGTTTATTTTGTTTAGATCTTCCATTATAATTTTAGATCATTTGTTTAATTTTCTTAAATATACTAGAAGATAAACCATAGCAATTATCTCTATATGAAAGGTAATTATTTATGCTAGAAGAATCTCATAAGGAACTAACTCTTTTATTTTTAGTTAGTTTGTAATCAAGAGTTTTTAAATCCTCTCTATTTATCTCTATTTTAATTCAAAGTGCCACCAACCTATAATTCACACCCATACAACATCATTGGTACTATTAATAGCCCAAATAAAACTCATATGGCCTTCTAGTCCCATAATTTAGTCTCTCTACTTCTATTTTGTAATGTAAAACTACTTCACACTTCCTTGTCCCAAATTATTTTTGGTTGAGCAAATATTTATGAATCATAAGGTGGAGAAATAAGGATTATATATGTGCATTGTTGGAAATATTTGAGCTAGGGTTTGTGAAACAAATTGTGCATCTTTGTTGAAAGAAATTGGAAACACTTGTGTTAGAGTTTGTGAGCAAATTGTGCTTCACTATTTGAATGAATTTGTGAAGCTTTTGGGTATTGGTTTGAGTAACATTGAATGTGAATAAGCAAGTGTTAGAAATCAGTTTTGTAAAGAAATTTATGCATTGGACTTGAGTGATATTTGGAAAGAACATATTGTTAAATTGTATTGCATATTAGTTTCTATGTGTTCTTGAACAAGAATTCTAGGTAGAATATGTCTAAAGTATTTTGATCAAAGCATGTGTCATGAGCATGATCTGAGTATGTGTTATAAGCAGTTTTGAGTATGTGTTAGGATAGAGTTAAGCAGAGATAGTGAGGTAGATTTGAGTAAGTCTTGTGAGAAGACTTGAAGAAGGTTTGAGGTATATTTTGGTAAGTCTTGTGAGAAGAATTGAAGCAGGTTTGAGGTAGATTTGAGCAAGTCTTGTGAGAAGACTTGAGACAGAGTTGAGATAGATTTGTCAATGTAATGTGTCCATATTTGAGATAGATTTGAGATATATTTGTGCTTGTAATATGTGTAAATTTAGGATAGAGTTGAGACAAATTTGTGCATGTAATGTGTGTATATTTGGGATAGAATTAAGACAAATTTGTGCATGTAATACGTGCATATTTAAGATAGATTTGAGATAGATTTATGTACATAATGTGTGCATATTTGGGATAGAGTTGAAATAGATTTATGCATGTAATATGTGTAAATTTGAGGTAGAGTTGAAAGCTAATTTGTGAGAAGACCTGAGTAAGCCTCGTGAGTAGGCTTGGAGTAGAGTCTAAGGAGAGGTGTCTCTTGTGGATAGAGTTCCATGAACTAGAGCAAGGGATAGGTGTCTCCTATGGATAGAGTTCCATGAACTAGATCAAAGGATAGGTGTATCATGTGGATAGAGCTCCATGAACCAGAGCAAGGGATATATGTCTCTTGTGGATAAAGTTCCATGAACCATAGAAAATGATAGGTGTCTCCTATGGATAGAATTCCATGAACTATAGCAGAGGGGATATATTTCTCTTGTGGATAGATTTCCATGAACCAGATTAAAGAGGATAGAGTTCTCATGTGGATAGAGGTCCATGAACTAGAGAAGAGGGGATAGAGTTCTCCTATAGATAGAGTTCCATGAACCAAAGCAGAGGGAATAGAGTTCTCCTATGGATAGAATTCCATAAACCAGAGCTAAGGGAATAGAGTTCTCCTATGGATAGAGATCCATAAACTAAAGTAGAGGGGATAGAATTCTCCTATAGATAGAGGTCTACAAATTAGAGCAGTGGAGATAAAGGTATCCTATGGATAGAGGTCCACATGAGCATAGGGTATTGAGATATCCTTTGGAAAGAGGCCCATAAACATTGTAATAGGGATTTGGTTTCCAAGAGATCTGTTGAGAAAATTTAGAAGAAATATTTTTTCGTGGATGTAAACCACATTGGGTGAACCACGTTAAATTTGTGTCTCTCATGTGTGTGATGATTTATGCATTGCTTTGAAATGCTATTGATGAGATTGGTTAATACTGCTAAGAAAATATATTATAATTTATAACATTGAATAATATTGTTTGGGAAAGAAAAGTAAAAGTTTATCTTAAACTTTTCACCCCTCTCTTAGTATAAGCTTGTGTTATTCAATATTTGAGTGAACGTCTCTAAGTTAATTCATAGGAAGATTTCCAAGTTGAGGTATACCATCTAGACCTTTCCCTTCTCATCGAGATCTTAATTTTTAGTCTATGCACTAACAACAATATCAAATTAGGCCCAACATAAGTTCTTAGAGCATGTAACCACCAAGATTATATTTTGTGTGGGATCCCTATTTTTTTAGATATTCTTTCTAATATAAAAAAAAAAAGTGAGAAGAAGAATTCCATCACAATCATAGTCTACTCAAATGGGAAACCAAATATACATCGATTGTATGCAGTTGTGCAAAACTACCAAAGTTGAGCACCAAGTAACTATGATTAAAAATTTAGGTAATATTTTGGATCACCAAGTATCTATTTTGATTGACCCTATGGATTCTACTTCTTTTATTAATTCTAATTTAGTAGGAAATATTGATTTGATATAGTAAGAGTTAGGTAAACCTTGGCAAGAGAGAATAGTTTTACGTTCTCTCCAATATATTAAGAGTGAAGTGAATATGTGTAAAATTATTTTCAATATTGGATCACATGTTTAGACCTCTTGATGATGCCCTTGTGTTCATATGATATTATTGTATGTATGGATTATCTAAGCAGTCATCAAGTAAAGTAATATTAGTGCACTAATAGTGTTGAGTGTGTGTAATTTGGGAAATAATGTAGGGATCCAAGGGATAGTTTATCCTATGTATTTAAGAATAATATCAATAATATACCTTAAAATAGTTTAGAAAGGGATATCAATAGTTTATTATCATATTTTAAGATAACTAGGGTGAAAAAATAGAAATACCCATGGACTCGCATAACATTGTTAAGGAGTACAAGGATGGCTTACTTGATGAGTTGCTAAGGTGACCTCCTTCAAGAGAGCTTGACTCCTCAATAGAGATTGTTCTCGAGACTAAACCAATATCCAAGGCACCTTATAGGATGATAGCTATAAAATTAAGTGAATTAAAACACAACTTTAACTATTAGATAAAGGGTTGATTCATCCAAGTGTGTCACCATGGGTCACACCCCTAATTTTTGTTAAGGATTGATAAATGAGATTCTAAAATTATTAGATATAGTTACACCACCATTAAAAGTAGGTAATATTTTCCCATGATGATTATATGTATAGAGAAACATATTTTCAAAGATTAATTTTAGATCAAAGTATTATCAACTATGTATAAAAGATGTTGATATTTATAAAATAGAATTCAAAACTTGATATGAGCATATGATTTTATGATTATTCCTTTTGGGTAAACTAATGTGCTATAAATATTTATAAGTTTAATGAATAGATTATTCAAGATGTACTTGGATATAGGTTTGTTTTCATATTTATTAATGACATATAACCTACTTCAAGAATGAATAAAAATATGAGGAGCACTTGAGACAAATATTGTAATGTCTCAAAGAATAAAAGTGTGGTAAGATTTCAAAATTCTCCTTCTTTAAAAAATAGATATGATACCTACAACATATCATATTAGAAAAAGAGATACTATTTGACCCATTAAATATTGAGGTCATATTCAATCCCTACAAATGTGTCATAAGTTAGAAATTTTATCATATTTCAAAGATTTGTTTAGAATTTTTCCAAAATGGCTAATACTATTACATTTCTACATTTAAAAAAATAATAATAATTTGGGACAGGGAAGTGTGAAGTAACATTTCAAGAGTTGAAATAGTAGCATAACTATTTTTATTGTACTAGATCCAAAGAACTATTTGCTAGCATGCATGAATGCTTCTAAGGAAGGCTCAGGGGATGTCTTGTTGTAGGATGGATGTGTAATTACATATGAATCGTTAAAATTTAAAGATTACAAAGTGAATTACCCTATACACAACTTGGAGTTGGCTATAACCATCCATACTTTAATAATGTAAAGGCATTAACTACTAGGGAAAATATTCAAACTAAAGTTAAATCACCAAATTTTAAAGTATATTTTCATTCAACCAGATCTAAACTCTTACAACATAGATGGATGAAATTCTTATATGAATATGATTTTGATATCCATTATATCAAGGATAAGGAGAATAAAGTCACATATTCCATGAGCAAGAGAAGATACATGTGTGCTTCAATAGCAATAACTATGGACCTTAAAAGTAACTAAAGAATAAAATTTAAGAAGATTCATGGTATGATGAAGTTAGAGGTACTCAAATGTTTAGTGAGTTAAGAATAAATATGTAGGCTATTTTGTTATTGATTAGATTTCAAATAACTTTATATGTACCACCAATAGGTAAGTTGAGAAATATTACATTTAATGAGACCCATAAGATATCATATGTAGTCCATCTAGGGGTCAAAAGGATATATGTTGATCTAAGATAATTATTTTTTTGGTTTAGGATAAAGAAAGATGTAGCAAAATTTTTGGCAAGGTGTTTAGATTATCAATGTATAAAGCTTAAACATCAACATAATGTAGGATTATTATATCCCCATAAAATCCTATAATAAAAGTGGGATGTAGTGTCCATGGACTTTATTATAGCATTGTAATCAACTCAACAAAGGCATGCCTCAATTTGGTTGAATTTGCTTATAACAATAGTTATCATCATTCCATTGGGATGATACTCTATAAAGCATTATAGGGAAGACCTCGTATGACACCTTTAAATTGGGACCAACTTGAGAGTAAATCTATCATTGGGACACAAATATGGTAGGATATAGAGAACCAAACAAACCCAAGATAGGTAATAGATCTCCACTATTTACATAGAAATTAGAGGAGCATTTTCTAGTTGATGAAAATATATTTATTAAAGATAAACCTCCTAAAAGATCTATTAGTTTGGGAAATGAGCATAACTTATACCCTACTTTGTGTGTCCTTTTGAAATTATTGAGAGAATAGGACCAATAGCATATCACCTTGCTATTTCACCTAATTTTTCTTGTATGCATAATGTTTTTCATGTATCTAATACTCAAAATATTTATTCCCAATACATCTCATATGCTTGATTATGAAAGAGGATGAGGATCATAGTATTGAGCCTTTTATCATACTTGAAAGAAGAAATAAATAACTTGGAAATAGAATTGTAGATCAAGTTTTGTTTCAATGGAAAAACCATAGTATAATTTAAACCACATGGAAATCTTTACATTAAAATGCATAAGCTTATCCACACATTTTTTATTAGCTTCTAGGAGTAAATTTTTATAATGGGAGGGTGTTGTAATGTCTACCTTTTGAACCCCTTGGTAAGCATAAATCTATGAATTATTAAATTATGACAAAATATAAAATATTTATAATACCATGTTGGATTGTTGTGTCATCTTTTTATGAATCTATATAATAGTTTTGATGTATAATGTAAATAAATTAGAGTATAGTTTATTTTGATGATGATTTCATTGAATTATATTAACCATGTGTAAAACTAAAGTTTTCATGTGTTTCATATGTGAGGATCACAATTGAGGGTGATATAAATCAATTAAAAAAACGTAAGACTTTTGCATACCACTGTTCAGTTCTATCATTGATTGCAACCTAGAAACTTGGATGTGTTATGAAACTTATCTGATTGAAGGTCAAGTTAAGAGTACATGCAGGATTGAAGGTCAAGTTAAGAGTACATGCAGGTACCCTAACATGGTGATGATAGGGCATTAAATTAGACTAATGATTTAATAATCGAATAAACACATTAACACTTGGACTATCTAATAGTTATAGAGGCTTAGAAAATGTAAAGGTTGTTAATAAATATGATTTGGAATTGGAATCATCCCACATAATGTTCCTCAACTTCTAGTTTAATCTTAGAAAAGAAAATAATATAAGATAGATATTGAATTCCGTATTTGATGTAGGAATATAGAATCAACCATGCAAATGGTTATAGGAGATATATGCTAGTAAAAGTATTACCTTGTTTAGTAATTAAATTTTAAGAAGTTATTTGTTAGGTTTATCCCATTATTTCATTATTCAAATAAACCATACAATATTTAATTGTAACAAATATTTATAAATGTATGAGGTATTGTATTGCAATAAATATATAAATATAATATTATGAGTTATCCTATTTTACCAACATGTGGTATCAAAGTAATATTCTTGATCCATAAGAAGATTTTATTACTTGCTATGAAGAAGAGTGGATAAACATTTTACACCAAAATATTATGGTTCTAGTTGATTTCACATCAAAAACCATTGTTTTATTAAGGTGATTCTGGTTGATTTTACACCAAACTATTTCAATTGATATGAAACTAAAAAGATTTATTAATCATACAATGAATTAAAGGGATGTCTATGAAATCATGCAATGTGATAAAGGGAGACCCAAGTAATAAATCACTTATCCAAATAGAAGTTGCCTTAATAAATTACTATGCCCTATATTGAAGGTAATTTATTAGGTGTTTGATTTTTTACTACACCTATCAGAGGTACCTATGCACCATATGAGATGTATGAACTAGTGAGATGAACCTATTCATGTTTTTTTAAGAGTTTGAGCACATAGAAGCACAAAGTAAAGCATAATTGAAACATTTGAGAGAGTGTACATCTACATGCACCTGCATGAACCTATGTACACTTCTTTGAACCTATTCTTAAACCAAGAACCAAGAAAAAGAGCACCTAAGTGAACACTCTAAGAAATTGTGCACCCAATATTTGTATCCAAGAACAACACCTACATAAATGCTCTGAGAAATCTGAGTGCTCCAAGTATCCAAAAATGAGTGTGCTAAGGTGTCTAAGTGCAACATAAATGCTTCTACGTTTCCATTTTTTTAAGTATTTTAAAAATTTATTTATTTTTAATACTTTTGAAAAAATAATCTTCTATAGTTTTTTTTTAAATAAAGGGAAAAAAATTATTGATAAAAAATATGGATTACAGAGTACAACTGAGCTTCCAACCATGACTCACATAAATAGCCAAACAGGATAAAACCACTAGACTAGAATGACACACGAAAAATACAACAAGAACAAACCACATTAAGTTTGTACATCCTTGTGGATCAACTCCCACAGGCGTTTAGAGTCCCCAGATAGGAGACTCTCGCAATTATCAATACTCCAAGGATCCAGTAGCTCAGAAGCCCTTTTGGCCAGGTAATCAGCAACCACATTCCATTCCCTTGGAATGTGCACAAAGGATATAAATTTGAACTCTTCACTCATTCTGATAATCTAAAAGGCTACAGACACCAACTTCCAATTAAATTCCTCCACCCTTTTACTGTTTAAAATATTAACCACAATTTGAGAGTCAAACTCACAGATAATCCTATGCCAGCCAAGAGAAAACCCCCTTCGTAAGGCCTCAAGAATGACAAGAGCTTCCATAAAATTGTTGGAGTGAACATCTTTATAAATGGAAAAGAATAAACTAACACCACTAGTAGAATCTCTCCCAACATCGCCAATTCTAGCATGTCTAGGATTACCCCTAGATGATCCATCAGTATTAATTTTTAAAACTCCTCTAGGGGGTGGCCTCCATCTACCATCTCTCCTAGCCTTCTTGTTGAGCTAAGGAACCCTGCTAGGGCTAGAAGAGTTCACACGATCCCCAAAGATACCAAGGGCTTGTTGTACCTTCTCCTCCCTAGAATCCAAAATAGGGTCCACATCACATTTGCTATGGATGGTTTCCTGAACCATATACAGGATCCTTTGGTAGATCTTTTGAACAGCCAAATAGCTGCCCTGAAATATACATCGGTTTCGTTCGAGCCAAATTTTCTATATGTTGCAATAAGGGCCCAAATTCCAAGCCACCTGAAGGAAGGGGGCCTTGGTCGGAGGTCTACCCAGACTACTCCAAAAATACACCAGGGACAGCACATGAAAACATGGATGGTTCCAAGCGCTCCACCAACGGTGCCAAATGTCTCTAGCAAAGGAGCATTGGAAAAATAAATGAGAAGAGTCATCCTCATTCTTACTGCAAAGGACACAAAAAGAGGGACCCTAAAATCCCCTCTTCCTCACATTATCCCAAGTGAGGAATTTATTACGAGCTACCAACCAGAGAAAGAAGTTACATTTTGGCGAGGCAAATTTGTTCCACACCTTTTTCCATCAAGTGACAGGAAGACTCCCATACTTTTGATTATCAAGAACCTGATAACCATAGGCTACCGAGTAGGTTCCCTTAGGATCAGGGTTCCAAGCCAGAATATCTTTACCCCTCAATGAAGAACAAGGCCTCCCCATAAGAATAAGAGCAAGCACCTCTCTATCCTTGGCCAATTCCCCTTGGGGCCATTCTTACGGATCTTTCCACCTGTACATATCCATATTTCTAAAAGACTAGATTTTTTTAAAGTCCTCCACACGAGACCAACCTGCTTCCAAGAAAAAAATGCTTAGGGAAGGTAACCTAGGATATTGATTCAAGATAGGAGGGTGGCAATCCCAAGAATCCTCCCAAAAAGAGCATTTGATCCCTGATTGCAAATCTAGAACAAACCTCGCTTGATTAAATTAGCTTCTCTTTTCGAGTATCCTAGATAAGCTGAACCTTTCCCAACCAAGCTGACTCTAGGGATCTCAGCCTTAGAAATAC
Source organism: Wollemia nobilis (assembly GCA_028583015.1). Taxonomy (NCBI): domain Eukaryota; kingdom Viridiplantae; phylum Streptophyta; class Pinopsida; order Araucariales; family Araucariaceae; genus Wollemia; species Wollemia nobilis. Next base: position 139,807 of record JAQPPZ010003486.1, on the reverse strand, counting down.
CTCTCAAATATTTACAAGATAATATTTTAGCCCAAATCTGATCTTGAGAGGTACACCATCTCCAATAAATTTTTGCAGCCAAAGCCTGCCCAAAAAGAGTTGTCTGTTGTAACCCAAGGCCTCCCTCTTGCACCGGCCTACATATAGAATCCCACCTAACCAAAATATATTTATATTGATCAAGTTTTCCAGACCATAAAAATTATCTTGACAAAGCATCCATGTCCTTGATGAAGTGAGAGGGAGCTATTTGTAAAAAACATATATAAATGGGTAAAGCTTGAACAAAATATTTTAAAAGCAACACTCTACCTATAGTGGATGGCCATCTAAAATTCCAGTGATTCACCTTCCTTCTAAACTTATCAAGCATAGACTACCAAGAAGATCTAGGTAGAGGATGAGATGAAATTGGAATACCAAGATAAATGAAGGGGGGAGTCCCAACTTGGAATCTTAGAATGCGAGCAATCCTGGCTTGAATAAGAGGAGGGGTATTGAAGAAGAAAATAGAAGACTTGTCCTAATTAATCGACTATCCAAAAGCACCAAGATATGTTTCAAGAGATTGTCTAATATTGCCAGCTTCCCTAATAGTGGCAACTTCCAACAAAGCAGTATCATCAACAAATTGAAGGTGGGAAAGAGGTGGCAAACTACTATCCCACTTCCACCCCTGAATGAGACCCCTGCATGACTTGATACTTGAGAAATATTCCCAACCCTTTTGCCATAATGATAAACAAATAAGGAGATAAAGGATATCCTTGCCTCAATCCCTGTGAGGCCTCAAACAACTCTGATGGCTCATTATTAACAAGAATAGAGAATGAGGAAGAAGAAACACAGCTCATCACCCATCTAATCCATTCCTCATCAAATATAAAAGAACCAAGAACTTTCTAAATAAAGGACCATCTGACCTGATCATAGGCTTTGGCCATGTCCAACTTAGTGAACGTAGTTTTCTCCTTAGAATTTTCCATCGAGTGAATAGATTTTGTAGAAATAACAACCCCATCCAAGATTTGTCGGCCAACAACAAACCCTCCTTGCTCCTCAGAGATGATTTTGCTCAACCATATCTTCAACCTCTCAGCAATAATTTTTGTGATGATCTTATACATAACATTGCAGAGAGCAATAGGCTTGAACATATCCAAGGAATTTGCTCCCTATTTTTTGGGTATAAGCACTACAAAGGTAGCATTTAGGGTCCTTAGCATATGTTTTTCCTTTTGGGACTCATGTACCACCTCCAAAAGACCAAATTTGATTAAATCCCAAAATTCCTGATAAAACTCAATCAGGAATCCATCTGGACCTGGGGATTTTCCTTTTTTCATCTTGAATACAACATTTTCCAACTCCTCAAGGGAAATTGGACCCATCAAGTGCTCATTCATATCTCTAGAAACAATCACTGGAATACAGTAATAATCACTGGAATACGAGTTTAGAATAAGCTTTTCATTCTCATCATCTGATAGGGAGTCCTCCTTGAAGAGAGAGGAAGAATACCTCTTAGTCTCTTCTAAAATATCCCTGAAAGAAGAGAGCAGGACACCTTGAGAATTCACAAGAGAGGTAATCAGGTTACCATTATGATGAGCCTTAATTAAGTTATAAAATAAGGTTGTGTTCCTATCCCCTTCCTGAATCCAATCTACTCGAGATTTTTGTTTCCAAAAAAATTATTCCCTTAGTTCCCATTCAATAAGGTCTTTCGCAGCCTCATATTCCTCAACAAGAAGCTCCTTCGTGAATCCCTGATCTCTAACCTTCCTTGAAGCTTCTTCCATCCTCCTAAGAGCTACTAGCTTAGCTAAGGAAAGGTTCCCAAAATTTAGTCTATTCCATCTCTTCAATTTATGTTTTACAAATTGTAGTCGCTTCATAAAGGAATACATAGTGGTGCCATGAGGAGGTTTGCCAGTGGTCCACCAGCCTATTGTGGCTGCTCCACAACGTACCCCAAATTTGGGGACCCACCTTTTTGCATATTTTCCAAGAAGATCGAAGTGGCCCATTTACTAAAGATCAAAGAAAAAGCAAAAAACCACAAGGAGAAAATGTGTCGTGATATCACGACATGTTGCATTTTCGTGGTCCAAAGCAAAGAGAAAATGCAAGGAAAAAAAAGTGTCGTGATATCGCGACATGTTGCATTTTCATGGTCCGAAGCAAAGAGAAAATGCAAGGAAGAAAAAGTGTCGCGATATCACGACATGTTGCATTTTTATGGTCCAAAGCAAAGAGAGAGAGCAAGGAAGAAAAAGTGTCGTGATATCGCGACATGTTGCATTGTCACGGCCAAAAGAGAAAAAGTGTCACGATATCACGACATGTTGCATTATCGTGGCCAAAAGATAAAAAGTGTCGTGATATCGCGACATGTTGCATTGTCGCGGCCAAAAGAGAAAAAGTGTCGCGATATCGTGACATGTTGCATTGTCGCGACCAAAAGAGAACCGCAACATGTTGCATTGTCGCGGCCAAAAGATAAAAAGTTTCACAATATCGCGACATGTTGCATTGTCACGGACAAAAGAGAAAAGTGTTGCGATATCGCGACATGTTGCATTTTCACGGCTCAAAAGGGGCAGGCAGGCAGAGAAACAAAAGTGTCGCAATATCGCGGCATGTATTTTTGTGACTCAAAAGGGGCAGGCCGGCAAAGAGACAATAGTGTCGTGATATCGCGACATATCCAATTTTCACCAAGGGAACAAAGTAGTGGACAGTGCACCTGATACTAGTGATGAACACCAGGATAGTGAAACTGAAGACTGCATAGTGACATGGACATAAGGACAAAATCCAATGAATAAGACAAAGCATTACATAAGGAATATTTAATGATTTGAAATCATTTAATATGGTCGTTACACATGGAAGGAAATGGATGCAAGCCCATGTGGAGAAAATGAAATGAACAACCATTGGAAAATGAAACGAAAAGCTTCCTAAAAATTTTAAATATGCCAGGCAAGGATATTTTGAGGGGTTGGAAACTGCTGCAAGCAGAGTTATAGATTTGATGGCAAGAGGGCCATTCTGGACCTGTTTGGGTTGTTTTTCTTTGATGGACTGGTTTGGGAAAACCAAAAATTTCTGTTATTGTAAAATGCCAAATTTTTAATACAGAAAATTTCATAAAGTTGCATCTTATTGACAAGAAAGGAGTTATTTTTTGCATGCAATATTAAATGTCTATTTTTCCCTTTTCATATTTTAGGCTTGTAAATGGAGTTTTATACAAGTTTCTTGGTTGCTTCATGTGAATGTCTAAATCTGAAAACCTCATTTAAAACCCTAGGAGCCAGCACTTAGCTTATCCGGATTGTGCTTGTTTTGCAGGTCCAATAGGTTAGGTTGCATGCATGGAAACCTCACATCTTCGGTTTTGTCGAAATAGGATAGCATCATACTGAATGCATTTTATTTTCAGTTTTCGCATTTCATTTTCATTTTTCTGCATTTTATTTTCAGAAATTTTAACTTTATTTTAATTTTCAGGCATTAAAATAAACATTAAAAAAATTTCAAAATCCAAAAATAATTTCACCATTGCATAGGTTATACTTCAGAATTCCAATACGCACTTTGAAATTTCATTTTTGGAGTTGTTTAGTATTTTTTAAAATTCATCGAAGTTGTTGTTTTACTGCAGATTTTAAAAAATCCGAAAATAGAAAATTTCCATTTTTGGACCGAATTTCATTTTTTCAGTTTCATGTTTCATTCATGAGCCTATGATGACATCCCCTTCATGAAAATTCCAATTTCATTGAAGGAGTTATGTTTTATGGCATTTTCACAAATTTTCATTTTGAGCCTAAAATTACCCTCTCTTCATAAAAATTCTGATTTTACGAAAGAGGGGTAATTTGAGTATTACATCATGGTTATATGAGGGCCAACTCACATTTGCTTTATTTTGGTTCAATGAACAATCACTAAATTTTCACGATAAAATAAACCAACATTGCCCCTTGTTTACAGTTACTTGCAATCGCTAAGGTGTTCCAAGCATTTAAATTGAATATCTTTATTTGAGATTACTAATACACATGCAAATGCTAATACAGTGGAGACCTTGGAGAAGTTGTTTGTTTAACTTCTTTGCTATTGGATTTACTACAGTAATTCTTATTATTACTTTATTTATGTTGATAGGGTAGTTAGTTAACTACCTAGATTAGTTACGCTATTGTTAGCGTACTAATATTTGGTCTATTTAATTTTTTATTTATAGACCTAAGTTGTTGATTAGATCCCACGTTTACGAGCTAATCTGAGCTCTCATTGTAATATTTAAGCTGGTTCTAATCAATAGAAATGTTTTTCAGTTTATTTCACATGGCATCAGAGCCAGAAGGGTGAGAGAGAGGAGGCGGAAGCTGGCTGGTCTTGCTTGGAGAAAAAAAAAAAAAATTGCAGGAAGCAAAAGGCTTCAGTTTTTTTTTCCAGCGCTGGTCTGGAAAATTTTTATTTTCCAGCGCTGGTCTGTGCATGTTTTTTCTGAGCACGCAGTTAAAAAAAAAAAGACCCTCCTGCACTACGCACCTCCTGTGTGTGTTTTTCAGCGCTGGTCTAGAATTTTTTTTCCCACAGCACCCCCGTGTGTTTTTCCCAGCGCTGGTCTGGAACCCAAATCCTAAAGGAGAGTGTACTTTCACAATTGGGTGAAAATACCACTCAACATTTTGGCGCTAGAAGGAGGGCCTAAATTGGTTTATTTTTAGTGTGATTTAAATGCTATAGGGATTTAAATTTTGAATATTTCATGCCCTATTGATTATTATCTTTAGCCCTATTTTAACAATACAACCTTGTAGTGTTAAAAGGAGGACATGAATTGCTATGCATTGTTCTAACGCTTTTGATTGTTCATACAAGAATAATGTGTTTTGATTTGATTTTGAAAAATTTTGGTCTTGACTAACAAGGTTGTCTCCATGCAATTACTTTCATTTGATTTTAATGGATACATATCTTGGTTGATGCTAACATGATTAATCATACGTTACATGTTTGATATTTGCTAGTCATTTCATTCTTATTCATAAGGACTTATTTTTTCTAAAATGTATTTGTTTTCGATATTATGCTCTTCACTTGCGTGTAATGCGATCTTGTGAATTAGAAAGCCTACAACACTAGGAGTATGCTCTTCACTTGCGCATATGCAATCTGGTGAATCAGAAACTAATTTACATTTTTAGAATTTTGCTTTGTCATGCTTCCTTCTTTTATTCATGACTAACAAATTGGTTTTGAAGTTATTCTTTGGGTTTCATTAATGGCTACAACTATAGGAACGTGGTATGGGATACATGTTAATCCTTTGAACATTAGTGGAGATTCTCATGATTTACCCAAAAACGTAGAAAAATGTTTTCCCAAATTTAAGCACAATGGTCCAACATTAGCCGAGGAACATATTCAAGCCTATGTGGATATCCTAGTTAGATGGAATGTCGAACATGAGGATGTGGCATGTAGAATGTTTCCTGGAACCCTAGATGAGGTGGCATATGATTGGTACATCAATTTACCCACTAGTTCTATTACATCTTGGACTCAATTGAAATATGGTTTTATCAATCAATTTAGGTTTCTCATTGATCCTCTCACGATATATCAACAATTTGCTTCTTGCAAAAGAGAACCTAATGAGCCAGTGAGAAGTTTCAACTTGAGGTTTCGAAAGCTTTATGCGAGATTAATTTCTCCCTATACTATTGAGGAAAGTGGTGCTCTTCAAATATATTTTCGAGCATTGGATCCATGGTGTGCCATATTTGTTAGGATGAATCCCTTGGTTACTGATCTTGCATCGGCCTACACGAAAGCTATGATTGTAGATCAACAATTGAGGCCACAAGGTTATGGAATGGAGCAATCAACTATGGTAGGATAACTAGGGGCTTGCAATCAAACCTCGATGGTAAATCAAGCGTGGGCACAACAAAATTTGATATCAAATGTTTTTCCCTACAATCAACTTTATCCTACCATACCAACTTATGCTCCCACATGTGCTTATACAAGTACTTCCATCCATCCAACTATGCCTCAATTAGAGAATCATGTGGTCACTCATGGAACCATTGCAACAAATGTTCAAGCTTTGTCCGTGGATATCAATCCAACTAATCCTACTACTTCTACCACTCAACCCAAAGAGTTCGCATCGAAAGTAAAAGAGCAAAATAAAGTGGTTAAGAAGGTATGTAGGCATGTTCCACCACAAAAACGAGTACGTCAATGTATGCATCCAAATCATCCTAGGAAGAAAATTCATAATGTCGATCTTAATGATGTTTTATGTTATGCTTCTTCAAGTGATACAAAATATTTTGAGGTGACTCACATTGAAGTAAATACCTATTCGAAAAGTCTTGAAGAGCATGAAGTTTTTGGAGAATAAATTCTATGGATGGGTAGCAAGAAGTTGGAATCAAATGATCACCATCTTGTTTTGGAAAAGAAATATCTAGAATCATTACCCAAAAAAGAGGATTTGGATGAACAAACTTATGTGGATATGATTTGGTCAGATGTACTTACAAAGGATTGGAGCAACTATATGACATGGAATTCAAAAATCAATCCCATTATAGAAGTTCCTAAGCCATCACAAGTGGCTGAAAATGAATTTGAAAGAAAATCAACAAATGAAGTTGAAGACATAATCGAATTTCACCACTTGTTCTCGAAAGACACTTTGGATGATGTTCTCGAAAGTGATGACCAAGAGGATCCACACCTTCCAAATTGTGATAAAATTGAATCATGGGTTACAAATTTGGATTATGATAGCTTTACCAATTTGAATTCAAGAGATAACCCACTTTTGGAAATAATTGGACCATCTAAGGAAGGTGAAGATGAATTGGATGAGAAACATGTTGATGAATCAGAAGATGAAGAAGTACTTGAGCATCACCACTTGAACTTGGAGGATGATTACTATGATTTGTGGAAGAAATGGGAAGAATATTATCAATATAAATCTTCTAATAAACTTGTTGTGTCAATTAATATGCAGGATAACTCAATTGCTTCCTCACATGAGGATACTATAAATCCTGTACAATTTGAGAAATTTTTGGAAGAGGAATTCGAGTCTCATCAAATTTTGGAACATGATAAGGATTCTACAACCATGAATCAAGAAAGAGAATCACTTTCTTTAGATTCCTTTGAAGGAAAAGAAATTGAAAATCTTGATCCACTTACTTGTGCTACAATGATTATGCCATTTCAAAATGAGAAAATTGCAAAACCTAAATCATTTGGGTTTGATATCATTCATGATCCAATTGAAAATCTCACATTACCCAAAAAAACCCAAGTGATTGATCATGGAAATGTGTTAGTTAACCCACCCCTGGATAGACAAGACTTATGGTTTGAAAGGGATGGACATGTGTTCAATTGGGTACCTAAGTTTGGTGCCTTTGATAAACAAATCATGGAGAAAGAACAAGTGCTACATGATGATGAATGTCATGATAGAAAAGAGGAATTTTCAAAATTCTCTTCAAGTAAGGTCAAATGAAAACATGCCAAAGGTAAAATCTCACCTTTTTGGTTTCACCATGCAAAATTCGAATGAAGGTTTGCCTAATGAATGGTTTGAATCAAATATTATTAATGTTATGGCTTTATTGAATGAAAATGAAAGATTATTTCTACACCATGAATCAAAGTGCGGAATGGACATCTTCAAGAATAGACATAAAGGAATTGAATATCAATCATTGTCTAATCAATTTGAAAACTTGAAACTCCACCATAGGATTATTAATGAAACTAAATCAAATTGGTATGGTGAGAGGGGCAAGTGGAAGTTTGTTTCTTTGTTTGGTTTGATCTTGTTTTTGTTGGATGCCTACAAAACTTGGTATGCGTATCACGTCATATGTATTTTAAAGAATTCTAATCAGGTTTGGGATCCGAGAAAATGATAATCCAAACTTTTGCACCATCTTGTATTATATTGTACATTTGTATATACTTTTGGTTTTCATGTTTTGGTTTTGGATTGGATTTCATTTTGGTTTTAAGTTTTGTGTGTTGGTCCTTTGGACAATTTTGGTTTGTTTAAAAAAAAAAAAAACTTATGTCCTTATGTCAACTTATGTCAACTTATGTCCTTACAAAGAGAATATAAAACATTGAAATTGTATTGCAGAAAGATCCACGAGTATCGCAAACACATTAAAGAATATCGTTTGGAACTTGTGATGCATGAAGTTGTCATTTTTACACATTATGGTAAATTAGATGGTATACTCCATTCGCATTTTCAAAAATAGCAATGCATTCATCCATATCTCATGTTACATATGACATTGCATATACATTTCATCTCAATTGCATCTACATTATAAATACAATCATTGAAAAGGTGTCGAATCCTCTTAGGGTTATTACATAACATATATTAAAAGGATCCTAAGGTTGGGAACTGATGCCCAAACTATCTTGAACCAAGCATGTTCTACACATATTAAAGAGAATCTTGAGTAAAATGGTCAAAACCATACTTGGAAGAAAATGTGAGGTGAAAGGAGTATTTCGTGTCTGTCCTATCATGCAACATAATCCTTAAAACAGTGGTTTTTACCACTCCCATAATGCTTAAAGCCTAAAATCGAGTAGTAAGGATAGGATTAAATCCTCATCGAACTTAGGTTGAGGATCCAATTCCCCAAAGCTCTGATTTGACCTTCATGGAGTAGTAAGGATAGGGTCTAATTATCATCTCGCTTAGGTTGAGAATCCGATTCCCCAAAGCTTCTATTTTGACCACTCAAGAAATTGAAGTTCCAAAGCAAATATTTTTCTTTCTACTTTTATTGCATCATTGATATTAGATTGGAAGGATCGTACTACATGTCCCTTGCAAGGATGGGTAGTCATCCCCAAGGTTCAAGAAATCAAAAGTAAAGCCAAATCCTGGATTATGGGGTTGATCTCCATCGGGGCTATAGAAACCTGACTGGCAGTGGAGTATGCTCATGCGTGGCAACATGTCTTGTTTAAAAGAAAGACCACTAACTGCTCAAACGGATAGGCTAACCTGACAATTTCATCCATAACAGGTTAAATCATTTTGTTCAAGATGAGGTAATGAACTCTAGATCAAAGTAGCAAGGATAGGGTTAAATTCCCATCTCACTTAGGTTGGGGATCCGATTCCCCAAAGCTCTGATTTCACTTACACTTGCACATGGGTTCAAGATGGTAGTGACACATAACCAACTTTGGGATCTAGTAAATTAATTCAGTATACACATATTTGATCCTAAGAGGGTTTGACAGTTATAATATGTTTATTCATGATACTAGAAAGTTTGAGCCTTTGCAAAGCAGGTTGTTATATCTCTAGCATAGTTGTCATACATCAAATCCTGCATAAATCATTCATAGCCTTGCATATGAATCATAAGTGAAACTAAAAATGGAAAGTTGAACGAGTTTCAAACGATAGGGAATGAAGTACATTGCACACACCGAGCTAATGCTTAATAATTCTAATGTTTCATGTATTTCTGGTTTATTTACATTCTTTGGATATTTGCTAACGCTTGTAGTTGAGTTGTAGGTTTTTAGGTTGAGTTCTCACCGAAATGCTCAGGAGCATTTCCCAACAGAGTCGCCATTTGTTGTGGTTGCTCCACAACGTACCCCAAATTTGGGAACCCACATTTTTGCATATTCCAAGAAGACTGAAGTGGCCCATATGCTAAAGATCAAATAAAAAGCAAAACACCGCAAGGAGAATAAGTGTCGCGATATCGCGACATGTTGCATTTTTGTGGTCCAAAGCAAAGAGAAAAGGCAAGGAAGAAAAAGTGTCGCGATATCGCGACATGTTGCATTTTCACGATCTGAAACAAAGAGAAAAGGCAAGAAAGAAAAAGTGTGATGATATCGCGACATGTTGCATTTTTGCAGTCCAAAGCAAAGAGAGAGAGCAAGGAAGAAAAAGTGTCAATTTATCGCGACATGTTGCATTGTCACGACCAAAAGAGAAAAAGTGTCGCAATATCGCGACATGTTGCATTGTCATGACCAAAAGAGAAAAAAGTGTCACAATATCGCGACATGTTGCATTGTTGCGGCCAAAAGAGAAAAAGTGTCACGATATCATGAAATGTTGCATTGCCGCGGCCAAAAGAGAAAAAATTTCGCGATACCACGACATGTTGCATTGTCACGGCCAAAAGAGAAAAGTGTCACGATATCGCGACATGTTGCATTTTCACGGCTCAAAAGGGGCAGGTAGGTAGAGAAACAAAAGTGTCGCGATATCGCGACATGTATTTTTACGACTCAAAAGGGACAGGCCGGCAGAGAGACAAGAGTGTCGCGATATCATGACATGTCTGATTTTCGCCAAGGGAAAAAAGTAGTGGACAGTGCACCTGATACTAGTGATGAACACCAGGATAGTGAAACTGAAGACTACATAGTGACGTGGACATAAGGACAAAACCCAATGAATAATACAAAGCATTACATAAGTAATCTTTAATTATTTGAAATCATTTAAGATGGTCGTTACACACGAAAGGAAACAGATGCAAGCCCATGTGGAGAAAATGAAACGAACAGCCATTGGAAATTGAAACGAAAAGCTTCCTAAAAATTTTAAAGACGCCAGGCAAGGATGTTTTGAGGGGTTGGAAACTGTTGTAAGGAGAGTTACAGATTTGAAGGCAAGAGGGCCATTCTGGACCTGTTTGGGTTGTTTTTCTTCCATGGACTGGTTTGGGAAAACCAGAAATTTTTGTTATTGTAAAATGCCAAATTTTTAATACATAAAATTTCATAAAGTTGCATCTTATGGACAAGAAAGGAGTTATTTTCTGCATGCAAGATTAAATGTCTATTTTTCCCCTTTTCAGATTTTAGGCTTGTAAATGGAGTTTGATACAAGTTTCTTGGTTTCTTCATGCGAATGTCTAAATATGAAAACCTCATTTAAAACCCTAGGAGCCAGCACTTAGCTTATCCGAATTGTGCTTGTTTTGTAGGTCCAATAGGTTAGGTTGCATGCATGGAAACCTCACATCTTAGGTTTTGTCGAAATAGGATAGCATCATACTGAATGCATTTTATTTTTATTTTTCTGCATTTCATTTTCATTTTTCTGCATTTTATTTTCAGAAATTTTAACTTTATTTTAATTTTTAGGCATTAAAATAAACATTAAAAATTTCAAAATCCAAAAATAATTTCACCATTGCGTAGGTTATACTTCAGACTTCCAATATGCACTTTGAAATTTCATTTTTGGAGTTGTTTAGTATTTTTTAAAATTCATCGAAGTTGTTTTACTACATATTTTAAAAAAATCGAAAATAGAAAATTTCTATTTTTGGACCGAATTTCATTTTTTCAGTTTTATGTTTCATTCATGAGCCGATGATGACATCCCCTTCATGAAAATTCCAATTTCATTGAAGGATTTATGTTTTATGGCATTTTCACAAATTTCCATTTTGAGCCTAAAATTACCCTCTTCATAAAAATTCTAATTTTACGAAAGAGGGGTAATTCGAGTATTACATCGTGGTCATATGAGGGCCAACTCACATTTTCTTTATTTTTTTTCAATGAACAATCACTAAAGTTTCACGATAAAATATACCAACATTACCCCTTGTTTACAGTTACTTGCAATCGCTAAGGTGTTCCAAGCATTTAAATTGAATATCTTTATTTGAGATTACTAATACACATATGCAAATGCTAATACAGCAGAGACCTTGGAGAATTTGTTTGTTTAACTTCTTTGCAAGAGGGGATTTGGAACCCAAATCCTAAAGGAGAGTGTACTTTCACAATTGGGTGAAAATACCACTCAACACGACCTCGCATGAAATCATGAAGCTTAGGATAACGAAGCCACATAAGTTGAAACTTAAAGGAGGGATTATTTTTTAGCCCTAAATCTAAAGCAGATAGTTTTATAGGCCAATGATCAGATCCCCTACCCTCTAGAATCATAGAACTAGCACTTTTGTTATTACCCATCCAATAACTGGATATCAAAAACCTATCTAGTCTCTCTGAGATGGAAGCTTCCCCACACCTTCTATTGTGCCAAGTAAATATCCCATTATCTGTCTTGATGTCAACCAAGTTTAGGGCCTGGATATGAGCACTGAAGATAGAAGAAAAAGGCTCGAGATGGTCCACCCCACCACATTTCTCCTCCAGATAAGTGATAGAGTTGAAGTCTCCAGCCAAAATCCATGGGTACAGGGGAACCAAACTTCTCACAAAGAAAATGTGCTCCCACAAATTCACTTTATCATTATAATCAATAGAAGCATACACATTTGTAAGTAGGATGGTTTCACCAGATTCATTATCATGCCCAACCATTGAAATAGACCATCTGCTGGAAATCCAAGTAAGAGGGGATATCTTAATCGAATCCCATAAACAAGCAACACCACCAACATATCCACATGCACCAATACACTGGAATTGCCCCCTTCTCCACAACTTGGGAGCAATATTGAAAATACTATCAATAGCCAATTTAGTCTTTTGAATAAACACCACATCCGGAGAATGCACACAAACCAAATCACGAACAACTTTTTGTCTGGAGATGTTGTTCAACCCCCTTACATTCCATGAGAGGATAATCATTTTTTGGGGTTATAAAAATGGGAGTCCAATGTTCTCACCAAGCCTGACTCCACCAAAGTCTCCCCCATTAACTTAATTTTATCTTGGTCCTTCTTCTGACCCACCTTCATATTCTTATCCGAAAAAACTTTTTTTAATTATTTTCTGCTACAATCCCAATACTGTAGGAGTTTTGCAGTCCAAGGATGACTGCATCAGTTCTTGAGTAGGAGAGGACATAACTAAATCTGTACCACTTTCCAAAATAGTTTCTCTTATAGGCTAGACCCATCCATGTCCCCTATCAGATCCAAAGCCCTGTGTTCTTCATTTAAACCCCCTAGATCTGATTCCTTAAGTTCCCCCTCAAGAAGAGACATTTATTTGGCCTTGTTATATTTGCATCAGGTGGCAATGTTTTAGGTATCTCCATGCATTGATCAAGATCATATAATATTTCAAAATGGTTGAGTAGAGCATCTGGCTGGCTATCCTTAAGGTCTTTGTTTACCCTTCGTCCTCTATTTCAAGATTTTACCATATCAAAACCTTCCTTATCCCGTTCCCCTTCCTTTATCGAGGATTTTCTTTTATCCAAAATTTTTCCAAACTAAGAGGGCCCAGGATTTGAAGCCACAGGTGGGACAAACTTAGGGTATTTTCTTTGCAGGTGGCCATATTCATGGCAAATCCAGAAACGAAATGGAAGAGATTCATAGTCAATTTTTTGAACCCATGTAGTTGATCCAAATTGTATTTCAATAGAATATGGAATAGGATTATTTATGTCAATTTCAACACAAATACGAACAATAAATATTACCTATTTATCCATTGTCTATTGTGACGGTCCAAACGGCTTCCCAAGCAGAAGGGCAATCTTATGCAAGATATCAGTTCTCCAAAATTCCAATGGGAGCCATGGAAGCCGCACCCATATTGGAACCCGCGATGACCGCTCCTCTGATGGGTTGAAACCCACATACCATGGTTTAAGAAAGAGTCCCACTTGGTTATAGAAATAAGGACCCCCTTCAAATGCTTTGTTACGATCTGCAATACAAGAGAAAACCACCATAAAATAGTTGTTCATACTCAACATTCCTCCACATCACCTTTAGGATTCCAAGTCTTCCTGACCCAAGCCTCCACAAAGGGGAGAGAAATTTGGATGCCAAAAAATTTGCCAATAAGGGCATGTTTGGTTAGATACTCCACATCTTCTACCATCAAGTTTGGTTGAACCACTAGAACTGGCATGGCTTCACATCATTCCAAACATCCATTGCTCTTTAATAAGCGGTTCTTGATATACATTGGAAAATCCTATTCCTTCCAGTCATTTTTAGATGAAAAAACATCACGAGCATGCACTCTCTGTGTCGGGCCCGATGCCATCCTGACATTCCTCTAATTTTTTAGACCTCCTCTGAAAGCTGCTGCCATCCTCACAGAGCAGTTTTTCTTCATCAAACCCTAGTAGAGTAGTTTTTCCTCATCAAACCCTAGCAGAGCTCCAACACTTCAATAACAAAATAATCAATCTGCTATAGTTAAACTATAGAAATTCTCAAGTAATATTTAAAAAATATATATTAAAATATTTGTTATAGTTAAAGCATAAAAAATATAAAAATATATTGGAAAATGATTTACATGATCATATTTATATACAAAGAGATATTTATACACCACTGGAAGTATTTAATTAAGAAAGATTATTTTTTTGAAGATCGTACGTTCAAATAGTGATATATATATATATTTAAGATATTCATAACAAGTTTCCATTAATAAAACCTATGAAAAACAAGGATACATAATGGTACATTGACTCTGGAGTTAGCAAACATATGAAAAGAGATAGTCAATGGTCGAGTCTTCTTCATAAAACTGGTGGAAAAATTTGTGATGATTGTAAATGATAAAACTTATCAAACAAAATGAATTTGTAATATTCATCTCAAACTTTCAAACAAAAAATATACTCTAGATAATGTTCTTTATATTCTAGGTTTAGTGAACAATCTTCTCTCAGTCTCATAAATGTTCGATAAAGGGTTAACAATAGAATTTAAAAATATTGATGGAAAGAAATAATGTTCTATTACACAAATGCCTATTGCAACTGGTACATTAAAAAATGGTTTATTTTCCCTTTATATTATGTCTTCTCAAATTGTTTTATTTGTAGTTACAACAAATACAACATTTCTTTGCCATAAAATATTTGGTCATATTGGAATTGCATCACATTTTGAACTTCATAAACATCAAATGGTTATAATTTTACCTAATATATCTTCAAATTTATCAAAATGTCTAAGCTATTTAGTTAGAAAACAACATAGAATTCCATTTGAATTGAATTCACACATAGCAACTAGATCTTTGAAAGTCATTCATATAAATTTGTGTGGTCCAATGACATCTATTTTTGGAGGACATAATACTTCCAACTATTTTTTGGTGATTAGTCATGAAAAATATGGGTTTATTTTATATCATTGAAATCAGAAGCTTTCAATTATTTTAAATAATTCAAACAACTTGTTAAAACAGAATTTGGGAAGTTAATCTAGGTACTCTAATCAAATCAAGGCAAAGAATATATGTCTATTATTTTTCTGAATATATTACACAACTTGGTATTAAGAATTAATTAACTATTGCTTACACTCCATAATAAAATGGAGTTGTTGAAAGAAGAAATCTCATTATTATGGAAATGGTTCAATGTATACTAAAATAAGCTAATATTGAATAATCATTTTTGGAATAAGTAGTCAATACTATAGATTATATCCAAGATATAACATCTACAAAAGTACTTAAAGGAATAACACAAGAAAAATCTTGATAAAAAAATAAAACCATTAGGAGCTCATTTCAAAATATTTGGTTGTAAAGCTTACATGTAAATTCCTAAACAAAAACAAATAAAGTTAGATGATAAAACCTTACCTTGTATATATCTAGGATATAATTTGTCATATAAATCATATTGTATGATAGATCCTATTACAAATAAAATTCACATAAACATAGATGATATTTTTTATGAAGAATGTTCACAAAATATTAATCATAAGATATTTCATCATCTATAATAGATATCAAAGAAGATTATGAGGACAATTCTAAAAATAAATCTGAAGTTATAAATGAATTAGTGGATTAACTTCCTACAAGTATATCATCTCAAGCTCCACAAAAGGAAACTCCAAAAGAAGCTTCAACCGCTCTTAAAGATGTAAAAATAGATGCGCCTCTAGATTTAAATTCTACAAGACCTCGTACTCATAGTCAAACACAAAGAGAAGTTAATTCAAGTCTAATATTTTTATTAATATAAAATTATGAACCTCAATTAGTTATAGATGCACTTAAGTCTTCTAAATGAAAGAAATAAATGTAATTTGAGTTCAACTCTAATAAAAATGAAACTTGCAATCTACTCGATTTATCTAAAGATAAGAAACCAATTGGATGCAAGTCACCCTTCACTGCTTCAGTTATCTTTTTTGAATTATCAGTGATGATCAGATTGTCAACATAGTACCAAGGATCACTATTTTAGAACCAAATTTTGTAAAATAGATGTTGGTGTCCGATGGACTTCTCTTGAAACCATGTTACAGAAGATGATTATCAATCTTTATGTACCAAGTTCTTGAAGCTTATTTCAACCCACACAAGGACTTGATCAATTTGTAAAAATTTTGTTCTTGTCCTTGTACAACAAATATTTTAGGTTGATTCATGTACACTTTTTCTTTTAAATCACCATTTAATAAGGTATCTTTCACATCCATCTGATGAAACTTCCATCCAAATTGAGCTTCCATTGCATAGAGTACACAAATAGTTGTCATTTTTGTAGTTGGTGTGAATGTCTCTTCATAGTCTATGCCTTATTTTTTAGAATAGCCTTTTGCAACAAGGTGGGATTTATGCTTGTCAATAGTTCCATCTACCTTATACTTGACTTTGTATACCCATCTATAGCCAATGGGTTTCTTACTAGCATGTAGATCAACTAACTCCCATGTTTTATTCTTTATAAGAGACATATTTTTTGCATCCAAAGATACCTTCCATTGAGGCACACTAAGGGCTTATTGCATTGAATTTGGTTCATGCTCCACAATTATCGTCATGAAAGTGTAGTCTTCCTCTTTACTCTTATCTTCTTATTCTTCATCATTTGCATCTTTTGCATCTTCAACTTCTTCTCTTTCTTGAAGAGACATACTTTGAGTACGTGGTCGATCTAAAGTGATATCAGGTGGTGCATCCAATTTTGTGTCTCTTATAGTACTAGTATACCATTTTGGGACTTTATTCTATTTTAGCGAAGTCTTTGCCTTAAGCTCATCAAAATCCAGGTATGTAGTAGCAGATGTGTCTTTGCTAGTTTTTGGTGTATCCAACTTGCGAGATTCATCGAATACCACATATAGACTTATATGAATCTTCTTGATTTTAGGGTTAATCAATCGATACCCCTTGGATTCTTCATCATAACCAAGAAAGATATATTGCAAAGTTTTATCATCTAACTTATGTCTTTTCTTCTTTGGAATGTGTATGAAGGCTTTACATCCAAATATCCTTAGATGAGAAATTGAGGGCTTTCTTCCACTCCATGCTTCTTGTTGTATGACTCCTTGAAGATATTTGGTTGGTGCTCGATTCAAGAGATACACAAGAGTAGTGACAGCTTTTATCCAATATTTTTCCCAAGATGTGAACCTGTGAGCATACATTAAACCATATCCATGATGGAACGATTCCTTATTTTAGAAACTACATTTTTATGATGAGTATAGGCTATAGTAAGCTATTTTTTTATCCAATTTTTAGTGAGGTATCTTAAAAATTCATTGGAGGTGAATTCGCCCCCTCAATTTGAGTAGAGTACCTTGATTGAACATCATGATTCTTTCTCAACAAGATTTTAAAACTACTAAAAATACAAGAATGCATCTGAATTTAGCCATAGAAATAAAACCCACATCTTTCAGGGTTAATCATTAAAAAACAACTAAAATTACTTTTTCCACCACAATTATTTGGCATTGGTCCATACAGATTGGTGTGTATCAACTCCAATGGTTTTTGGCTCTTGAAGAGATCAATTCAAATGGTACTCAGTTTTTCTTCTCTACTAAGCAATTTGAGCATACAAGAAAAGTATGGAAAAGGTTGGGTAGACCTAACACCATCTTATGCTTACTTAATTTGAGTAGATAGCATCAACTTATATGCCCATACCATTTATGCCATAAGGAAGTAGCTTACTTTGAGTTGGTAGCCATAGAAACATAAGGAGTATAGATAGCATCTAATACAAATAAACCATATTTTTAGAAAGTTATTGTGATATTTTTACCCTTATTGGTAATGAAACAACACTTTTATCCATTAGCAACTTTGAAATCAATCACCATATTCTTGTCTAGGATTTGAGGCATGAAAAAAATCTTGTTGGTCAATCCTGGAACATATAGGACCTTATCAATTTGGCATTTTCCATTGGTAAGAGTGACTGAAAATTTACCTTCTCCTTGGTATTTATAGTTCTTATCATCGGTAATTTTTATCAATTTATCTTCTTTTACCTCAAATGTGTCAAACCACATTTTATCACCAGTCATGTATTTGTTGACACCATAATCA
This sequence comes from Wollemia nobilis, assembly GCA_028583015.1. Taxonomy (NCBI): domain Eukaryota; kingdom Viridiplantae; phylum Streptophyta; class Pinopsida; order Araucariales; family Araucariaceae; genus Wollemia; species Wollemia nobilis. The sequence continues at coordinate 121,459 of JAQPPZ010003486.1, read as the reverse complement.
ATATACCAAACATTATATTTCTGTTTGGGATTTTCTTTCCTTTTTTATTAAGCATAATTGCTTTGCAAAATTCACCAGCCACCTGGGTTAGAGACCACTTAAAGCTAAATATGGAGTCTATAAAAAAATCATTAATTTGCAGATTAAAATGACTGCATCCTTCAAAATTTTAAGGTATACCACTTAATATAATGTGCTCATGTGTAGTTCCAACATTCACTATCTAAATCCCAAGATCTATGAATGATTACGAAATAACTTCATCCCCTTTTCCTTGATCCAAATGATTCCAAAACAAGTAAATCACCCTACATGACAAAGGAACACAAAAAACATTCAAGATGCCATAAATTAGTAGCTACCACAAAACACTACCACAAATCAAGGGAACGAACCCAAAACCCACTTGAAAATATGAAAAGCAAAACTTGAAGATAAACCAACACCTAACCTAATGCAAACTGACAAGAAAGCAAAAACAAAACTTGCCAAACCAAAAATTAGGTACAAAGAACAAAAATAACAAAACTAAAATAAAAGCATGAAAACCAACACTATATACAATAATGTACAAGATGATGCAAAATTTAGGCTATTATTTCCCTGGATCCCAAACACGATTAGCACACTTTAAGAGACATGTATCCTGATATGCATGTCAAGCTTCATAGAAATCTAACCAAACCAATATTAGTATACACAAAACAAAAACTCTCATTTTACTTCTCTCACCCCACAAATTTTATTTAATGGTATTATTCATTTCATTTTGAAACTCTATTTCATTAAAATTACAAGCGAATACATGATTTTCAACTATATTTTGCTTATTTAATGAGGTATAAATTTTGAGGCCTGATTCATCACTCTGACTTGAATTCTCATTTTCATAAGCATATAGGATTTCCTTCAAATAAGAGGTTATTTTTGAAAAAAAATTAATCCAAATCATCATCTATGTCCTTAGGTCAATCATACTTATGCAACAATTTGCAAGCATCTAGGATATCTACTAAATGAGGATCATTATAAGTTTGTATCCTAGATTCAATTGTTAATTGTTGATGAACTTGATTCAAAAATTCAAGCACATCTACTTCTGTTTCATTCAACAAAGTAATATTATTAGCAGTGTGAGTAGAAATCCACTCTAGTTCTTTGTTAACCTCAAATGGCATTTTATCATTAATAACATTCGAATGCAATAGATAATTATATAAACTTTTACCTAGAGTTTGGATGGTTGGACACAAAGGATGAGATTATACCTTTTGTACACTTTCATTTACCAAGACTTGATGAGGATTTGTAATTTTTTCTTTTTCCTCATAATCTCCATCATTATCATCTTGTAGCTCTTCAAATTCATCAAATACCTCTTTCTCATCCAAAATAGATGAATCATAAGAAAATTTTACCATTTCTTCCTTTCCATTTTAGAAATGTGTTTCATAAACTCCTATTCAAAATGATCAAATTTTGGAACCTTCTCTATTTCTGCTAGTGGTATACCATTTTCTGATAGTGCAATAATTGCAAGATATTCATGTGAGATAGAGGTTTCAGTATCCTGCATATCAAGTCAAATAGAAATTTCATCATAGGAATGTGAGAAAATAATAATTCTCCATATCTTCCCCAATCATTATAATAATCATCTCCTAAAACCAAGGGATGAAATTCTATCGTGCTTTCTACATAATCTTTAGATTCATCTATTGATTCATTTTTAAATTCACTTTCAAACACTTTTGGTGGCTTAGGGATTTCTTCAATGGGATCAATTCTTGTATTCATATTTCTATAATTATCCCAATATTCCTTTGTAAATAATGACTCTAAAACATTCATTTCCAAAATTTCATTAATTGCAATATGTTGGCTTTCTTGATCATTCACTTTATTCGCTTCATTGAATTCTATGGAAGTTCCTTGACCAATCACATATTTCAATGCTAGTTAGATCTAGGAATCCTCCATTGTATTAATACTCATGCATTTCTAAAAATAAACCAATCTCTACATTTTGATAGGCATATTTACCATAATATTCATTGGTGAACATTGGACTTGAAACTTGTACTTATTCTTGGATACTAACTAAGGTGGTTGTAACATTTGGACAATCAATTTTATCCTATTGATTGCTCACATGCAACATCATTAGATTCGGGGATCCTAGAATAGATGGTTGGTATTGGTTGGAATCCACAAATCTTAAAGAATAGTTCATCATGGGATAAGTTTGTGCCTCACCCTGACTCATGGGTGGTATCTGATTTTAAGCCTTAGGTTTAAGTAATGATAATCTACCCACATCAACACCTTTCGAATCCACCATTGTTCTACTTGTATTGCAACACTTTAGGCTCTATGTAAGGATGGATATTTAAGAATTATTCCTAGAAATATAGAAATTAAGGGGTCTAAGACTTCCAGGTATATTTGAGTGGCTTCTTATTTTAAAATGATGTAATGCATCATCATCTTTTTATACGACCTATAGAACCTATCATTAAATTGGCTCATGGATTCATTAGGTTCTTTAAAGATAGAGATAAACTAATTTAATATCATATCAGGGTCAACCAATTTTCCAAAATGTTCAAAAAACGTTGCTTCTAATTGAATCCAAGAGGTGATAGAACCTACAGGTAAACTGATATACCAATCACAATAAATTTCATCTAAAGTGAATGGAAACATCCTACAAGCAACATCTTTACACATAATTTGCAAATGAATAAAAGTTTTCTTATATGTTTGAATATGTTCCTTAGTTGATTCCATTTCATCATGCTTAAACTAAGGTAGATTACACATAAGATCTATAGGCACATGGTGTGCAAGCCCAAGTATGTTTAAAGGTCTGCTTTTCATCATTGGAGTAAATATTGACATTAGTGGATCTTAAACAATATAACTTTAGTATCGATTTTGTTCGTCAAAGTAGTATATCTTGCAAAGAAGCATGAAATGACTAACAAGTTTCAAATTTTTAACATATAGATCATCATGTTAGCATCAACCAAAATATATGCATCAATTAAACCATGACATTAAAGAATATTCTCCAATTTGTAAAAGGTTAGCATTAATGCATCATCAATTAAAAGAATTTCCAATCAATGAAAGTGATCACATGTAAACAAAACCTCGTTAGTCAAGACCAATACCTTCAAATAACCTTTCAAATAACAATGAAAAATTTAGCATTTAAGTAGCAATAAAATGACCAATTCGAGCCCTCCTTCTAGCACCAAAATGTTGAGTGGTAATTTTACCCAATTACAAAACTACACTCACAGTTAGGATTTTGATTAGAAAACCCTCTCTTGCAAAGAAATAGAAATTTCTCCAAGGTTCCTTTTACTTAATGTGTGCATGTATGCTTTTGAAAATGTGTCAAATAAGTTCTAGAATACCTTAGTGATTTGTAAGCAACTGTTAACAAGAGGTCTGTGTTGGTATTACTTTATTATGCTATGTTATTGATTGTTCATGAAACTTAAAATAAAAGAAAATGTGATTGGCCCTCATATGACCACGATGTAAAGCGAAGTTCATTTTATCTTGAATAATTTTAGATAGATTCAATCTTCTTTTGTTAAGCAAATTTTAACAAGTTTTATTTGTTAAACCTTAATTTGAGCATGCAATAAAATTTTAGAACCTATCTCTTAAATGTGAATGGTGAATAATGAGTGGATTCATTCTATGTTGCTTTGAGAATGAACAAAAAATAATCTAAATGACTAACTTTAAAATGTAATGGCCTTTGAAATGCCATATAAATTACCCCCTTTAATGAAATTATAATTTTCATAAAGGGAAGTTAATTTATAGTTTTAAGAAACAGAGGTGCAAAGCTTGAAATTTAACTCTCCTTTAAAATGTAAAATCATGTTAAGCCTTTCGAAATTACAAAACCCCATTAAAATGTGAACTTTAAATAAAATTTTGGAATTTTGAATTTCCATTAAAACAACATCATAATTTCTTTAAATAACAATTTAAAGCTTATTCATGGAATTTGTGCATCTCTTTTTGGAATTTTAATTTTTTGTATTTTTATTTTATTTGTAGAATTTTAAAAAAATGAAAAATGGTAAGGTTAGGAAAAAAAATAAAGGAAAATAAAATAAACTAGAACAAGTTACTGTGATTTTAAAATTCCACAAAAAGCCTACAAACATTAATATACTACATCAAACCATCATTAATTTGAGCCGTATTCATGCAATCAAACATTCAATGAAGTGCAATATTCTTAGGAAAATTTGCAATATATTAGAAATAATGGATAAGCCTACCATTAACATGCATAAAAACTTATTACATTTCTAATACATTAGAAATAGAAATATTTTCAACATTAAACACATATGCTGAATACCATACCCTAAATTGTCATCCAATGGTGAAATGATCCAGTCTAACAGCATGGAAGGAGAAATATTTAGGTAAACCCAGTTTCAAAGCTCTGCTTTCACATATAAAATTCTACCCAAAAAACTTCTAGCCCTTGTTCTACTATTCAAAACATTATTTAAGAGTTTTCTTAAAACTCCTTGGTTTCATCTCCCCTTTCGTTTCATGTCTCTTCATTTCAACATTTTTGGTTTTATCTTCTATTTGCAAACCCTGTGCTTGATGATTTCCATCCTTGGGTAACACTCTCACCATTACGTGAATTAACAAATATTAATATCTTCAATATAATAAATTAATTTTATTTTGTTGGGCCTACACCTTTTGTCTTTAACCCCATGAATATATATGTCTATTCACAACATGGTAACGCTTTTATCTTTTCTTCATACTTTTTCAAAATATTCTAAGTTGTAAAATTTGAATGCATTGAATAGAAATAGTGGTTATTATAATGTAATCATATCTTACGTTACCCCCTTATAAACAATATTCCTCCATGTTTCTTAAATTACATCTACGCATCTAACAATAATTCCTGCAAGATTTCGTTATGTATATGTTGCTACCGTGTCAATATCCCCTCTATGTTTGTGTGTACGTGTAGCCCTAACTTAGTCAAAGCTAATTGAAAGTCCTATCTTGTACACTTCTATATATTTATACACCCAGTTAACAAAACCTTAATGCGCATGATATAATGATGATAGAGATAAATCTGATGTGGGATCTTGGTAACCATGGTGGCAGTACCATTCCACCTAATTTCTTTGTAAATATGCTTCTCTTAGTATACTATCCATACTGATATCCACATTCCAAAGGCCACATCAATGTCCTTGAAATTCCACCTGGCAATCGTATGGACCACACTTGGTGTGTCCACATAATTATAGTTGTCATCCAGATTCCTAGATTTGTGTTCCATTTAGTACTGCATTCCACAATAGTACATGGATATCCTTATTGTAAGCTATCCTTCACAAACCACTCAACTACCGAACACTACCCAACATAGATAAAAATACTTACTCCTCCTTCAACCAACATTAAAAACATAATCCCTCCTACAAAAATTATAGGTTTTAGAATGGGCTCAGTAGTCTCAATAACATAATACAATAGCATGGAATCGATGGTCATCCACCATGCTTAGGCTTCCACCTACTGAGTTAAATAAACTCTCATGACCACCGTTGTATTAAACTATAATCTCTCTCCACCACATAGAAGACCCTGTGTAAGCTCATCTGGTAGTGTCATTATACCCATGACCTACTCCACATTCATAGCCATGAATACCAAGCAGAAAATAAATTTTCTCATATTCATCCATGAATGAACCTTCGGCAACCTCAGTTTCATGGCCTTCACCATTTTAAAATGTAGACATTCAACCATAAACCTTTCTCAGAGTAACATATGTTGACATGAAGGATGAAGTGGTGAGGTCACTGGAGTGGTGAAGCATATTAACATCACTCTTGACTTCACTTAGCTTGGCCCCAACTTCACGACCATGTGTATGTCCATCAATTTTGTACATTCTCTTTGTATTTTAATTTGCAGTGGTTTCCTTATATTGATAATATTTTTAAAAATTAGTCCAGTAATTTGATAATCACCATTCTACGAGGCCTCTATGGCAGTAGTGGGTTCGTTCCATGTCCATGTAAGCACCCTTATCAACACTATAATTCATCGCTACCATCATACTTGAAATCCATACTCTGAAATGTGCCTTGACATGTTGGTTGGCCTACTGTATTCTATCATGCTTGTTGCTCGATATGTTTACTTCCTTTTAGCTAGAAAAATATCTTTCCTTAAATCACCTTAGTTTTCCCTTTGATCCAACCCTCACAATCCACATACACATACCCACTATCATTTTTCATCCTCATCTTCGTATGCACCACCAAACAAGGAATTTGTTCTACTATGAACATAGTTCTATAGCCTAAATCCTTGATATTGAGTGTATACTAGATTTACCATCGAAGATGTATCCTTTTATGATTAAAAAAACTAAAATTAGACCTTACTTTAGACCTGCACCATCCCTCTGGATTGGATTATCTAGTATTTTGTGCACTATTGTAGACATCCATCTTTGCATCTTGCTTGGACATCCTCCCATCGTAAAACTTCTTCTAGGGCTTCCATGACATCTACATCATCATTACTCATATCATGTCCGTATTTAATTCCATCCATGTGGTCATGTCAGATCATTTGAATCTGCATTTTGTGTGTGTTCATGTTAGCCATCTAGATCCATGTCATTGCCTTCCTTAGTTGGTCATGCCTTGAATATCATGTTGGGTTTATATTTTATAAACACCTGCAAAAAGTAAATCTCACACTAATTAAAGCCCTAAAATACCACTTCAAAATCATTTAAAAACTATAAAACATAAACCCTGAAATTAAAGTTTCAAAATCACTTAAAAGTATAGAACTCAAAGTAAAACTAACAACACACAAAGCATTGATGGTTTTACTTGAATTCATTTATATATATTGTATTACTTTTCTTGAAAATATGATTTAATTCAAATATTTGAATTAGTTTAATTTTAAGATATTAAAACTAACCAACATTAAAACTAAGACAAAAGAAACACCTTATTAATCTAACCAATCTTAAAACTAAAACCGAAGAAACTAAAAACTAACAACACACTAGACATCTAAAAGAAATTGAAAGCATACACTAACCAAGAATGAACCCTAAAACCTACAAAATTATCACTGAAAGACAACAAAACTCCCAAAAACTCAAAATTTAAGGTGGGTTACCAAATTAGGGGCAAGTTGTGCAATGGCCACAACACTAAGGAGAAGAAGAATTATCGGAAGATATATCTTTATGCTATCAAAATTACTTTGCAAAAAGCTTGGTTGTGAACCTACATCCTTTCATTTTTTGAGCAATTTATAACAAGCATCAAAATAGTATCAAAGCAACATCAAGTCATTAAAAACCATATTTCAACAATCCTCCACTAGAAAAGGTGCAACTTGTGGTCTGGTTTGGTCTGGTTTGTGTCTATTCTCCTCTTTTTTACATCTACTCAACATTTTTCTGATAACATTTGTTATCTTTTTTTATTTGCATGTTTTCTATCCTTTTGTCTCAAGAAATAAGGGTCTAATTGTCAAAGCGAAAAAATCACTATCTTTGCTAAGGCTTGATAGACCCTTCTACACTGATCGCCACTTTTTTTATTTGTCTTGTAAGAATTTATTGAGTTTTTTTGAAAGTACTAGTAAGGAGTGAGTGGCAATTCTATAAGAAGGTGGAATTTTTGCCTCTATGACAAAATTGGGTACTTTATATCTTGCATTCTATCATTTCTATTTTAGGGCATGAGATATGTTTCTTTTGTATAGTAAATAGGGATTTCTCATTTTTGTTTGTTGATTTAATTAGCAAAGAATTTGTGAATCTTGGTTTGACTGTGACTCAAATAGGAAAAAAATGAATCGTTCTTTCGTAGGCATTGAAACAAAATTGCAGGTAGCTTACATTTTAGAGTGAATTATCTATTGCACCTTTCTTGTCCGAAAAGAGAAAGAATCATTTCACATTAATTAATCTTAAGTTTATGTTTGTTGTATTTTTGTTTGTACATCATAAATCAAACATAAAATTAAATCCCAAAATAAAAAAGGTTTATGTTAAAGAGTAGATCTTAGGAGAAATCTTGATTACCCAATTTTCTTAAAAAATATAGACGTTTGAAAAAAAATTCACATTAAAGACCAGTTTTATTTTCCATAATCTCTAAGTGAGAAGAGAAAAAAAAAAGACTATGAAATCTCCCTTTGATGCTCCTTTTCTCCTTCCTCGCAATAGCATTTTATAATCTTATGTTCTTTTATATATATAACACTCGCAATAGCATTTTATAATCTTATGTTCTTTTATATATATAACAATAACAAATTATTATTATTAAAACAGATATATGTAATTATAAGAAACCGAAACTTCTATATAATAGAAAAAAAAAACTGTATGTGGATATAACAATAAACTTATTTCAGGGTTAATCCTAATAGTGAAGAAGTATAATTCCACTTCTTTTTGAAGAGCTACAGATATATAGGAGAGATCGCTGCTTTGACTAGCAAATATTAACGTGGAATTTTTGCTTATTCAAAGCAAACGACGGGCTCGAATTGAGTTTGTCCGAGTCAGAGGAGGCTGGTCTCGCGTAAGGCGTGGTGATCAAGACTCCCACCATTTTTGAACGAGCGCACCAACCCGTCTTGAACGAACGCAGTAATCGCCTTTAAGACTTTGAAGAGGTTAAAGCAAAGTTGTTATATGAAACATCGTGTTAAAATGATTTGTTTATCTGATGTTATGTTAATTTAATATACAAGTATTGATCGACTGTTTGGTAGGGTCTGCTTGTTAGTTGGTTATTCCTATTTAATATTTTTTTACTTCTCCTGGATCTTAAAAAATACAACGTTAAAGTAGATTTGACTAAGAAATCATTTATTGTGGACTTTTAAGCCAGTTGCGTTTCAAAAATATCTTTTTCATACAAGTCAAACATGTCGAAAGCGTAAACGAGGTTTCTAACTGCCTAAACTTTCTCCTTCGTTGGTGAGGGTAGGACCGCAGTAATTGCCACTGGGCTTTCATGTCTCTCTTGAAAGTTTCAGAGCGTCCTTCTTAGACTGGTGGTTCGGAAAGAGACTTTATGGCGCTGACCTTTTTAGGACTGATAATAGACAGGACCTGTCTCAAGTTGTAAATAATAGAATATAGAGTTATTTTTAGATTTAAGAAAAAAATATGTTTTTTAATTTTAATTAGAATAAGTTGAAGTATATAAAAAATATATATTATTTATATGGTATTGAGATATAATAGTAGTATATTTTTTAGTTTTTTATTTATAAGATCTAGATTCAAATTCAAAACTCTCTTAAAACATATACTTTAAAAAAATTATTAAAATAAACAAATAAAATTAAACTCCGACAAACGGTTTATAATAATAAATGAATCAACAACATTTGACTTGTTATTTGTCCTTTTATTGACAAGACATGACATTCAACAAGAAAAGGTCGAGAAGCACATGCATAGCGATACGTTACTCCTTCCTCAACCAGCCGTTGCCTTTGCGGGCTAAGCCAGCTATCCATCTTACTCAATGCTTCCGTGTATTTTGGACATTAACATATATTTTCTATTTTAAATGTTATATTTTTTGGATCAATATTTTTATGCACATCTTTCATTACCATCCTTATAGATAAATAACACGCATGCAGATTAGATACCATATTTATAATTCAAGTGTTAAATAAGATATGGATAGAGTAATTTTCTTCATAAATAAATATTTTTTTAATTAAAAATTATTAATTTTTATCAAATATTTTATTGATTTAAAATTTAATATAAAATTTGAAATGATTTTTAATTAAGTAATTTATAAATATAAAATACAATTATGATTTTAAAATTTTATTAAGCTTTTTATTATTTTTAAATTAAACAGTTATGATTTTTTAAATGTAAATTGCATAGTAATGTTTAGAACTTTTAGTAAAAGCTTAGGTTAAAACAATACAAAAAAATTAAAGTATCTATTATTTAAATTTTGATTTATTAGAAAAGAAAAAATAGTTTGGATGTTATTGGTAAAAAATATATTATTTAAGTAAATTGTATGGTAGAGATTAAAATTAATTTTTATGTTTTAGTAGAAGAAAATAAAACCTTAATTTTCAAGTTATTTGTAAAAGATACTTTTAAATTTATTTTTCTTAGTTTTATGAAAATAAATCATGACAAGGGGGACGAGGTTCCCTTGTAAAAACCATAAAAATATACGTAGATTTATTGAAAAAAAAATGATGTAAACACTTCCCATTAAATAAAAAGTTTTACTAATTTAAAAAAAAAAACTTGCAAAGGTCACTTTTTTCCTTCTTTTATTTTTATTAGTGGGTGGAAGGGGTTTTGAAAGGATCCTCAAACCTTTTTACATTATCAGGAACAAAAAGGGACAGTCCATATAAGACAAACTAGAAACCAACACAAGTAGGTTAGAGAGTCTCTAGGATAAGACACCAAGAAGACCCACTTAAAAGCTAAGAAAACTTGCCAAATTAAAACCCAACTACATCACTAAGCACCAAAAACCAGCAATGGTTTCACAAATAAAACTGTAGTGAGAATGTGGACCATTTTGTAACAGATTAGAGGAAGAAAAGTGTCCCACAAAAATAACAATCCTATCCAACCAAATAGCATCCCACATAATGATATTAAATCAAAGTATTACCATTTAACATGCTCAAATCATATATTTTAATATTGTGCCACACATGGAGGGATAAGAGTGTCCACTACTTTATTGTCTTCTCTGTATACTTGTTGAATGACCTTGCTATTGAGATTTGTTAATACTTTCCTTGACTCCACAATCAGATTTTGAACATTTCATGAAAAGTTTTGGGATCCCTTAGGGTTGTTGATAATATTAAGCAAATACTCCTCTATAATGAGTTTAGTACAATGAATGTAGGTGAGCAGGGATAAACCTTGATAGAGCACTCTTGCTTCAGCAACTTGATTGGTTTGAATTCCTAGATTTTTTGCATAGGTGAGGATAATCTTTCCATAGTAATCTCTAAAGATACCACTATCTCCTATAATCCCTAGGTTCCCTTGAGTAGTGTAACTAAAATTTAGCTTGATCCAACCATTTGATGGAGAAGTCCAACGAATTTAAGATCTTTCAACAAGGGCTAGGGAAGGAAAGGAGGGATACAAAGAAAGGTTCAAAGAAGCAAAAAAATTGTAACCTCAATAGGTAAGTCAATAGACTCTTGAAAAGGGACCAATTTAGAATTTTCAACAACAAAAACAAGCACTCGATTACTGATAGAGAGGGTCCTTACAAAAGGTTCAAGAATTTCTCTCAATCTAAATTTACCAAAGATAATGAGAAATGTAGAATACCCAAAGAGACTTAATACAGGACCCACTAAAAGGATTGGGTCATTGAACACAGAGGTTTAAAATCGATTTGGGATGGGTCCAGACAATATAAAAACCTTGAAAATAGAATGGACCTTTAAATAAAATGGACATTCAAGAAAGATGTGGTGGGATGAAAGACATAGATAGCAATAGTTGGGAATGATCATACCTCTAGTCAACAGGTTATTGATGGTAAGAATTTTATCATGGATAATAAGCCAGAAAAAAACCAATCTTAAGGATAAGATGTTTGAGCTAGATGATATTGGTAAAAAACTATTTCTCTTTAGATCCCTTAGCTAAGAAATAGGTAGACCTGACTACGAAATGCCCATCCTCAGTAGCTTTCTATATGAGATAGTCACCATCATTTGAACTGGTAATAACATAAGTTTTAAGAATATTGAAGAGAGTTCTTACTGCTTGAACCTATTCCTCATAAATATTTCTAAAAGTAATGTTTTTTGATACATTTCTCTTGCCAGAAGAATCAATAAAGTTGCACATATTATCACCAAAAATATGGTTTATAGTGGGTTTGATGGTGATTAATGTGGGGTCTTCCATTAGTGGATGATATTTTAGCCAGGAGCCCCTTCAAAAGTATATAATTCTTCCATTACCTAGTTTTCATCTAAGCTCTTTCTTGATAATCGATCTAGATTTAATAATAGAGTTCGAGAATGTAGGTCCCATTAGAAGAGGATCTTATAAGGTGCACATGTTTTCTTTTTCACGCTACATGACCTTAATCTATTGGCTTGAGGAGCGCATTAGGAAGAACAATTATCTATCATTCAAAATAGAATAATTATAAGGTTAAAAATAATTTAAGTTTTGTAGTTGCAAACCTTAAAATATGATTTAATTATTTATCTTCTCTAAATTTTTTATGATGAGTTTTTTAAATAATACTTTTAATAAATGTATTTTAAAGTATAATTATAGTAAGCTTAAATATTATTATATTTCACATTCTAAAATAAAATATGTTTTGATCGGACTGAACACTTGTCCCTTTCCTAGTGCTTTCAGTGGTGTAAAAGGTTTTAAATGATTATGGCATGGTGGTTATAAAGGTGGACTGCGCAAAGATCTGTGTGGCAACTTTTGGGATGGATAGCGCAAAATACTTTTGCTACCATAATAAGCCAGATAACCTATTGGGATTCGTGGCAGCTACTGATTCCACCATGTAAATTCAAAAATAAATCAATAAAATATGTTTTCATCTCAACTCCCCTTAAAGTATAATATATCCTTTTTCATTTTTTTGGGTCTCTTTTATCTACCTATTTTATATCTAAATATGTATAAGTTGATTTTTAATTGGACCATGAGCATATTAGCTTTCCAATTGATATTTACCCTTATATAGGACTTTAGTGTTTAATATATAAGGTTAAATTTAACAAGATGACATTCTCTCTTTCTTCCTAACTTTTTTTCTACATAGTTGCTTTAAATTATTACTTTTAAAATTTCTTTATGTTTGTGTTACTTTTTGGGCATTCATTCAATTTTATATTCTATTTGTTTACCTACTTATTGTTTTACTCCATCTATACCTTGTTTCTTTTGTTTATATCTTTTATTACAGTTTTAAATCATTTGTTCAATTTATTTAAATATACTAGAAGATACACCATAGCAATTGTCTCTACATGAAAGGTAATTATTTCTTCTAAAATAATCTCATATGGAACTCTTTTATTTTTAATTTGTTTGTAATCAAAAGTTTCTAAATACTCTCTATTTATCTCTATTTTAATTCTAATGTTTCCCAACCCATAATTCATATCCATACAGCATCATTGTCACTATTAATAGCCCAAATAAAACTCATATGGGCTTCTAGTCCCATAATTTAATCTCTCTACTTTTATTTTGTAATACAAAAAATGCTCTTTATCCTCCTAGTATTCTATTCATTTTACATATTTTTCAATTGAGCTTATGATTGAAGTCTATCCAAAGATTTTTGTAGTTTATTACTTCTTTCAAAAGACTCCCTTCAAAATAAAATTTAACTCAATTTCTTTATTTTGATTAGAGAAGATCATCTTAGTTTTGTTGGTATTTATTTGCATACCTAGCTATTTGTAAAAGTGTTGTAAACCCTACGTTAACATTGTAATTTGAATGAAATCATCTACATCATCTATTCACAAATGAACGCCATCCTCTTCTTTTAAATTTAGTCATTCTTTTAATTTATCAATATAAAAAATAAAATAAGTTAGGGGATAATGGGCATTCTTGTTTAACCCCTATGTCACTTCTAGAGCATTCTAAAAGGCTTATTTGCATTCTAATTTTAGCTTAAACCTCCTTATAAATTCTATGTACTCTTAAATAAATATGAGTAAAAACTTGTATAACTCCTAACTGAGATACCTTTAGTCAAAAATGAGGTGATGCAAGTGAGTCAATTTTTTATAGGATTTTGACCAACATTAGCTCAAATTATTAGGAATAACCCATTGACTTGGTAGAAGGTTTACCAATAAGCCTTAGTAGTGAAAGATAACCCTAGTGGTCCATTTGAGTCTAGAGAGTAAAACTATTACCAAGAGGTAATACAAAGTATCCCTAACTATATTTGTAACACCCCTCAATGACAATAATAAAATATAAACCTCACCACTTTTAATAGATATTAGGTATATTTAAGGAGTGAATATCTCTAGGTTAATTAATGGAAATATTTCCAATTTGAGGTATACCATCTAGATCTCCTTCCCCTTCTCATTGAGCTCTTTCTTTTAGTCTAGGTCCTAATAACAAAATAAAATGAGGACCAACATAAGTTCTTAGAGCATAGAATAACCAAGAGTATGTTTTTGTGTGGGATCCCCATTTTTCTAGAGATTATTTCTAATATAAACAAGAAGCAATAAGAGGAAGTACATACCAATCATAATCTACTCAAATAGGGAACCAAAATTACATTGAGTGTATTTAGTTGTGAAAAACTACCAATGTGGAGTACCAAATGACTACGATTAAAACTTTAGGTCATATTTTGGGTCACCAAGTATCTATTTTGATTGACTCTATGGATTCTATGTCTTTCAATATTTCTAACTTAGCAGGAAAGTTTGGTTTGGTAGAGCTAGAGCTAGGTCAACCTTGGTAAGATGAGTAGTTTTAAGTACTCTCCAATCCATTAAGAGTGAACTAAATATATGAAAATTTAATTTTAGATATTGGATCACATGTTTAGAACTCTTGATGATGCCCTTGTATTGATATGATATTATTGTATGCATGCATTTTCTAAGCAGTCATCAAGTAAAGTAAGATTGTTGCACTAATAGTTTTGAGTGTGTTTGTAATTTGAAAAATAATGTAGAGATCCAAGGGATAGTTTTTCCTATATATTTAAGAATAATATTAGTAATATGACTTAAAATAAGTTTTAGGAAGGGATATCAATAGTTTGTTATCATGTTTTAAGATAATTAGGGTGAAAAGATAAAAACCCATGGAATATCATCTTGTTCTTAAGTATTTCAAGGATGTCTTACCCATGGTTATGCATAAGGAGGCATCCCCAAAATGTATTTATAAAAATAAGGTAAATATATTTTGAAATCAAGGCGAATCGTATCCAAAATCATGTAGAAGACATGATAAATTATATTTTTTCCACCCAAAATTATAAAAATCGGGTGAATCAATTGCAAAATATTGCTACAACATATTTTTCATATATTTTTGTGATAAGACAAAAATATTTACCAAATACATTATTTTAGGTTTCTAAGATATAGTATCCTTTAAGGGTTTTTGCATTTTATCCTTACTAGATCTTTACTTGCTTTTTCTTTGGTATCACACTTTAGCAACTTTAGAGGTATTTTGAGGATTTTACCAACTACCAAACCAATCATAGATCATATGAAAGCATCTAGTCGATATGGTTTCAAAAAAAAATTAAAAATAAATATCTAGTCAAAAGTTATACCTTTTAAAATATTTTCTACTTCAAAAGTAAAAAAAAAAACATCGTGCATTTGGCTTATCATCCCTCTTTTGATTATCCATCGTTCATCATCCCCCTTTATATTTTCCATCATCCATTGTCCCTCTTTTTTCTTTCCATCATCCATTGTCTCCCTTTGTGTTGTCTATCATCTATCATTGCCCATTGTGCTATCCATATTCCATCATCACTCTTTTTTCTATCTATCATTTGTTGTCCCTATTTCTACTATTTGTCATCCATCATTCCCCTTTATGCTCTCTATCATCCATAATTGCCATTTCTATTGTTCATCATCCATCATTTCTCTTTCTAATTTTTATCATCCGCCATCACTCTTTTCTATGTTCATCATCCACTATTACCCTTTTTACTATCCATTGTTTGTTATGCAAAAATGTTGTCCCCCTTTCTGTTATCCATCATCTACAAATATTATCCTCTTTTTATTTTCCATCATCTATTATCGTCCTTTCTGATGTCCATTGACCCCCTTTCTTCTACCTATCATCCAATATCCCTCTTTTTATTTCCTATCATTTGTCATCCCTCTTTTTATTCCCTATCATTTATCATTTTATGTCGCCTTTTCTACTCTCCATTGGCCTCCTTTCTGCTACCTATCATCCATCATCCCTCTTTTTTTTGTCTATCATTCACCATCTCCCTTTCTATTGTCTATCATCCGTCACCCCTCTTTTCATTGCCACAATTTTTTTCCTTGCTACAAGTCATTTTTTATTGGTGTAGGTTTTTCATTGTTGCAAGGTTTTGTTGTTGTAGGTTTTTCATTGCTATAGGTCCTTTTTTAAGGAGAATCAATATTTTAGATGTAGGAGTATCATTGTCACATTAGGTATATATACTAGTGGTATAATAGGAAAATTTGATTATGTAAATAATTTTTTTTATAATTTCAAGGTGAAAAGATCCACTATTTAGGTGAGAATATTGGCAATTTAAAATAAAATAGTGAAATTATTATCAAAGCAGGGCGGCCGAACCCAAAAAAAATCACCCTAAAAAATCCAGGCAAATTGACCTCGATCAAGGGTCCCCATATTCGTCAATTATAGATATCTTAAATTCACACATTCCCACTTCTCCCATCATCATAGTTGATAAATTTTCAAAGCCTATAAAATTTGCATATTTTAGTCTCAAAATACTATTTTTCTTCATAAGGCCCTTGGAAGACTCAAGCCCCTTCCTATGCTTAACTTTGGATCCTTATATGACCATCATCATGGCTTAACCTTAGTCAAATATTTACCTTGGTCAAAAATTACTTTATTGTCAAACCCCATCCCATGGTCAATCTAATTCATTGCCACCTCACCTAGTCTACTCTTTGACTAGCCTAGTGTCCACCTCACCCAATTGACCCTAGCTAAACCTATGGTCAACCTAATTAGGGTTAATTTTAACACTTGGTCTACACATCCCCCTATGTGCATTTAGGGCCTTAAATACCATTTGGAGACTGTTATGTTCAAAGGCATGGGAGACATGGTGAATCACACTCCATCTCACCCAAAAGTCAACATTTGACCTAGGGTCAACCTAACCCTGGTTAAATCTAACTCTTGCTCCATTTTAAATCCTCATGTGGATTTGAATTCATAAATGACTTTTGAAGACCTTTTTGTTTTCAATGCATGAGCAAGGGTGACTCACATTCCACCTCATCCATATAAACAACTAACCCACTGTTAACCTTACTACGATTAGGGTTTAACCCTAACTCCACTCCACATCCCCATGCTCATTTATGACATATTTTAGAGCATGATATATGTTTCTTCTGTATAATAATTAGACTTTTTGTTTCTATTTGTTAATTTAATTAGCAAAGGGAAATTTATGAATCTTGTTTTGACTGTGATTGAAATAGGAAAATTTTGAATTATTCCTTTATAGCCATTGAATCAAAATTACATGTAGCTTGCATTTTAGGGTAAACTATCTATTGCACCTTTCTTGTCTGAAAAAGGAAGGAGGAATCATTTTTCATCAAAGTGCATTATTTAGTCTTAAATTTTATTTGCTATATTTTTGTGTGTGTATCATAGATCAAATATAAGAAAAATATCAAATTTGAAAGGGTTCATGCTAGATAAAAGTGGATCTTAGGAGAAAACTTGGTTCCCGAGTTTCCTAAGTAGGTGTTTGCAAAAATATACATTAAACATAATCTTAGTCTTATCACTTTTATTTCCCCTAATCTTAAAATGAGAAAAGAAAAGAAAAAAGACTACAAAATCTGGCCCCTAATCTTTGATTTTTTCTTTGGTGTTTCACAATAGATTTTTTATAATCTTATATAGGGTAATTAATAAAAAAGATATATGTAACTATAAGAAACCGAATTTTTTTTATAAAACAAAAAATAATAATAATAAATATAGGTGGATATAACAACAAACTTATAAGAGGCAAATTGCATGATTAATCCTAACAGTGAAGTACAATTCCACTTCTTTTTGAAGAGTTGTAGATATAATTATACAATGCGTAGAAACTAAACATTGTGTGGTTTAAAGAATTCAAATACCTATTAACAAATAAACCTACGAGGCGTGTCTAAGTATTTGTTTTCCCTTTTAATGTATTCCTCTGTCTTACTTAAGCCTTCAATGCACATTTTTTTAATGTTGGAAAAAACTCATATTGATTCAAAGTTTCCTACAAAACTCATATTGAACCATCAGATTTTATGGAAGTGGAATTATAGAAATCTGGCAGATTAGTTTAAGAGTGAACATAAGCTTCTTGTTTCACATACATGAATGAGAATATTAACATAACCGGTATTTTCAAACATACCAAGTGTATTTCTTGGCCGTATGTCATGGATCTGATTACATAGCGTTGACATAAAAGAAGTCTGTGCTCAAGAGTCAAGACAATTGTTAAGCATGGACAATTTGGTTGATTCTATGCCTCCCGCTCAGTCTAGTTGCCTGCTGTTAAATTGGAAACAGGAGACATACTTCTCCTTTCGCGAAAGAAGTTGAAACATATACCCGTAGTCCACTCCCTTCATGGTTGATCATGCTTGATCGTGAGAGTTCTATATATTACTGTAATGTAATCTTTAATTCAAATAGCCTTCTTTACATCTCAACCGCTCCTGTTTATAAAGCTCGGCATTGCTGGCATACTTTTGAACGTGGCCATCAAATTATTTGTGGCCTACGCCGTTGCTGGGGCCAGAAGGCAGTTTATTGATAGAAAAAATCTTTATAGTCTTGACGGGGCCAGAGTTGATGAAGCCGTGACCATCCCCCGGACTCGAACCAGAAGGAAGTTTATCTTGTAACGTTGTTGCTGCCTCACTACTCTTCACAGGAGTGGCCTCAACATATGCGTGGCCGACTCCAGGACTTGGACCAGATGGAAGTTTATTCTTCAATATGCTTACCTCCCAACTAGCCTTCACAGGTCCTGCGTTAATATATGCATGGCCTACTCCAGGACTTGGACCAGAAGGGAGTTTATTAATCTTCAACCCGCTGGATTTCTGTGGCCGCATAGGCGCCATGTGACCACCTTCCGTCTTATCAGGGCCTGCATCGACTATGCTCCTGATGCCTTTAGGAGCTAGATTTTTCCGCAAGAGAGATCTACCTCCATAAGCGGCTTCAATGTGCAACCCTAGTACAATAAAAAGACCCAGCACTAGAAGGTGTCTCATGGTGGAAGATATGCTCTTGAGTCTTGACTGTAACAATTTCTCTTGCACTTTTTCAGAGGGAAATCTATTTACTAATCTGGTATTTAGAACCAAGATCGCTGAAACTGTGATCTGTGGTGACAATGGGAGGAACGCATATGTATATATGGGAGGGATCGCTGCTTTGACTAGCAAAGGTTAATGTGGAATTTTTACTTATTCAAAACAAACGCCGGGCTCGAATTGAGTTTGTCCGAGTCAGAGGAGCCTGGTCTCGCGTAAGCTGTGGCGATCAAGCCTCCAACCATTTTTGAACGGGCGCACCAACCCGTTTTGAGCGCAGTAATCGCCTTAAAGACTTTGAACCAAACCGTTTTGAAACATCATGTTAATATGATTTGTTTATCTGATGTTTAGTTAATTTAATATACAAGTTGATATTGGTAGCGTCTACTTGTAAGTTAGACTATTGGGATTCGTTGATTTGATTCTGTATACTTTATATTGTATTTGTATACTTTAAAATTGTAAAAAACCATTTATTGTGGATGTGAAGCCAGTTGCGTGTCAAAATATTTTTTAATACAAGTCAAACATACGACATTTAGTGTGGACTTGAATCCAGTTGCGTGTCAAAATATTTTTTTCATGTAAGTCAAACATGCGACATTTCGAAAGCGTAAACGAGGTTCCTAACCGCCTAAACTTTCTTCTTCGTTGGTGAGGGTAGGACCGCGGTAATTGCCACTGAGCTTTCATGTCTGTATCTTGAAAGTTTCAGAGCGTCCTTAGACTGCTGGTTCGCAAAGAGATTTTATGGCGCTGAACTGATTAGGACTGATATTAGACAGGACCTGTCTCAAGTGGTAAATAATGAAATATAAGGTCCTCTTAGAACAAGCATTATTTAATGGTTAAAGAAAAATTCTATAATATATTTTTGGATGAAAAAGTCATTATATTAATAAAATAATGTTTAATCATAAAAAAAGGGTGGGTGGGATTAGCACACCCCGTAAACCAATACATTAACCATTGTGGTTAAGAGTATACAAGAGTGTCAGAAACAGCCCACAAACTGCCAATAACAACTGCCAAAACAGTATTAAATATGCATTCGGAAAGAAAGAAGCCGAGAAATTACTGCCACCTGGAAGGGGAAGGAAGATGCACATGACTCATAATGCAGGGTGCATTCCCCCAATGATCCATGTGGGTACGCAAGTACTGCAGCTCCACCTATATTTTTTAACCTGTACTTGAATCTGTAACCAGCAATCAAAGAATATATCATATTTATTAGCAACAGAGAAGACATGTCCGACATCTTGCTAAGAAAAAACAGCTCTATTTCGGGACTTCCATAGATAAAACAAGGTACCAATTCTAAAAATATTCCAAACAACATCCAAGTTGAAGGAAAAAGCAATAGGGTCACCCAAAATAGCATGCACCCAAGTAAAATCCTCCTGCATAAAAGGTCTAAAAAAATTCAAGAAGCCACTCCCAAGCTGACTGAGCCTGATCACAAGACCAAAAAACATACAATAAATCTTTCGCTTGTCCACAAACCTAGCAAATGAGATTATGAACACCTAGATGCTTGTGCCTATTGCCAACAAGTAACCCTTGATGTAAGAGACTCCAAGAAAAAAAACTCTGTTTAGGTTCAATATAAGTAGCCCAAGCAATCCGAAACCTCTTATTCCATTGGGAGGGAAGAGAGACTAAATTCCATCTCAGAGTGAGCTTATCAACCATTGGAACTTGTGGGGTGAGCCATTTGTAACCAAGATGAGCTTTATATTGCAAAAAGGAAGCTCCCCGAGGCCAACGCCAATCCGACCACCGGGGTTTTTGAAAATGCGTATGTAGTTTGCTCCAAATAGAAAACGGAATACTATCAATAACCACCTCATAAGTGTCTCTATCACCGGGATTTAAATTGTGAATTTGACGAAAAATTTCCCAGGGTATCCAACACCTGGCATGTCGGGAGAAGAAATAAAAAATGGAAGCAATACCACGCTTATAGAACCTCTGCGCTCGACCCACTTGCACCGAGCTAAGGGAGAACCTTGCCAAGTGATAACAGGAGACCACCAAATATTCATGGAAGACAAAGAGGCACTCGCTTTGCGAAAACACCCTTTCCAACTAAGCCAGGGTTTAAAGGCCTCCCAGGCTTTCCAAATACTCTGAATGACAAAAAAACCTTTAACTTTAATAGGGACAAGGGCAGTAAGAATGGATTGCAATCCCACCCCTTTCCAAATTTTCTTCCCCTGAAGCAAACCAGAAGAAATGCAATGCCTGACCAACACTTTCCAAGATTCATCCCCAATTAAATATCGGGTGATCCATTTAGCACAAAGGGCAAGACCTTGTCGGTGACAATCAAACAAACCCATGCCTCCACAATCCTTGGGCAAACAACAAATTTCTCAGGCTACCCGATGAAAACCTTGCTTGACAGAGTCTTTGGCCCACAAGAAGTCTCTCAGAAGCTTATCCAGTTTTTTATAACAAGATTTGGATGGAACCCAAAAAGATGAATAATAGACATGGGTAGTTTTAGAACAAATCTAAAATTTTCCTGCCAGAGAAAGTTTCTTACTAGTCCAGTAAGAAAGCTTCTTTTCCACTTTATCAATAACATACTGCCATAATTGAGCAGAGGAACCATGAAATGCAAAAGGAATTCCAAGAAATTTAAACACCTCACCTGGATGAATCCAAGTCCATTGGAATTGATGTAACCAGTGTGGCAGTTGAGATTGAGATTGCTGAAAACAAGATGTTTTTTTCCATTGTATAGAAGAAACAAAGGCTAAACAGAACACCTCTAAGAAACTAATAGCCAAGGAAATGGATTGCTCATCTTCTTGAAGCGTTAAGAAGGAATCATCTGCAAAATGACCATTGACCAACTGATGGTCAGAATTAGGGAGAGCAATACCCTTGATTAATCCTTGATCCATCTTATGGGCCAACAAATAGCCAAAAGCCTCCGTAGCAAGAATGAAAAGAGATGGAGCAAGAGGGCACCCCTGTCTCATAGAGCGACCAAGAGAATTTGATTGAGATTGACTATTATTCAAGGTAAGAACAGTTGAAGCATCTTGAAATAACATAAGAATGGTGCTCACAAATACTGGCCCAAAACCTAGAGCCTAAAGCATGGCAGTTATGAAGTACCACTCCATCTTATCATAGGATTTCTCAAAGTCTATCTTAATGAATAAAGCATCTTGTTCAGAATTTCTTGCCCACTCCATACCTTCCCAAATAGCAAGAACATTATCAAGAATGTATCTTCCCTTAACAAAACCAGTTTGTTCAGGTCTGACAATGAAAGGCAGAATAGATTTAAGCTTAAGCGCAAGGGCTTTAGCAATAATCTTGTAGCTCACATTAAACAGGGTGATCGACCTCCAATTGGTGATGAGCTCAAGATCTCCAGACTTAGGAATAAATTTAACATTACCTTTGTTAATAATGGAACCCAGTGAACCACATTGCAGGGCTTCAAGATAAACTTTGTGGAGATCAGAACCAAGCATATCTCAAAATTCTTTATAGAATTCACATGGGAAGTCATCAAGCCCAGGTGCCTTATCATTGGTCATAAGTGACAAGGCAGTTTTTAGATCTTTTAGATAAAGAGGAGTGTCACAAAATAACATTTTCTCAGGAGAAAGCTTGTTGGGGACAACAACGGTACAATCAGCAAGAGCTTGCCTTCTAGCATCATCAAGGGGTTGAGAAGCAAAAACACCTTGATAATGTGAAACAAATACTTTGACAATGTCTGAAATATCTGTAAATCTCTGCCCATCAACTTGAATGGCTTGAAACTGAGAATGTTGAGCAGGAGGTCTGAGGCGCTGAAAAAATTCTTTGGTCACTCTATCCCCCACTTTGAGCCAATGCATTCGAGCATGTAATTGAGCCCCCTTGGATTCATATAAATCAACCTTTTTTAGCTCATGCCGAATGAAAGAAACTTGGGATTCAGCAACAGAGTTGAAAGGAGAGGCTTCAAGCCTGAGACAAGCTTTGGATAGCTCACTTTGCAAGGTAGACTTAGCCTATTTTCGTCGTTTTGCAACTTCAACACCCAAAGTTCGCAACACCTTAGTGGTTCGTTGAATGGCAACATTCCACCATTCAATCCTTCCAAAAATACCATCAGGTCTAGGAATCAAATTCCAAATGCGGCATATATGAGCTTTCATGCTAAAGCTATGCAAAAAAGAAACATTTAGGTAAAACTATGAAGAATGCACTCTAGGTTGAAAGTTTAACATTGCCACCGAGAATAAAATAGGTGAATGATCAGACAGTGTAGTACCAGGTAAATTCAACACATACGGTGAAGAATCATCCACAAAATGACACCAATTTTAACATGGTTCACCCAGAATGGTTGGGCTACATCCACAAAACTTTTCTCTAAAATTTATCTCAAAGTTTTTTGGGAAACCTTCCCAATTACAATGTTTATGAGCCTCGGCTCAAAGGAGATACCTTCCCCCAATCTGAATTTATGAGCCTCTGCTCAAAGGAGATACCTTCCCCCAATCTGAATTTATGAGCTCTGCCCAAAGGAGAAACCTTCCCCCAATCTAAATTTATGAGCCTCTGCTCAAAGGAGATACCTTCCCCTCTACTCTGGATATGATCCCTCAGAAGATCAACTATCTCTACCTCTTGCTAGCATGTGGAACTCATTTCCATCGAAGACCTCCTGTCCTCAATGCTTAGCCTAAGAGACCTATGCCTTCTATGATCACGTCCACAGTAGCTCAACAACTCTGTACCAAACACGGTCGGTCGGTCTAGTACAAGTCTTCCTCTGTCCGTCGGATCTGTCCAACTCTTGAACAAATCAATCCTCTATCCACAAGCCTTCTCAAAGACTTGCCAAATATGTCCTCAGGTTCTCTGATAAAACCAATGTACCTCTGTCCTCAAGTTCTCTGATAGAACTATCAATCTCAGCTCACAAGTCCTCTGCTAGGACCTGTCCAAATCTACTCACAAGTCCCCATCGGAACCTGTCCAAAACCTGCTCACAAGTCCCCAACGGAACCTATCCAAAACCTGCTCACAAGTCCCCAATGGAACCTGTCCAAAACCTGCTCACAAGTCCCCAATGGAACCTGTCCAAAATAGCTCACAAGTTCACCAAGAAAATCTTGCTTAGCATGAACCCACAAAGAGAATTGTTAGAGACCCAATGTGATTCATCAACCTCATAGAAGCATAAAGAGAATTGTTAGAGACTCAATATGTTCTATACTTAACTCCCAATCTCAATCTCAAATCTCATAGAAACATAAAGAGAATTGTTAGAGACTCAATATGTTCTATATTTAACTCTCAATATCAATCTTCAACTCAATCTCAAATCTCATAGAAACATAAAGAGAATTGTTAGAGACTCAATATGATCTATACTTGACTCCCAATATCAATCTCAACTCAATCTCAATCTCAAAATAATAAGATAGATGTAGTATGCTTTTCTCAAGAACATGAAACACAACCCAACAATTGCCAAACATGCAATATCTCATATAATAATGCTACTCATGTTCTTTCCACAACCAATATCTTTTCTCAACCAATTAGGTCTTTAACAACAATGCTTATAGACAAGGTTTAACCAACATCATTCAACTCAACATTAACCTTGAAGCATTCAACCAATCATCACAAGAAAAGGAAACAAGTAGAAATCCTTTTCCCTCCAAAGATATTTGAACAAAATCGCCACCAACACAATATCACCAAATGCAAAGAATAACTTGCTCAAATCAACTCAATGGAGTAAGCCCAATATCATGAATCAAGTAAAGCAATAACTTGATCAAACAACCTCTATGGAAGCAACTCAACCATCAAACTCAAAACAACCAACCAAGGGTTCCACCAACTCAATGCAAGTAGCTTGACTCACAAATACAAACCCTAGTGCACAAAGCTTCCACTATCTCAAACCAAAAATTATGCATTCATCAAAAACTCTCCTTAAGGATAACAATGCATAAGTAGTCTTCAACAAACCAGAAAATAGGATTTACACCCAATCAAAGAAAACCTAGTTGAAAACCTTTTCACTCCAACCTTATTTCAGAAAACATACACCAATCATCCTCATAAGAAGAATGTGCCCATACCTTATTGGAGTAGAAGAAAATTGATCCTTAAAGTTGTCACCACACACAACCCTCAAACTTCCAACCAAGTTAGGGTTAGAACCAAGATAAATGAGCATATATAAAAACTTTCCTTAGTACACCTTTTAGCTTCTCTTCTTTTGAAAACAACCACCAAAGAAGCCAAAAACACAACAACCAAAACTTACACCTTATATCTCCATTTTAAACTTTAGCATAGCAAAAGACTAATCTCAAAAATACAACTAAAGAAATATCCCCTTATTTCTCCTATGTCTTTTAAACAATGCTAAACAATGCCAAAAATTATATCAAGAAATTAATCACACCTTAGAATGGTTGCCCTTGAAGAATCCGAAAATCGCGGAATGGCTACCCTTGACGAATTCAAAAATCGTGGAATGGCTGCCTTTGACGAATCCGAAAAACGTGGCACAAAATACGTTTTAACAAAAACATGACTTAATCCATGCACAGCTCCCTCCGCGGGAATCAAAACGTAGACCTCCGCCTACGCAAAGCCCAAACGCAGCCTATGCTGCCACTAGCCCACAAGGGGCTAACGAAGTCTAAGACAGACTTCCTACCACTTCAACGAACAAGCACTTCGTAAGTTTTTCAAACGCGAGCTCTCTTCTTCCGCGACGTCAACAGAGCATCGATCGCAGCCAAAAATTAATGCATTTGAAATTCTCAAGAGGAGTTAAACCTTAGGATCCTTCCCATATTTATAGTCCAATCGTGGACTTTAGAACACGTCGGTGGCAGAGAAACGTAAATTCGAATTTAATCGAAATTGCTTTCTACAGGGTTTAAAAACCCTTAATTAATTTTAATAAATTAAGAATAAAAAATGTTTAAAAACCTTTAAATATTTTTAATAAATTAAAAATAATTTCTCCCTTAATTAATTAAAACCTTGAAGGGTTTTAAATAATAATTAAATAATAAAGATAACCTCCATTGGTTTTAATAAAAACCATTTAACTTGGTTTTAATAAAAACCCTATCCAAAAACCTTATCCAATGGAATCTCTCCGGATTCTCTTAAAAAGATTCTCTTGGAATCTTTCACCTTTGAAGCCAACACATCCTCTTAACATTAATGCCATTTCCTTTTGAAATCAATGACAACTCATAGACAAGGAGCTAGGATCTCAAACCCAAAATTGCCAACAACATCCTCTACATCACCCAAACCTGTAAGTGAGCCAAAATAGTTGGATGTCGCATGGAAACCATCACTGTTTAGTTGTCAATGTTTATCATTCCGAATAGGGCTACGAGAGCGATGGACCTTCAAGGCCCGAACCTCCTCCACTGAAGAATTATCTGGAGCTACCACCACTGATGCCAAAGAAGGGCCCGACCAAAGAAGGTGAGACACTGGTGGAACTGGGGGTTGTATGTCAACAACCAAAGGGGCCGTATCAATAATATTTTGAACAACTTCAGAAAAATATTGCATGTCTTGAGAAGGAGAAGGGGCAGGTTGTGCAGCAAAAATCGAAGCTTCTTGTTGCTTAGTACCATGAGATTTCTTGCTAGAGACAGTAGTCCATTCTTCAGTTTTTCCCCGCGAGCCATTAGCAAGAGCCGTAGGAGTGGGTGAGGGATTTGCCTTATATTTCCATTCCATCAAAGGGCACTCCCAAATTTTGTGAGCTGCAAATTGACACCGATAATAGGTATTGGGTAAATTGATATAGGCAACTCTTTGCCTTATGGATTGGTCCCCGATTTTAATATCAATAAACTCCTACAAATCCTTAGTAAGGTCAACTTTGATACAAAGAGGAACAGGAATACCGTGGAATTCAACCCACACCGAGACTTCCAGTGCAGCTTGATCACTGACTTGGAAATTTTGAGAGTAGGGTTGCAAAATCAACAGAGAATTACGGAAAGTCCATGGACCCCTAGACAGAACCTTCTATGCTTGAGTTGGATCTGAAAAGCGAAAAAGAAAATACCCTTTTGTAAGGTTTTGTACATTCTCCACTTTGACTCCATATGGGCCCCAAACTTGCTGGACCCATGAACGAATAAGGGTATCATATGGGATACGACCCAAAAAATAACCCACCAGGGTATGACTCTCAAACCATTCACAAGCTGTATGGAATTCATGCAAAGGAATAACAACTTCAGGGACAGGGCCTTTACCTCGTGATACATTGTCAGAATGAACTTGCACGGATGCTTCCCCGGTACCATTGAGCTCTCCAACAGACTCAAAATAAATGGAGTCGACTGCATGAGCGACAGCCATTAAAAAGGGTGAATTAACACCACATCAAGGCGGTTTTAATGCAGCAGATAGGATTTTCCCACTGAAACGCTTACGAAAAATGCACAGCCAGTCTCGCATCCATTTTAAAATTTTGTTTTCAACAAATGTTGTAATATATTTTTTCAAAAAAATTGTTATTTATATGGTGTTGAGATATAATAATGATATATTTTTTGGTTTTTATTTATAAGATTTAATTTAAATTTTATTTTAAAAATTCTATTCCAAAAAAATAAATCAATATTCATTAACTTATTTTTATGTAACAAATTAAAATTTATAATAATATTAAAAAATATATAATTAAATAAAAATGTTATTAATTAAAAAAAATATAAGAAAAAAAAAATAACTTGCAAAGGTCAATTTTAATCATGATTTGAGCAGTTTCTTTTTAATCATGATTTTTTATAAAATCGAGAGCTATGCTTATCAATAGGGAATTTAACATACACCCACCACACACCTACCCCTCACACAGCCGCGGTTTGAACCTTGAACCTCCCCTTGAGAAGAATAAATGTCTTTCATTCAAAATAGAATAATTATAAGGTTAAAAACAGTTTAGCATTTCTCGTTGTAAACCTTAAAATATGATTTAATTATTTATTTTCTTTGAAATTTTTATGATGAAATTTTTAAATAATATTTGTAATAAATGTATTTTAAAGTATAATTATGGTAAGTTTAAATATTATTTTATTTTACATTTTAAAATAAAATATTTTTCAATCTCAACTCTCCATAAAGTATAACATATTCTTTTTTTTTCATATTTTTTTTTTGGTTTCTTTCATCTACTTATTTTATATCTAAATTTGTATAAGTTGGTCTTTAATTGGACCATGTGCATCTTGGCTCTCTAATTTAAGTTTAACCTTATATGAGCCTTTTAGTGTTGATCATATAAGGTTAATTTAAATAAGATGACTTTATCTCTTTCTTCCTAATTTTTTTCCTATATAGTTGTTTTAAATTTTTTTTTAACAAATATCTATCTTTGTTACTATTTGGGAATTTATTCAATATTGTATTCTAATTGTTCATCAACTTCTTATTTTTCTCCATCCATGTCTTGTTTCATCTGTTTAGATCTTCCATTATATTTTTAGATCATTTGTTTAATTTGCTTAACTATACTAGAAGATAAACCATAGCAATTCTCTCTATATGAAAGGTAATTATTTATGCTAGAAGAATCTCATACGGAACTAACTCTTTTATTTTTAGTTCATTTTTAATCAAGATTTTTTAAATCCTCTCTATTTATCTCTATTTTAATTCTAAGGTGCCACTAACCCATAATTCACACCCATACAACATCATTGATACTATTAATAGCCCAAATAAAACTCATGTGGCCTTCTAGTCCCATAATTTAGTCTCTTTACTTTTATTTTGTAATGTAAAAAGTGCTCTTTATCCTCCTAATATTCTATTCATTTTATATGTTTTCCAATTGAGCTTATGATTGAAGTCTATCCAAAAGTTTTTGCAGTCTATTACTTCTTCCAGAAGATTCCCTTCAAAATAAAAATGTAACTAAATTTCTTTATTTTGGTTAGAGAAGATCATGATCTTAGTTTTGTTGGTATTTATTTGCATGTCTAGCCATTTGTAAAAGTGCTCTAAGGTTTTTAAATGCTTTGTCAAATCCTATGTTGACCTTCTAATTAGAATGAAATCACGTACATATAAAAGAAGTCTTATTGCATATATTCACAAATGAACGCCATCATCTTCATTCAAATTTAGTCATTCCTTTAGTTTATCAATATAAAACATAAAATTAGTTAGGGGATAATGGGTATTCTTGTTTAACCACTATGTCTCTTCTAAAGCATTCTAAAATATTTATTTGCATTCTAGTTTTAGCTTAACCCTCCTAATAAATTCTATGTACTCTTAAACAAATATGAATTTGTTTTTGTATAACTCGTAAACGAGATACCTTTAGTTGAAAATGAGGTGATGCAAGTGAACCAATTTTTTATAGTATTGTGACCAACATTGGCTCAAATTATTAGGA
Source organism: Wollemia nobilis (assembly GCA_028583015.1). Classification (NCBI taxonomy): domain Eukaryota; kingdom Viridiplantae; phylum Streptophyta; class Pinopsida; order Araucariales; family Araucariaceae; genus Wollemia; species Wollemia nobilis. The sequence continues at coordinate 91,836 of JAQPPZ010003486.1, read as the reverse complement.
GTAACCCATCAACTTAGTAGAAGGTTTACCAATAAGTCTTAGTAGTGAAAGATGACCCTAGTGGTCCATTTGATGCTAAAGAGTAAAACTATTACCAAGAGGTAATACAAAATCTCCCTAACTATAGTTGTAATCCTTCTCATTGACAACAAATAAAATATAAACCTCACCAATTCAATAGAAATTAGGAATATTTGTTAGAAATATTGAGTACATTGGTTGTCATTGATGTCAAAGGTGAAATGGTTGAAAATCATATTCAAGGTTGAAATATTAAAGTGAAATACAAATATCTTCAAGGGTACAATAATTTTCAAGGTAAAAGCATTCTTCATGGTTGTGTGTGCAAGAAAAGGATAAGGTGTTATTTATTTAAAAAGGTTCTCCATAGTTATGTTTGCAAGAAAAATATAAGGTTCTCCATGGTTATGTTTGCAAGAAAAATACAAGGTTCTCTATGGTTATGTTAGCAAGAAAAAGATAAGGTAGACAAGGTTCCATTGAAAAATATTTATTTATTGCAAGGTTGAAAAATATTTCAAGAGCAAAAGACAAAAGATTAAAAGATAAATTATAATATTTAAATCAAGGTTTAAATATTATAATAAAAATAAATTTTAATTTTAAATGGCACCAAAATTTAAAATTCAAATGGTGGCAAGAGATCCGATGTCTTCCTAAGTTTCGAATTGCATATATAAGGAGGAAATAAAATTAATTTGCAAAGGTTGTAGAGATTAAGGTATAGTGCCATTCGTTCCATTCGTGAGGGAAGTAAGGAGAGTGCACAAAGTTGAATGTGAGGGCAGAGTGAGTAAGGAGAGTGCACGGACTTTAACACAAGGAGGATGGTACACAAACCTCAATACAAGAGGTAGCGATCGATTGGTTCCAACTAGGCAGTTAGCCCAAGTGGCAGGTAGACCCTACGCAATACATTGACATTGAGAAGGTTTCATATTTAAGTCATAGTAGCAATTTATTTTTAAGTTACGATTGGGTAGAAGAAAAGATTAATAAAATCTTGATCATGCACATTTGGTTCCAGTGGGTGGGCCAACCTAGCTAGCACTCTAGCTCGTGCTAGAGCGTGGTCTCCGTGAGGTTTCATGTTCGACTCTCTTCGGTGGCAGAATTGGTAAGGGCAATTAAATTTTGTTATAAAGTTTTATTTGGTAATTAGGGAGTCATAAGGGTGTGATTTTATAAAGTTTTATTTTGGTAATTAGGGAGTCATAAGGGTGTGAGTTAATAAATTTTTGTTTTACAAATAAGGAGTTGTAAGGATGTGTTATAAAAGCTTTCTATTTTGCAAATAGAAATTATAAAGGTGTTTTATAAAGTTTTTATTTTGCAAATAGCATAAAGAGAAAATACAAAGGGGATATTTTTGCATGTGAGAATAGGAGGTATAAGGTTTATGAAAGGGAAATTAAAATTATTCTGCACTTAGGGTTTTGGATGATTATAAGGTACATTATTGATATTGAAAATTATTTGTGTCTTTTACAAGTAGGAGTTATAAGGTGTTATTGTGGTTTGATTTTTGGTTGAAATTTTTGTATGGTGAAAAGTAAGTTTGAGGGGTTTTGATAATTGTTAATGTCCTATATTTTGAGAACAAAAGGAGAGTCATTGAACATCATTTTTCGATTTCATTGAGCATATCTTTTTGAGAATAAAGTTAATGTTGATGGTTTGAAAGAGAAATCTACTAACTAGTTTTGAAGTGGCACTTTGAAGAGGAAATTCTTTTGAGACGGGTTTTTGAGGGCACATTTTCATCAAAGCAAGTTAAGAGGTATGGTGACATTATACCTTTTTTAAGGTATTTGGTTGAGAAAATATTTCTAAATCATAAGGTGGAGAAATAAGGATTATATATGTACATTGTTGGAAATATTTGAGCTAGGGTTTGTAAAGCATCTTTGTTGAAAGAAATTGGAAACACTTGCGTTAGAGTTTATGAACAAATTGTGCTTCACTGTTTGAATTAATTTGTGAAGCTTTTGGGCATTGGTTTGAGTGGCATTGAATGTGAATCAATTGTTAGCTTTGTGAAGCAATTTGTGCATTGGGATTGAGTGATATTTGGAAAGAACATATTGTGAAATTGTATTGCATATCAGTTTTTATGTGTTCTTGAACAAGAATTTTGGGTAGAATATGTTTGAAGTATTTTGATCAAAGCATGTGTCATGAGCATGATCTGAGTATGTGTTATGAGAAGTTTTGAGCATGTGTTAGGGTAGAGTTAAGTAGAGATAGTGAAACATATTTGAGCAAGTCTTGTGAGAATAATTGAAGCAGGTTTGAGATAGATTTGAGCAAGTCTTGTGAGAATACTTGAAGCAAGTTTGAGGTATATTTGAGCAAGTATTGTGAGAAGACTTGAGATAGAGTTGAGATAGATTTGTGCATGTAATGTGTACACATTTGAGATAGATTTGTGTTGAACCTTGAACCCTATCTGTAACTATGTAGGTGTGAATACAAATATCCCTACGTAGCTAAGTCAATTAGCATCTTTCTAGCTTGAGAGCAATTGTAGGGTTAAATTAGAATTAGTCTAATATTAGATTATTATTGTTTTTTGTTAATCTGGAGAGATCCAAAACTTAGGATCAAATTTGTTGAGCTCTCCCTATAAAATGTAATCTGATTGCTAAGAAATATAAGTTGTATGTGATTTGATATCACATTTGGTATCAGAGCCAGCAATTTTTTTTTTAAAACCTGTGATTACCATCACTCAAGTAGTGAGTTCAATCTTCGTGGTTTGAAAAGAGATTGTTGGAGAGAAAGCTCATTGTGCTAGACATTGTTGTGAGAGATGTTGTTGGAGAGAAAGCTAGTTGACAAGTGTCATGAATTTTCTTGGTTGTATGTGAGTAGAGCAGCAAAGCGAAAGAGAGATCTATTCATGGATAGCATCACGAGGATCTGTGTACATGGTTGTGGAATGTTATGGCCATGGAGGATCTGTGTGTAACTTTGGAACGTGGCTATGAAACCTTCTGCTAAACATGATTAGTGAGATGGATTGAGGTTTGCACTGGATTAATATCTATGCTGGATTAAGGTCAAATCCTTCGCCATGGAAGTGGAGGACGACGAGGAGCGATTTTTTAGCTGGAGCATTTCAAACTCGGGATGACGGGTCTGTGAATTTTTCCAGCAAACAGCAGGCGTGTGACTTGTCTTAAGATAGGATGGGAAATTGATTCGCATGAAAAAATTTAATATTTTTTTTGCGGAATTCATCCACATGAAATACGACATTAGTTTTAATAAAAAATTGTGCTACTAAGTATGATGTTGAGTGTTGTGCTTCTAAACGTTGTGTTGTTGAGTAAGAATGCATAAGGTATAGCAATTGATTTGTGTGAGCATTGAGGTCAGCCAATGTGTACGAAGGACGTCCACAATTTGTAGTTGTGAGCCGATATCTTTGAGAGGAGACGTTCATCGAGTAATGTGGAGAGGAGCATAGTGAAGGCTATGAAGTGTAAAGAAGAGTTAGTTGCATTGTTAGTTTCTATGAATCGCATAAAGATAGAAAAGGTTTCTTTGTTGTGCGAGGAAGAAGGTTGTGTTCGTTTAATGCCTACAGAAGGCTATCAGTGTCCTTGTAATAAAGGGAATGCTCCACAAATGTGAGATCTTCATGATATGTGCTCAATATCCTTATTTTTTATTCATGGAATGATATTATTTCATATAGACGTGATATTATTCCATCGTGAAGAATTTCATGATAAGGCAGTTGACGTGCTGCACTGTTTGACATAAAGCATCATTGAGCTACAAGTGTTGAGAAACATGCTATACTACATGTGTTGAGCTACGCTATCTTTGCTAAAATATAGAACTCTTCATGATCCAGGTATGAAGATCTAAACAGGAGCAACGTAAGAGACATTGGCACGATCATATGAGGAGAGCCTGAATAAGCTTGTAGTGGAAGATCATGTCATCAGTGATTGGAGGAGATGTGTGATGTGAGCATGTTTGAAATACTCATGATGGTGTGAACTCTATGATAGATGTGCTCGATAGATGCAAAGACATCCTAGATAGTGAAACAATAGAAAAAAGTCATTGGAGTAGGCCTTTGATTTGTTGGAGTAGAAAAACAACCATCGAGGTAGTCAGCTTCAAAATTCATCGTAGTGAGAAGTTGAAGGCCTCAAAGAAGTAGGAGATACTGCAAAGTAAGCACTTTAGTTGCTATTGTTTTTACCTTACTATTGTTCAAATATATATTTTTATGTAAAGTGAGATATTACAAAAGAGTGTTATTTTGTAATTATTGCATTAAAATACAGAATATTAGTTTCATGGAAGCCAATAATAATATGCCCATACCAGAGTTTAACGGGCTAGATTATGAGTATTGGTCCATCAAGATGAGGACCTTACTCATTGGAAAAGGACTATGGGATATAGTTGAATAAGGTTATGCAGAACCTTCATATTGGACCACCTTGAGTGAAGCAGATAAAAAAAACAAGAAATATGCCCAAAAGATCAATTCTTTTGCCCTCTACCATCTCCAAACAGCTTTGGAGAAGAGCATATTTCTAAGAATTGCTTCTTTTTTATCTGGTCAAGATGCATGGAAATCTTTGAAGGATAGTTATCAAGGTAGTGATCAAGTGAAGCAAGTGAGACTTCAAACCTTGAAAAGGGATTTTGAAAATCTCAAGATGCAAGAGAGTGAAACTATAGGTGACTATTGTGTGAGAGTGAAGGCAGTGGTCAACAAAATGCAAACACTTGGAGAAGACATCAAATCTGAAGTCATGGTGAAGAAAGTGTTGAGAAAACTTCTTCATAAATGGAACCATATTGCTATCATCATTTAAGAGTCTAAGGATTTGTCTACTTTATCTTTTGATGCTTTAATTGGTTTCTTAATGTCTCATGAATAAATATTATAGGGTTCTACTTCAACAAGCTATGGAGGTGATGACAAAGATTTCTCATCCAATGAGGGTGAAGGAAGAGGTCAAGGGGGAAGCCAAGGAAGAGGACAAGGCAGAGGACAAAGGAGAGGTAGAGGAAGAAGTAGCTCAAGAGGTGGCAATCAAGGAAGAGGTGGCAATCAAGAAAGGAGTGGCACTCAAGGAAGAGGAGGTGACAAATCAAAGAAATCTTGTTACAATTGTGGTAAGCTTGGTCACTTTGCTAAATATTGTTGGTCCAAGACTTCTCAAGGTGGAAGAGGTCAATATGGAAACTATGGTGAAGAAGAAGGAACTTCAAATTTTTTTCTTACTTATGGAAAATCAGATCAAAGTCTAAATGAAACTTGGATTTTGGATGTTGGTTTTTCCAATCACATGAGTGGCAAAGAGGAGCTCTTTGCTACAATGGATTCCACCTACAAATCAATAATCAAGTTGGGAGATGACAAAGCTCTACAAGTTGAAGGTATTGGAGCCATGGAGGTTCCAACAAAATAAGGTACCAAGAAGGTAAATGACATCTATTACACCCCCAAACTCCAACATAACTTGCTTAGTGTTGGAAAAATGATGGAGAAAAATTATAGGCTTGTTTTTTATGAAGGCAAATGTGTAATTTTTGATAAGAAAAATTGTAATAGAGTTGTTACCCAAGTACTTATGACACATAATAGGTTGTTTCCTCTTAATTTTAGGGAACAATGAGTGCTCAACTTGCTAGTGTTGATATTTCTAATCCAAGTGTGCTTTGGCACTTGTGATATGGTCATCTCAATTTTGTAAGCTTGAAGATGTTGACTTCTTAAGCTATGGTAAGTGGAATTTTGAAAGTTGATGAACACAAGGAGGTGTGTGAAGGGTGTGCTTTGGGAAAGCACTCAAGATCTAAGTTTCCAATAGGACAAGCATGGAGAGCTAGCCATCCACTCTAATTGGTGCATTCAGACATTTGTGGTCCAATGCAAACTAAAAGCATTGGTAACAACTCTTACTTTCTCACTTTCATTGATGATTTTTCTAGGATGTGTTGGATTTATTTTTTGAAAACTAAAGATGAAGCTTTTGATTATTTCATAGATTTCAAAAATAATGTAGAGAATAAAAGTGAGTTTTTTGTAAAGAGTCTAAGGACTGATAGAGGAGGAGAGTATTCTTCAAATGTATTTCTAAAATATTGTAAATATTGTGGAATAAAAAGGCAATTCACAACCGCCTACACCCCACAACAAAATGGTGTGGCTAAAATAAAGAACTGTACTATAGTAGAAATGGCTAGATCAATGTTGCAAACTAAGCATCTAAGTAACATGTATTTGGTTGATGTTGTAAGAACTAGTGTTTACATTTTTAATAGGAGTCCTACTTCTAGTCTAGATGGGATCACTCCTTATGAAGGATGGTATGGAAAAAAACCAAATGTAAAACACTTTAAGGTTTTTGGTTGTCTTGCATATGCCCACATTCTTGATGAGCAAAGAAATAAACTTGACCCCAAAATTCAAGCATGTATTTTTGTTGGATATTGTGAGTCTTCCAAAGAATATAGGCTCTACAATCCCAAAACACATAAAATTGTACTTTCCAGGGATGTAATTTTTGATGAAGGGGGAGAATGGGGTCATCAAAAACTTTTTGTTGATGATGGATCTCATGATGCAAGTTCCTCTCAAGTGCAGCCTAAAAATAGCAAAGTAAGTCCTCCAAGCCCAAGTATGAGTACTAATTCAAGTACAACTGATGCTACTCCAAGTCCTTCTCCACAAATATCAGTAAGTTATTCACCAATGGATATTGATTCTATATCAAGAGGTAAAAGAACACTTCAGCACCATCCATATTTTCAAATGTTGGATAAGAATTTCCAGAAAAGATACACTAGAAGTCAAGCTAGTGAAATGAATGCAATTTTGAAAAGACTTGAAAATCTGCATATGTATGGTGATGATGATTCTCATGAACCTAAGGGTGATGTTGTAAATTATGCTTTAATGACTAGTGTTGAGCTAGAGCCATCTAGTTATGAAAAAGCATGTAATTTTTATGTATGGCAACAATCCATGAAAGAGGAAATGACCTCTATAAAAAAAGAATGATACTTGGGAGCTAGTGAAGCTTCCTAAGGGCAAAAAATGTGTTGGATGAAAATGGGTCTACAAGACCAAATTCAATGTTGATGGAAGCATTGAAAGACTAGTAGGAAAAGGGTTCACTCAGAAGTATGGGATTGACTATGAGGAGACCTTTGCTCCTGTTGCTAGACAGGAGACAATCAAATCAGTACTTTCTTTGGCTGCCCACAAAGGGTGGAAAATTCAGCACATGGATGTTAAAAGTGCCTTTCTCAATGGGTACTTGAATGAAGATGTTTTTGTGCAACAACCTCAAGGTTTTGAATAACAAGGTAAGGAGAACCTTGTCTACAAACTGAAGAAATCACTATATGGCCTCAAGAAAACACCAAGGGCATGGTACTCACGCATTGATGGCTACTTTTAGAAGTATGGATTCACTAGGAGAAAAAGTGAACCTACTCTCTACTACATGAAACAAGGTAAATATATTCTCATTGTATGCTTATATGTGGATGATCTAATATTCATGGGTAGTAGTGCTAAGATGAATGAGGAGTTCAAACACTCCATGATGAAAGAATTTGAAATGAAAGATATAGGTTTAATGCATTACTTCCTAGGCATGGAGGTACATCAAACAGGTAAAGGGATCTTCATATGTCAACACAAATATGCTCAAGATATGATCAAGAAGTTTGCTATGGAGCAATGCAAGTCAGTTGCAACTCCAACGGGTCATGGGATCCAATTGAGCAAATATGATGGAGCACCAAAAGTTGACATGACCACTTATAGGAGCATGGTTGGGAGTCTAATGTTCCTCACCAATACAAGGTCGGATATCCAATATGATGTTTCTCTAGTTTCAAGGTATATGGCTGATCCATGTAAACTTCATTTACAAGCAACTAAAAGGATTTTGAGATATGTAAAGGGTACATTAGATTTTGGGATCCATTACCACAAATGTAATTCTGTAAAATTAGTTGGCTTTAGTGATAGTGATTGGGGCAGCAATATAGATGATAAAAAATCTACTTCAGGGAATTTTTTTAGTCTTGGGTCAGGACTAATTACTTGGAGTTCCAAAAAGCAGATTGTTGTAGCATTATCATCTATTGAGGCTGAGTATATAGCAATCATAAATACTAGTACTCAAGCCTTATGGTTGAGAAAATTTCTTGAAGAAATTGGAGAGCAACAAAGTGGTCCTACAAGATTGTACTGTGATAATATGAGTGCCATACAATTGGCACATAATCCTATCCACCATAGTCGGTCAAAGCACTTTGATATGAATTATCACTTAATTTGAGACATGATGGAGAAACAGGTGGTTGAGCTTTGACATTGCAGCACTTTGGATAACATGGTGGACATCTTCACCAAAGGGGTTGCTAAAGCTCAATATGTAAAGCTGAGAGACTGTCTAGTCAGCCCTCTCAACTTTAAGGGGGAGAATGTTGAACCTTGAACCCTATCTATAACTACGTAGGTGTGAATACAAATATCCCTACGTAGCTAAGTCAATTAGCATATTTCTAGCTTGAGAGGAATTGTAGGGTTAAATTAGAATTAGTCTAACCTTAGATTTTTATTATTTTTTGTTAATCTAGAGAGATCAAAAACTTAGGATCAAATTTGTTGAGCTCTCCTTATAAAATATAATCTTATTTCTGAGAAATATAAGTTGTATGTGATTTGATATCACAATTTGTGCATGTAATGTGTGCAGATTTGGAATAGAGTTGAGATAGATTTGTGCATGAAATATGTGTAAATTTGGGATAGAATTAAGACAAATTTGTGTAGATTTGAGATAGATTTAAGATAGATTTGTGCATATAATGTGTACATATTTAGGATAGATTTGAGATAGATGTGTGCATGTAATGTGTGCAAATTTGAGATAGAGTTCAAAGTTGATTTATGAGTAGACCTGAGTAAGCCTTGTGAGTAGGCTTGGAGTAGAGTCTAAGGAGAGGTGTCTCTTGTGGATAGAGTTCCACGAACTAGAGCAAGGGAGATATGTCTCTTGTGGATAGAGTTATATGAACTAGATTAAAGGAGAGGTATCTCCTGTGGATAGATTTCCATGAACTAGAGCAAGGGAGAGGTGTCTCCTATGATAGAGTTCCATGAACTATAGTAAATGAGATATGTCTCCTCTAGATAGAGTTCCACGAACTAGAGAAGATGAGATAGAATTATCCTATGGATAGAGTTCCATGAACCAAATTAGAGGATATAGAGTTCTCCTATGGATAGAGGTCCACAAACCAAAGAAGAGGGGATAGAGTTCTCTTATGGATAAATTTCTACGAACCAAAGTAGAGGGGATAGATTTATAATATGGATAGAGGTCCACAAACTAGAGCTAAGGGGATAGAGTTCTCCTATGGATAGTGGTCCATAAACTAGAGTAGAAGGGATAGAGTTCTCCTATGAATAGAGGTCCATAAATTAGAGAAATGGGGACAGAGGTCTCCTATGGATAGAGGTCCACAAACTTGAGCATAGGGGATTACGATCTCCTTTGGACAAAGGTCCATAAACATTGTAATAGGGATTTGTTTCCCAAAAGATCTATTGAGAAAATTTAAAAGAATTTTTTTCTTCGTGGACATAACCCATATTGGGTGAACCATGTTAAATTATTGTCTCTCATGTGTATGATGATTTATGCATTGCTTTGTTACTACTACTAATGAGATTGGTTAAGATTGCTAAGAAAAGATATTGCAATTGATAACATTGGATAATATTGTTTAGGAAATAAAAGTAAAAGTTTATCTTATATTGTTCACCCCCCTTCCTCTCATTATAAACTTGTGTTCCTAAATTGGTATTAGAGCAGGTTCCTTCGAAAAAAATTTAACATCTTAAAAGAATATCTTACACGAACACAGATGACATCTCAGAATGAATCTTCAACAAATAAGGCTCCAATGTTTTATGGGAATAATTATGCTTTCTTGAGTATGAGGATGAAGACTTATTTGATGGCACAAGAATATGAAACATGGTAATATTTTGATGATGGGTTCACACCTACAGCTACTCCTCCCACAAATAAGGATGACAAGCAATTATATGTGAATAATGCCAAGGCTATGAATGGAATCTTAAGTGGATTATGTGAATCAGAGTTTGTGAAAGTTATTCAATGCAAATCAGCAAAAGAAATTATGGGATAAATTGAAGTAAATATATGAAGGAGATAGCAAGATTAAGTTGGCAAAACTCCAAACTCACATGAGGAGGTTTGAAGAGTTGAAGATGGAATATGAGGAATATATTGCTAAATACTTACTTTGTATTGATAAAGTTGTTAATACCATGCATGGACTTGGATTCAAAATTGAGGACTCCAATGTTACTCAGAAAGTATTAATCTCACTCTCTATGAGGTATGATGTAAAGGTTTCAACTATAGAAGAGATGAAGGATCTCGATAAGTTGACTATGGATGAGTTACATGGAATTGTCACAGCTTATGAGATGAGGATAGAAAAAATCATAATTCAAATAAAGATATAGCATTCAAAGTTTCAAAGAAGACAAAAGATAAGAAACCATAATCAAGTGATGAGTCAAGCAGTAATGAAGAAGCTAACTATGTGAGAAGAAATAAGGACTCAAGAAAACACAAAGATATAAAGACTGTGAAATTTTTTAATTGTGGTAACTTTGGTCACTATGCATAAAATTATCCACAAGTTGGAAGCAGTAGCCGTGAAGAGAAACAATGATGAGGCCAGGAATTGCCTCATCCATGAACACTCTTTGATACATTTTAACTATTTGACTTACCCTTTTTACTATGATTTTATGTTAATTATGGGAAAAATGCATTATATAATGATGTTTGCAAATTCTGAAATGACAAAGTGCATATACTCTGTTTTACTATTTTTACTGCAATTTCACCTGTTTTTCAGTTAATTAATCAGTAGTATTATAGCAATTCAGACCTTGTTGAATATCTGATGCTTAGTAATATTGTGTTCCTTTGTTTAAACTAATTCAAATGGAAAAATGCGCCAAGAATTTGTCCACTGTAGCTGACTGTGCAGGAAAACAGGCTATAACTGTGACAGTTCCAGCCAGCTGTACATATACAGCAGGGCTTGGAATCAGTCACTCCAGCACATGCCACCAATGCAGAAGGGTGTGCAAGAGAAAGGAAAAGTCAACACGTTACTCCCTACGCGTTTGGAGCACAGATCAGCAACAAATGGTCACCTGCCTGTTGTTCCGGAGCAGTGTAGGAATAAGCGACGTAGGAATAGGGAATAGCGCAGGAACAACCGAAAGTGGTCAAAAAGTGACAAATCAGTGGAGGAAATTATTGGAAATTGACCAAGAGGTTGTCCCAACTCATCTTAACATGATTTCCTCAACAAATGCAGCCCAACAATGATGAATGGATAAAGTTTTGACAAAGCAAATTTTTGCATTCTAGGAAACAGTTATGCAATCAGTTGTAAATCCCTACAAAGCAGTAACCAAGCATATCAACATTATATTATAAATAATAAAGCTCCTAGATGGTTGAGCATATAGATAGATAGGCAATAGAATACCGAAATTAGCATAGAGTGAAGTTTCTTTGTAGCAGAATAGTAATTTGCAGGTTTTTCCTGCATTACTGTAATGCAGTTTCAGATTGAATAAAAAGGTGCAATCTTCAGATATCAATTGGCATTTTGAGGTTGATGATTAGCATCTAGATTTTCTTATTGTAACTTCTCACCTTCTTATGGTTCTGGAAGCAAGGGCCACTTACAAGGGCAGAGGAAGGCAATGTCTGATAGAATTTCTTGCTGATTTCTTGCTGCAACAGGTTAGCAGAATTCTGCCAGTTTTCCATTTCTTTAGTAGTTTTCAACACAGTTTTCAGCCTTTGACAACATTTTCTGCATTTCACAGAAATTTCTAGATATTTTGTCATTTTGCAGTTTTGCAGTAATTGTTGATTTAGTTTTGCATTTCACAACAATTTCTAGATATTTTGTCATTTTGCAGTTTTGCAATAATTGTTGATTTGTTTTGCAGTAGTTAAAAATTCTATTTTTAAATTCTCCAGTTGATTTACTTTCATGCAAGAGTGTGTGTGTTTTCAATTCTACAATTTCCTTTTCTGTCACTCTCAATTTAGCAACATTTCATTTTCTATCATTTTCAGATTCTGCAATTTCATTTCCTGCAATTTTATTTCTGCAAAGGTAAATAGGAGTTAATTTCAATTCTTAGGAGTTAGAGGTCACAACAAAACCCCCCAAATGCTAACTGATCCATCAATAAAAACTTGTTCTTGGATAAACTGAACCTGCAACTGTGACACTTCCTATCGTATACAGCCTCTGGACACCGCCCTGGATTGACATATAATTACTAAATGATGAATGATCAACGACCCTCATCATTTTTGGCACCGTTGTCGGGGAACAAACGGTGTTGTTAGGAAAAGTGACACAGGTCAAGAATTGTGTTACAATTTTTGAAATATTGTATTTCAGTTTATTTATTGAATAGGCATGAATGCATAGGCCAAGAGACGAAAGAGGGAGGTTTATCAGAACTAGTTCTGAACCACCAAGGCATTCTTCATGATCAGATGAAGAATTGCCAGAGCAAGAAATACCTTCTTCACCAACTGAAGCTTTGGATAGATTAGAACAAGAACTTTTGGCAGCACTTTCTGCTAAACATTCCCTTAAGACTGAACCATCCACATCAAACTCAAGAAAGAAAATAACTATGGCAACGACCACCACCACCACCAGGTGGGTATGCTGATGATCCTCCTAGGACTTTTGAATATCCCATACGGTTGGATCCAGCTCTAGATGCTCCCATGAAAACTATTTCTCCATCCATATTGCCAATTTTTAGGGGAACTATTTTAGAAGATCCTGATCAATTTCTGTTTGAATTCAAAGTGTTATGTCAGACTTATGACTACATAAATGATAATCAAAAATTGAAATTGTTTCCTTCTACGCTTAAGGATGCTGCTCTCCGATGGTTTATGAGTAATCTTGAACCTAATTCAATCCATACTTGGGATGACATGGAGACTGCATTCTTACATAAATATCAAGATTACTGTCGAGTACGAAACAGGAAAGATGAGTTGTTTCGGATCAAGCAAGAAGAAGATGAGAGTTTAGAGGATTATCTTGATCGCTTTGCCTTTGTCCAAAAGAGATGTGGTCCTGTAGAACCTGATTTCTTAAAGCCTATCTTCTTAAGAGGATTGCAGGATGAATCTAGGGAAGTGTTAGATTTAATGGGAAAAGGAGACATAGATCAACTTGACCTTGAAGATATTGTGGAGTTATGTAGAAATTATTCCCGCACTCACCAACGAAGAAAGAAATGAAATTCTGGCAATAATGACATAAAGGAGTTGATGGAGGAAATGGCTAATTTAAAAACTGATATCCTTGTTCAACTTAATTCTGCATTAGGTGAGAGAAACACAAAACCCAATTCTACACCACCTTTGGCAATTTATTGCCCGAGATGCAGGAATAAGCATGCTTTGCAGGATTGCCCTTTAAACAAAACTTCCATTTGTGGAATTTGTTCCAAGGAACATTCAACAGATAGATGTCCTTTGTTGCCTCATCTAAAATCTATTTTAGGCACCCAAACAGAAGAACTTAATGCTATTGGTCAGAGATCTGGTGGTGGCTATACACAATATCCCAATGCTCCTCGGTTTCCAAATTGGGGACAATCTCCTTGGAATATGAATATGCCATGGGGACATGCAGAAGTCCCTGCACAACCTTGGAACCAACCTTGGACAGCTCCTCCAGATTGGTCACATCCTGGGTGGATGAACCCACCTTGGAATACAATTCATCCATAGTGGACACAACAAGGACAAAGATGGGGACAACAATATCCACCATATCAAGGACAACAAAGGTATCAAGGGCAAGCTCAAAACTTGCTGCCAGCTCCTAATCCAAATTTTTAGGGAAGAACACAACATCAACAAATGCAACCAGTGAAACAACCTCCACTCCCAGCTCAGCCTGTGACTAACCCAAATAATACCAGACAAACAACCCCTATTTATGAGGTTGAGTCTGAAGACTCTATTGCAGTTCATGTACTTGACTGTAGTAACATCCAGCTGCGTTCAGGGAAGGTTTTACCTGAACCTGTTCCACCCACCATTGAAGAAATAAGTGAGAAACAAGAACCTCCAAATCAGGAGACAGTGCAACAAAAACAAAAAGAAGAAGTAACAAAAAAAATGCAGGAATCTTCTCCAGTAGCATTACCATACCCCTGAAAGGTTTGATCATATTGATACTGTCCCTGAATCAGAATTAGTGATAGAACTTAAAAAGATGTCAATTTCTCTCCCTTTGTTGCAGGCAATAAGGGATGTGCCTTCAATCAAAAAGACTATTCAGGAGTTATGTATCAAGAAACCTGGTAAAAAGAAGGCCTTTCCTAAAACCGTTCAGGTAGAAGGAAAATTAGCTGATTTATTGTCCGGGAAACTAGTTCCTCCCAAATATAGTGACCTCGGTAGTCCAATAGTTACAATTACTATTGGATTAATGCAAATTCCTAATGTGCTAATTGATCTTGGAGCTGCAATTAATGTTATGACTAAGGACACAATGCAAAAATTGTAGCTCAAGAATCTCAGTCCTACCACCACAGTTTTGGAAATGGCAGATAGGTCAGTTGCTAAACCTGAAGGTATCCTAGAAGATGTAGCCATTGAAGTCTCTTCTTGGGAATATCCTGTAGACTTCTTAGTGTTGCAGCCTAGAAATTCAGTCAATGGATACCCTATCATTCTAGGACGACCTTGGTTGGCTACTGCAACTGCTTTTATAGACTGCAAGTCAGGGGAAATGACCATTTCTAATGGTGTTGACCTAAAGAAAATTTATTTGTATCCACCTACTCAACCTTCAACTAAATTTTTTGGACAAATTTGGTATCCTGAATCTGATGAAGAACAAGAAACCATTGCCACTTTGGCTACAGTTGTAGTAAAAGAACATATTGAGGAAATCACTACACCTGAAAGAGAAATATTCGAGAATGAAACTGTCCTAATTGAAACATTACAATCGGAAGGACTAACTGATGATCAAATTCTTGTTCATCGGTTGTTGTGGCAAGAGGAGGAACAAAATTCAGAACCTCTGTCATCCATGCCTAATCAGGAAAGATCATTCATTCTACCACATGGATGGCATCATCATCTCCTTAACACCTTCAAATGTCCTCTGATTCCACCAGGTATCATTTTTGAGATAGATTCTAGAGTATTTCATACTCTACAGCCACATCATTGTCCATTAAATGCATTAATCAGTAACTATGAAGCAACTAGTTCTATCTATCCAGGGATCAAACAAATTGAAATCCAGCCAGGTAAATTTTTGAACATTAATAGCTGGCTAACTGAGGACCAAGAAACCAAATTGTTTGCAGTCTTACAAAAACATGTTCAAGCTTTTGCATGGAACTATAAAGACATGACAGGCATTCATCCTGAGGTATGTACACATAGGATATACACAGAAAATGTAAAACCAGTAAGGCAACCTCAGAGACGCTTGAATCCTGCTCTAAAGGAAATTGTGAAAGAGGAAATTGAAAAACTCTTAGATGTTGGATTCATTTATCCAATTTTAGACAGTAAGTGGGTTTCACCACTGGTCATTGTTCCAAAGAAAAATGGTAAAATGAGAGTATGTGTGGATTATAGGGAGTTAAATAAGGCCACACATAAGGATCATTTCCCATTACCATTCATAGACCAAGTATTGGATACCCTTGCTGGAAAGAAATTTTTCTGTTTTCTTGATGGTTTCAATGGGTATAACTAGATACAAGTTGCGCCAGAAGATCAAGAAAAGACTACCTTTACATGTCCTTGGGGAACCTTTGCTTACAGGGTTTTACCCTTTGGTTTATGTAATGCTCCAACAACATTTCAGAGAGTTGTTTTAGCAATTTTTTCTGATTTAACCAATGAAAGTGTTGAAATTTATATGGATGATTTCACGGTATTTGGAAATAGTTTTGAATATGCATTAGAACAGCTTGAAAAAGTACTTGATTCACTGTGAAACATACCACCTCTCTCTGAATCTTGAGAAATGCTTCTTAATGATGGAGGAAGGAATTGTTCTTGGACATCATATCTCTTCTTATGGAATCAAGGTTGATCCTAAGAAGGTTGAAGTCATCAAAAACCTCCCTCCTCCACAAACTCAAACTGATGTACGCAGTTTCTTAGGGCACATTGGTTTTTATCGCAGATTCATTGCTAACTTCAGTACCATAGCAAATCCTATGTTTGCCTTACTCATGAAAGATTCTGAATTTGTTTGGTCTTCTGAATGTCAAAATTCTTTTGAAGACTTAAAGGAAAAGTTAACCACTCCACCTGTACTAAGAGGTCCTAATTGGGAGTTACCTTTTCATATTCAAATTGATGCTTCCAATACTGCTATTGGAGCTGTGTTAGGACAGATTGAAAATGGGGAACATTATGCTATTTATTATATCAGTAAAAACTTGACAAGAGCTGAGAAAAACTACACTACCACTGAAAAAGAATTCTTGGCTGTAATCTATGCTATTAACAAATTCTGACACTATATCACAGGGTACCAAGTATTCATCCATACGGATCATACTGCAATCAAATATTTGATGAATAAACCATTGGTTAGTGCAAGAATTATTCGTTGGTTGATTCTATTGCAGGAATTTGATGTTACCATAGTAAACAAGCCTGGGAAATCTAATGTAGTCACAGATTTCTTGTCAAGAATACCAAATGTAGATACAGGAGAAGTGGTGGAAGATACCTTTCCAGATGAAAAGTTGTTTGCTGTCTCTGTACAATCTCCATGGTTTGCAGACATAGCTAATTACTTAGCTACAGGGAAGATTCCTCTTCACTTTACCCCTAAACAAAAGAAACAGTTAATCAAGCAAAGTTCTTCTTTTCAATGGATAGAGGGATTACTATTTAAATGCAGTCCTGATCATGTTTTACGTAGGTGTATCCATCAGGATGAAGTATATGATATCCTACGAGCATGCCATGATGAACCATCAGGAGGGCATTATTCAGTCAAAAGCACTATTCACAAAATCTTGGGAACCGGATACTATTGGCCATCTTTGCATAAAGATGTAAAAAGGTACATTAGACATTGTGATGCCTGCCAGCGAATGGGAAAACCTACCTTTACTAATGAAATGCCATTACAACCTCAAATAGGAACAGAACCATTTGAAATATGGGGTTTAGATTTCGTAGGACCCATTAATCCTCCTTCCCAAGGCAAAGTGCATATCTTGGTATGTACTGATTATGTTACCAAATGGGTAGAAGCTCATGCCTTTAAGCATGCTAGAGAAGAAAAAGTTGCTGATTTTCTGTATTCACAGATTTTTCTACGTTTTGGAGCCCCACAATCCATCACCACAGATCACGGACCCCAATTTACTTCCAAAATTATTGAAGCCTTCACTCACCTCTATCAAGTCAAACACAGAAAATCCTCACCTTATCATCCACAAGCCAATGGCCAAGTTGAAGTGACCAATAGGGAATTAGAACGAATTCTAACCAAAACCGTAGCAGTCCATAAAAGAAATTGGTTGGACAAGTTACCAGAAGCTATTTGGGCTTATAATACCACTTGGAAATCTACCACTGGATTTACGCCCTATGAATTGGTTTATGGAAAAAAACCGCTTTTGCCTATTGAGTTTGAATTACTAACTCTTCGAACTACTTTGGAAGTAGGTATTGATCTGTCACAGGCACAAGAAGATCGTATTCTGCAACTTGATGCATTGGATGAACTGCGCATGGATGCACTACATCAAACAGAGATAATCCAAGCACAACGAAAGATGTGGCATGATAGTCACATAAAGCAACAAAAATTTCAGCAAGGTGATTGGGCCTTGTTGTTTGATTCACAATACAAGGATTTCCCTGGAAAGTTGCAGACCAGATGGCTTGGACCATACCAAATTGAGGAAGTGTTTGACAATGGAGTTGTTCATCTTACACCTATTGATGACTCACAATGCAAGTTGGTGGTGAATGGACATCGTCTTCGTATGTACCACAAACCATACAACAGGGAAGAATTTCTCAAGCAAGTGGAAAATTTGGATGTACACATTTGGGAAGAAAACACTTCTTCCATACCGAATTCAGCAGATTGACACAAGATTTGAAAAAATAAAAAATAAAAAATAAAAATAAAAATTCAGGAAGTGAAAACCTCTTTGAGGCACTCCTGAGTTGGGTTTACATGAAAACCGGTGTTTCGGCATGTTTACCTAGTTGGTTTCACTATCATTGTTCGGTCTTGTCTCATGACCGTTGTTTCGTCTATTTTCAGATTGCACCTACCTTAGTTCAAAGATTGATTAGCTGGAAATCTCAGCAGGAGCACCTCGAAATGTAGATAAAATGGTTATAATAGGTATGTGTCTTTTTCATTCTCTGAATAATGTAAATCATTAGTATATAGTGTATATATCCTTGATTAGTATAAAAGCATATAAAAAGGGGGAATCAAAAATGGAAAGTCCTTGTCAGTAATGCCTCTGCCTAATTCTGCTCTAGAATGAAAAAAAATAGAAGTGCGCTGGAATCAAAAAGGGAAGCGCAGGAATAAACTGTTTATATTCCAGAGCATAGGAATGATTTATCAAGCGCAGGAATAAGTTGTTTATGTTTTAGGCGTAGGAACGAGCTGTGTATAAATGCTAAAATGATTGATTAAGCGCAGGAATAAATCACTAAGCGCAGGAATGAAATTATGTGTAAAAACTTTTTACGACACGTGGCCTGCGGTGAGTTAATTGGTTTAGAAGGAAAAGGACAGGTCTCCGACTCAAGGTTGCATGTGACAGCTGGCATCCATAACAAAAATGAGCGAAATTAAGGGTGGTAACTTCACGTGCGCTGCCACGTCACCTGCCCTGATTACTCTGCAAGTTTTGAAGCAGTTCCTGCGCTGCTATAATTGTTCCTGCTACGGCGATTAAAACCCTAAATCAGACACACGCTCGTACTGTCCACCAATTTACAGAAATTACAGAACAGAAGGCAGGAAATTACACCATGGGGGGAAAGAAAATCAGAGCCGAACCTAAAAATATTAGCTACCTGGAAAGTGATCCTGCATCTCTGCAAATATTCACTGATGGAGGATTTCTGCCATTCCTACAAAAATTTGATGGCTATTCCGAGGGCTTGGCGGCAGAATTCGCACGCACCTTCCACAACAATCGAGTGCACATTAACGGGATGACCATCCAGGTAACTCTCGAAATACTCAGCCAAATCACTGAATTACCCCTTCAGGGTTTGCAGATTGTAAAAACTAGGAGAAATATTTTAGTTGACCTAGTTAATCAGTTTAAGGAAGAAGGGGATGGAGAAATTGAATTCTTGATGCATAGAAATGTTTGTAAGGGGGTAAAAAGACCTAGTTTACCATTCCCTTGGAACGAAGTTGCAATGTGGGTTATGAGATACATCACTTGTGATGGCCAATTTCCTGTTGTATCTGGCCCACACCTTCGTATCCTCAACCATCTGTGCCATGGAGCAGTCAAACCAGAATGTAGGGTCAATATGCCCTTATATCTTTATCAGGAGTTAAAGGCTATGGCCCTAAAATACCAAGCAGGGAAGGGAAGCCCTAAGCACCATGGGCTCATCAAACTTATTTGCCAGTATCACTTTAGGGGCAACCCTAGGAATTTTGACCGCTTCTTCGCTCCTTGGGCAGAAACAAATGACTCTAACCCTGCATCAGAAGAAGAAGAAGCAGAGGAAGAATCTGAAGAAAACCCTAGTCCAGAACCCTCTGAAATCAGAATTTCTCCTTCTCCAGATGGTCCCCCATCTTCATGAACTAGGAAACAACAAGCATCCACATCTGGTTCCCAGTTAAAAAGAAAAAGGGTAACATTTGCAGATACTGTACAACCCAACGGAGACATTGGGAGTTCAAGTGAACATGCACCTACTCCGAAATCAACAGAAGAACCTGTATCTACTCCTGAATCAATAGCAACATCTGTAGTTGCTCCAGAACATCCAAAAACTGCACCTGCTAAGAAGTATCCAGGGTCTACAGGGTTAAGAAGGTCTGCTAGACTTCAGAAAACTAAAACCCTGCCAGAAAAACTAACAGATATCACAGACCCAATCTGTTTATCAAGTGAAGGAGAAGTTAGAACAGAAGATGCACAGGAACAAAATGTTGAAATAGAAATGACAGACACAGGGATACAGACAATGGAACTGGATACAACTATGGAAGAAACTCCAATAAGCCCTGTACGTCCATTAGTTGATTATACTGACTCTGATCCTGAGGAGCAGCTAAAATCTGATTCTGAACCAGCTGAGGATGATGTGCATGTTTTAGTGCATGCTGAGTCTGAGAAATATTCTGAGTCTGAGTCTGAAGAGGAAATCGATATCCACACTCAATTGCATGCTGCAAAGAGTGTTATTAAAACCCAGACCCATTGGATTGAGCAGGCTGAAGAGACCATAAAACAAAAGGATCAACAAATTTCTCTACTTCAGCAAAAAATTCAAGATTTGCAGAACCAATTGTCTCAACTGGAATATCAATCTACAGAGTTACCAGAAGCATCACCTGATGAATGGGCACAGATCCTCTTGGATTTAGCTGAACATTCTGAAGCTAACATAGCACCTGCACAAAGATCACCTATCAGAGAGGAAGCAGGAATAGCAATATCTGATGATGTGATTCAACATGAGAGTCCATCAAGAATTCTGCTGACAAATGATACTGCACTTCAGCAGGAAACACAGACACCTTCTATGGAGGAACAAGAGGTTGCAGCACAAGATCAGGTATCCACACTCTCTCCTCTCATTTCTATTACAACAGAACAAGGAACACAAACAGATTTGCCAGTTGTAATACCAACTGTGGAAGTTGGTGTACAAGTAAATATAGTGGCACAAATGCAACCCATTGTAAGACCCCCAGACATAGTGCCTTTAACTAGGTACAATGAAGACCTAGCATATTGGATGACTCAGTGTCATCAGTTCGAGGGAAAGGTTGCCACTTTAAACTCTGAAACAACCAAATTAGTAGAGAAGGAAACAGAGCTTAATAGGTTAAAAGCACAGGTGCAGGATGTATGCTAGATTGCAGAATATGCAATACAGTGCAGAAGACCACCTAGGTTTTATAGCCTCCTACTCAAGGAGAAATACCTTCACTGGCAAATCATGAGACTTGCTTCTGAGCTGCCTCATCAGTTGAACACTCCTGAAGAATTCATAGAGGCATTTATGCAGAGTCCAACAGAGCAACAAAACCTGTTATGTGAGTTATTTTTGCATAATTTCTTTTTGCCAATAGAAAGTATGTTTCTGCCTCATATTTATACAGGTGACTTACAGCTTAGAGCCTTCATGTCCACTCTACAAAATCAGATCTATTGGGACATAGAAAAGAAGTTAACTAAGGAATTGGAATCACAAGTTGTTTTACTTATCAGACCTGCTCCCCTGAATCACAGGGATTGTACAAATGTTCATTATACCTTCATGCGGGATATCAGAATGAAACAACTCTATCTAGGGAACCTTCAGAAATGTATAACCCAGTTTCAAAATTTTTGTGCAGATTTCTTTGATGATGTTGTGGCAACTTGTAAAAATAGATGGGGTGAGTTATCTATCTCTCTACAGAAAAGAGAGCCAATTTCTCCCACTAATTTGTTGTGGTCAAGGAGAAGGGCAGAAGGCATTGTCCAAATTATCTCAGAAATCAAGGAGCTTTGGATAGGTCTGAGATATAGGATGCCCATAATTATCACTCCTGTCCCCTACTTCTTTGATACTGACCCACAACCTGATATGCACTTCCAATAGTGGTTTCAGTCCATCAAAGCAGTCAGTGGATTCTATAAAATTGGTGGCGCATTACTCAAATTTCATGAAAGATGTCTAGACCTGGATCTGTGTGTCGCTGTCGCTGTACAAAATGCATGAGGGCATGCATTACCATAAGTTGGGGGGGAATGATGAGGCCAGGAATTGCCTCATCCATGAACACTCTTTGATACATTTTAACTATTTGACTTACCCTTTTTACTATGATTTTATGTTAATTATGGGAAAAATGCATTATATAATGATGTTTGCAAATTCTGAAATGACAAAGTGCATATACTCTGTTTTACTATTTTTACTGCAATTTCACCTATTTTTCAGTTAATTAATCAGTAGTATTATAGCAATTCAGACCTTGTTGAATATCTGATGCTTAGTAATATTGTGTTCCTTTGTTTAAACTAATTCAAATGGAAAAAGGTGCCAAGAATTTGTCCACTGTAGCTGACTATGCAAGAAAATAGGTTGTAATTGTGACAGTTCCAGCCAGTTATACATATACAACAGGGCTTGGAATCAATCACTCCAGCACATGCCACCAATGCAGAAGGGTGTGCAAGAGAAAGGAAAAGTCAACACGTTACTCCCTACGCGTTTGGAGCACAGATCAGCAACAAATGGTCACCTGCCTGTTGTTTCGGAGCAGTGCAGGAATAAGCGACGCAGGAATAGGGAATAGCACAGGAACAACCGAAAGTGGTCAAAAAGTGACAAATCAGTGGAGGAAATTATTGGAAATTGACCAGGAGGTTGTCCCAACTCATCTTAACATGATTTCCTCAACAAATGCAGCCCAACAATGATGAATGGATAAAGTTTTGACAAAGCAAATTTTTGCATTCTAGGAAACAATTATGCAATCAGTTGTAAATCCCTACAAAGCAATAACCAAGCATATCAACATTATATTATAAATAATAAAGCTCCTAGATGGTTGAGCATATAGATAGATAGGCAATAGAATACTGAAATTAGCATAGAGTGAAGTTTCTTTGTAGCAGAATAGTAATTTGCAGGTTTTTCCTGCATTACTGTAATGCAGTTTCAGATTGAATAAAAAGGTGCAATCTTCAGATATCAATTGGCATTTTGAGGTTGATGATTAGCATCTAGATTTTCTTAGCATAACTTCTCACCTTCTTCTGGTTCTGGAAGCAAGGGCCACTTGCAGGGCCAGAGGAAGGCAATGTCTGATAGAATTTCTTGTTGATTTCTTGTTGCAGCAGGTTAGCAAAATTCTGCCAGTTTTCCATTTCT
Source organism: Wollemia nobilis (assembly GCA_028583015.1). Lineage (NCBI taxonomy): Eukaryota > Viridiplantae > Streptophyta > Pinopsida > Araucariales > Araucariaceae > Wollemia > Wollemia nobilis. The sequence continues at coordinate 68,545 of JAQPPZ010003486.1, read as the reverse complement.
TTAGTAGTTTTCAACACAGTTTTCAGCCTTTGACAACATTTTCTGCATTTCACAGAAATTTCTAGATATTTTGTCATTTTGCAGTTTTGCAGTAATTGTTGATTTAGTTTTACATTTCACAGCAATTTCCAGATATTTTGTTATTTTGCAGCTGTGCAGTAATTGTTGATTTGTTTTGCAGTAGTTAAAAATTCTATTTTTAAATTCTCCAGTTGATTTACTTTCATGCAAGAGTGTGTGTGTTTTCAATTCTGCAATTTACTTTTCTGTCACTCTCAATTTAGCAACATTTCATTTTCTATCATTTTCAGATTCTGCAATTTCATTTCCTGCAATTTTATTTTTGCAAAGGTAAATAGGAGTTAATTTCAATTCTTAGGAGTTAGAGGTCACAACAAAACCCCCCAAATGCTAACTGATCCATCAATAAAAACCTGTTCTTGGATAAACTGAACCTGCAACTGTGACACTTCCTATCGTATACAGCCTCTGGACACCGCCCTGGACTGACATATAATTACTAAATGATGAATGATCAATGACCCTCATGAAACAATATTATAAGAAAAATAAAGAAATAAAGCTCACGTATGAAAAGAAAAATAGGTATGGTCAAGGTAAGCATGAAAAGAAGATTTTTCAAAGGCATAAGAAAAGTTTCTATGTTGAAGCAAGCAGTTCTTCAAGTGACAGTGATGAAAGTGTTAGGATCTCACTATTAAAAATAAGTACACTCACATAAAATACTAGAAAATAACACAAATACATCAAATAACTCAATAACACTATGCAAAAATTAAATGCAAAAATAGAACAATCTCAAAATAACATAGAATTGTGGGCCTCTTCGAGGGGGCAACCTCCTTCAATATTTCATTAGCTTGCAAAAATATGAATTCGTACATGGCTTCATATCTTTTAAATAAAAACTTCATGTAACCCTACCTAAAGGCTCAAGAGTTGGCTTACATGCAAAATGCCACTCGAGCTAGAATCTCCTACCTACCATCGATTACAATCTTGATAAAAATGGTTACATGATATGGTGCCACTTGACTAGGAATCCCACTTGCTACATACATTACAAAGTATTATAAAATAATATCATAATGGGATCCCCCACGTTGGAAGTGGGTCATTACATAAGTAAATGAGAATTACAAAATGGCATTAGGATAGGATCCTAACATGTCCTTCCCATTCAAAAAGTTGTCCTCAAAGCTAAAAATGAGGGAACTGGTGTTGGAGATGATGGAGAGATTCCCATATAGCATCTTCTAGCTAGATCTCGCACCATTGAACAAGAACTTCTATGATGTTCTGGTTGCGAAGAGTGCGGGTTCGAAGATCCAAAAATTGTTCAGGTTCAAGTAATATGGACTCTTCTTCATCCAATTCTGGTAATTCTCATTGAACCTGTACCTATGTGCCCATAAATTTCTTGAGAGAGGAAACATGGAAAACAAGATGGAGCTTGGAGGTGGGTGGAAGAGCCAATTTGTAAGCAGTGGAACCAATCCGTTGAAGAACTTGATAGGGTCCATAGTATTTTTTAGTAAGTTTCTGGCACCGACGAAGTTGTAGGGATGATTTTTTTTACGGTTGCAAGTGAAGGAATACCATATCACCTACATCAAAGCTATGCTTAGAATTATGTTGGTCAGCCTATTGTCCCATCTGATTCTAGGCCATGTTCAAATTCTACTTCAGTTGGCGAAGAACATCAGTATGTTGGTTGAGAGTAGTGTCAACTACCTGGACCTTGGAGTTTCCTAGGATATAGGAAGAATGCGTGAGTGGAGGGCACCCATAAATAGCCTCAAAAGGGGTGAGTTTGGTTGTTGTATGATAGGAAGTTTTGTACCACCATTCGGCCAAAGGAAGCCACTTCGCCCATTGAGTAGAATGATCTGATGCAAAGCAACGAAGATAGGTCTCCAAACATTTATTGACAATCTCAGTTTGACCATTCGTTTGTGGATGATAGGCTAAACTCATTTTGATCTTATTTCCCTAAAACTTGCCATAAATGACTAGTGAAAGTGGGATCTCGATCGGACATAATGGAGGTGGGCATACCATGAAGGTGAAAAATATAATTGAAAAATATTTGGGTAACGATGGAGGTTGTGTAAGAGTGCCCAAGGGAACAAAAATGAGCATACTTCAAAAAGTGATCCACTACCATGAGAATAACAGACTTACCACTAGATTTAGGTAACCCTTCTATAAAATCCATGGAAATATCAATCCAGACCTGATTTGAAATGGGCAAGGGTTGAACAGTACCTAGAGAACATATTGTTTCACCTTTCATCTATTGGCAAGTATCACAAGCTACGACAAAATCATGGATATCCTATTTCATACCTTTCTAGAAGAATGTGTGCTTGAGGCATTCATATGTTTTAAGAAATCATGAATGGCCTACAGAGGGAGCAGTATGTAGTTCCTTCATGAAGAGCTCACGAAGTTGGGACATGCGAGGAAGAACAAGGCATTGGCGATAATGCAGGTCATGGCCATCCCAATTGTAGCCTAGGAATGAAGTAAGATCATCACAGAGCGAGGTCACCAAAGCTTTCAAATATGCATCTTGAAGTACCTCCTGTCGTAAGAAATCTATCCATTGAGGAATAGGTGAGGAAATGGAACATAACATACTAAGGGTCTCAAATTGGTGAGAGAGAGCATCAGCCATAAGATTCTTTTTGTTTTTTTTATAGGTGATATTGTAATCATATCCCATGAGTTTAGAAACTCATTTTTGTTGTTCTGGGGTAGCAACCCATTGTTCTAAGAAGTATTTGAGACTCTGATGGTTTGTTTTAATGGATATATGGTCACCCAATGAGATATGGTCACCAATGGGTTATAGCATGTAATATGGCCAACATCTCCTTGGCATATGTAGACTTTCCCAAGTTACGATCAAAGAGTGCCTTATAGTGAAATCCAAGGGTCTCCCTTCCTGCATCAACACTGCCCCTATGCCACAATCGAAAGCATCACTTTCAATGATAAAAGGCATGGAAAAATTTGGCATGGCTAAAACTGGTGTTGTGGTCATAGCATGCTTAAACTTGAGGAAGGCTTGGTCAGCGGGCCCCATACAAGTAAAGGAGTGCTTTAACATGGATGTGAGAGGGGCTGCTATTTTACCATAATTAAAAACAAATTTGTGGTAGTAACATGTAAGCCCTAATAATCCTCGAAGTCCCTTGAGAGTGCAAGTTTTTGGCCAATCCTGAACTGCCTGAATCTTCTTGGGATCGACCTTGACACCATCTTTGGAGAAAATGTGTCCTAGATACTCCACTTATTTTATACCAAATTAACACTTGGACCTCCTAGCAAAAAGTTGATGTTGTGCCAAAAATTGTAATGTTTGATCCACATGGATAACATGTTCTTCCCACAAGTGACTATAAACCAAGATATCATCAAAGAAAACCAAGATGAAATCCACAGGAAAGGGCAAAAGATGTTGTTCATCAGGATCTGAAATGTGGAAGGAGCATTTGTCAGACCAAATGGCATTACCAAGAACTCATAGTGACCTTCATGAGTAAAAAATGCAGTTTTGGAAATATCCTCATCCTTGAGCCAGATTTGATGGTATCCAGAACAAAGGTCTAACTTGGAGAAGTACATAGCTCCATGTAATTTATCCAATAATTCATCCACTACTGGAATGGGGAATTTATCCTTGATGGTAATTTTTTTGAGCTCACAGTAGTCTATACATAATCACCATGAGCCATCCTTCTTACGAACTAGTAAAATTGGAGAAGACTAAGGGTTGGCACTCGGTCGAATGACACCAGCTTTAAGAAATTTTTGTACCATCTACTCAATTTTAGACTTGAGAGCATGAGGATACCGATACGGTCTGATGTTGGGTGGTGTATTACCTGGTAGTAGTGGAATAGTATGGTCATGTGAGTGATGAGGCGGTAGGGTAGTTGGTTCTGAAAAAACACCATCGTGCTTGGTAAGGACAAGTTGCAAATCTGTTGGAATTTGATCCACTATGGAAGTGCTTGGTTGAATTGAAAATATTTGTGCAATGACCCCACGGGATGACTTTTTCAACAACTTCTCCATACGATTGGAACTGATAATTTGGGAAGGGCCTATTTTGGCACCATGGAGGATGTGTGTTTGTCCATGCTATGAAAATAGCATTCATAGTTCTACAAAGTTCTAGTTGATAGTGCCCAAGGTGCTCAACCATTGGGATCCCAACACTATGTCACATCCTCCCAATTAGAGGGCAAACATGTCTTGCTTGAGTTCATATTATCCCATATTTATTTTAACATTGAGACATTTACCTTTACAAGGTAAAGTGCCTCCATGAAGAACACAAGCTTATACTGAGAGGGGGGGTGAACAGTATAAGACCTCTTTTTACTTTTTCCTTTATACTTCAAAATAGTAAAGCAATATACCCAAAGCAATATCAAAACAATGCACAATATCATCCACAAAGTGACACCAATTTTAACGTGGTTCACCCGAATGCTTCGGCTACGTCCACAAAACTTTTCTCTAAAAGTTATCTCAAAGTTCTTTGGGAAACCTTCCCAATTACAATGTTTATGAGCCTCGGCCCAAAGGAGATACCTTCCCCCAATCTGAATTTATGAGCCTCTGCTCAAAGGAGATACCTTCCCCTCTGCTCTGGAAATGATCCCTCAGAAGATCAACTGCCTCTACCTCTTGCCAGCACGTGGAACTCCTTTCCACCGAAGACCTCCTGTCCTCAATGCTTAGCCTAAGAGACCTCTGCCTTCTATGATCACGTCCACAGCAGCTCAGCTACCTATACCAAACATAGTCAGTCGGTCTAGTACAAGTCTTCCTCTGTCTGTCAGATCTGTCCAACTCTTGAACAAATCAATCCTCTGCACACAAGCCTTCTCAAAGACTTGCCAAATCTGTCCTCAGGTTCTTCTCAAAGAACCAATGCACCTCTGTCCTCAAGTTCTCTGATAGAACTATCAAAAACTCAGCTCACAAGTCCTCTGCTAGGACCTGTCCAAATCTGCTCACAAGTCCCCATCAGAACCTGTCCAAAACCTGCTCACAAGTCCCCACCGAAACCTGTCCAAAACCTCAGCAAGCTCACCAAGAAAAACTTGCTTAGCATGAACCCACAAAGAGAATTGTTAGAGACCCAATGTGATTCATAAACCTCATAGAAGCATAAAGAGAATTGTTAGAGACTCAATATGTTCTATACTTAACTCCCAATCTCAATCTCAAATCTCATAGAAACATAAAGAGAATTGTTAGAGACCCAATATGTTCTATACTTAACTCCCAATATCAATCTCAACTCAATCTCAATCTCAAAAGAATAAGATAGATGTAGTATGCTTTTCTCAAGAATATGAAACACAACCCAACAATTGCCAACCATGCAATATCTCATATAACAATGATACTCATATTCTTTTTACCAACAATTAGGGTTTCAACAACAATGCTCATCAAACAAGGTTTAGTCAACCAACACCATTCAACTCAACATCAACCTTGAAGCATTCAACCAATCATCACAAGAAAAGGAAACAAGTAGAAATCCTTTTCCCTCCAAGGATATTTGAACAAAACAGCCACCAACACAATATCACCAAATGCAAAGAATAACTTGCTCAAATCAACTCAATGGAGTAAGCCCAATATCATGTATCAAGTAAAGCACTAACTTGATCAAAACAACCTCTATGGAAGCAACTCAACCATCAATATCAAAACAGCCAACTAAGGGTTTCATCATCTCAATGCAAGTAGCAAGACTTACTAACATAAACCCTAGTGCAAAAAATGCTTCCTCTTCCTCAACCAGAATTATGCATTCACCCAAAAACTCATCAATGATTTTAATGCATAAACAATCTTCAATATCCAGAAAATAGGATTTACACCAAAAATACCTAGTAGACAACCTTTTCACTCCAAACTCAATTTCAAAAAATATACCATCAACAATATACATGGAAGAAGTTGCCCATACCTTTACTTTGATGAAGAAGGAGAACTCAAAATCTGTCACAACACTAACTCTCAATTTGCCACCAATTAGAGTTAGCAACTATACAACAATATACAATAATAAAGATCCAAATTAACACCTTATTTCTCCAACTTAATAAAAACCACCAGAAGTATAATATACATACAAAGTAAAACCTCTTTACACCTTATTACTCCACATAAACATTAAGCATCAATAAAACAATGTCAAAGCAAATATGATACCTTAACCTTATACCTCCAGCGCATTCACGACACCACTATCCTTTGCACACCGCGACCAAAAGAAAATTACCCACGAAGAGAATCGAACTCGGCACCTCTGCCTTCTAGCGCCTTCGCTTAAACGCCACCGTCGTTGGGTCACAAGTGCCCAATGAAGAAATACAGTGTTGCCCTATATTTTATCTTCCTTTGATGCCAAGAATCTGGAAAACGTAAATGTCTTCCACAAGCCACATGCAAACTGGTGAGCGCTGTCCAAAACGTAACTTACTGGGCAACAGAAATAATCATCCACACAGTGCGAACAGAAAACATAATTCGAGTGCAGATCCAACAATCGTAGGTGAAAGCAATCTGCCGGATGTCAAAGCGCAAACTGAAAACGTAATTCGAGTGCAGTCCCAACAATTGTAGGTGAAGCGCAATCTGTCGGATGTCAAAGCGCAAACTAAAAATGCAAGAAATTACTTGGGCAACTCAATATCGATAATCAACTCTCAATGAAATACAACGCTTTCTCGAAGATCACAGAGCTACGATTTTCATTACTCGGAGTTACAATCACTTTAGAAAATCATCCCCACTTATATAGCCATTTCTCCTTAACTGTTTGACGTCGGCGCTCCTCCAACGATGGCAACACATCGGCGAAAGAAATCTTTTTCTCTCCGTCGCTTAAGGGTTGAAAGACCCTTTAATAATAATTAAAATAATAATTATTATTATTTTATTAATAATAAATTAAACTTAGACCCTTGTCAAAGGTTTGAGTTAATTTAATTATTAATAATAAACATGGACCTTCAAGGTTTTTCAAGAAGTAAAAACCTTTGCATTAAGTTAAGCTTGGTTTTAATAAAAACCCTTAATGAGTCCAAATGGTTTTAAGAAAAACCTTTAACCTTGTCACCATGGTTTTAATAAAAACCCTTTAACATTATGAAGCTTCTCAAGATATTTTTGACATCACACTCTTTTTGATATCAACACAAAAATGCCTTTTGACATCAATGACAACTTATACACTTGAGCAAAGGCAATGTACCCAAAGTACCCAAAATTGCCAACAATCTCCCCCTTTGTCATTGATGGCAAACCTTTACTGAAAACACTTCTCAAGAGCCAAAACTGAAACCAACTAGTGCTAACAACTCGACCAACTGTGCCCACAACCGAGAATCTTCCTTTGAAGTTTTGCTCCCCTGACTTGAAGCTTTCCTCTTCACTTTGAAGCTCTCCCCCTTACTCATATCTCTCCCCCTTTGTCATCAATGGCAAAGGGCCACCTTTGGGGCTCGGGACTAAGAATGAGCCTCTTAGCTTAGTCCCTCCCCCACCTCCCGATGAGGTGATTAATTTTGGGGTGGGAGTAAAACTCCCATTAGGCACTGATCATCATCAGCGTCTATAACTTCCTTGTCGGGCCTTCTCTTGAACTCTTTGTCCATATTCCTATTCTTGTCACTGTTCTTGTTCTTGTTATCATTCCTGTTCTTATCCATGCCTTGATCCTTGGACCTGTTCATACCATTGTTCCTGTTCCTGTACCTTGGAAGTTCAGCTCTACACTGTCTAGTTGTGTGACCTTCATTGTTGCACTTATAACAAGTAACAATGTTATTTCTTTTAGGCATACCTGTTCTTTGAATCCACCTGTTCTGACCAAACCTGTTCTGACCAAACCTATTCTGATCAAACCTGTTCTTGATATTTGCCTTGCAATAAACTGCCTTGTGCCCAAACTATTTACAAGAGTAGCAATACCCTTGAAATAAATTACCACCTCTGAAACTGTCATTTACCTTCCTTACTTGAGTCATGCAATGTGAAGCTATGTGACCAAACCTGTGACAAGCAAAACATCTGCCATGAAACTTTCCTTTAATTGGCTTTTTAGGTCCTGTAAACTTTCTCCCCTTTTTCTGTTTCCTATTTTCTGTTTCTGTGCATCTATCATTCAAGGACTCATGATCTGAAATACTTTCCTCATCAGAACTCTCTTCCTTTTGGAGTCTCTTACTAGACTCTCCAACTTGTTCCTTGTGAGGCTTAACAAAACCAAGGCCTGTTTTATCTGTTGTCTTTCTTTGACCTTTGATGAGTGACTTAACCTTTTTGGAGCTATCTTGAAACCTGTGAAGCTTATCCTTGTACTCTTTAGTTTCCTCTTTCAAAGAAGCCATTTTCTGTTCTAACTCACTATACTCAAGAACCTTAGATTCTAACTCATCCTTGAGTTCTTGTGTCTTAGCTATAGAGAAGTCAAGACTTTCTATAAGATCATCTCTCTCCATACAACATTCATCTAACTTATCCTTGAGTCTAGCATTCTTCTTTCTTTCCTTTTTCAAAGCACTAAGAGCACTAATAAGTTCACCTTTAAGATCTACTTCTCCTTCCTCTATATGTTTGCTTTTTGAATCATCAAAGCCTTTTTCAGATTTCTTATCACTAGAGGTGCTACCCTTTTCAAAAACCATACATGCATCTTCCTTATAGTTTTCTGAAGCATCCTCATACATACTAGAAACCAAATCATTATTTGTGCAATCATCCTCAAGGTGACCAAAATTTCCACATCTAAGACATTTCATGATAATGAATCTATGTTTTGGTTCTTCCTCTTTTTCTGATATGAACAACATCTCATTTTCATTATCACTTGAAGAACTTTCACTATCACTACTAGAACACTTACTTGCTTTGTCTAGGTAGAAACTCTTCTTGTGCTTGTGAGAGTACCTCTTTCCTTGATTGTTGTGCTCATCTTTGTTTTTCCTGTGATGCTTGTGCTTTTCAGAATCCTTGCTCTTAGAATCCTGTTTATCTTCATCACTTTCATCCTTGGGAATAGTACAATTAGTAGCATAATGACCAAACTTTCCACAATTGAAACATCTTATATTTTTCATACTTTTGTGCTTTCTAGAGAACTTGCCTTTCTTGCTGTAATATGCCTCTTCATCACTAGAAGACTCATCACTCTCTTGAAGTTGTTTACCCTTGGATTTCTTGGTAGCCTTGAAAGTTGCCTCTTTCTTGACATCAACCTTCACTTGAGTTCTCAACTCAAATGCTGCAAGTATACTATGGAGCTCATCCTTTTTCAACTTATCCAAATCTTTAGCTTCCTCAATAGCAGAAATATTTTCACTAAATCTATTAGGAAGAGATCTTAAAATCTTATCACAAACATCATTTTCAGCAAGCTCAAGACCTAAGTCTTTCATGGAGTTAACAACCTCATCCATACGAAGCATGTAGTCACTAATATTTTCATCATCATTCATCTTGAGTTGTTCAAACATACCTTTGAAGTGTCTCAACTTGGCCTTTTCGACATTTGTATCACCTGTATGAACCACCTTCAACTGATTCCACATTTCACTAGTCTGTCTTGCAGTGAATCACTTTGGTGAGATCTGCTTTCTGTAAGCCTTTCAGGATTGCATTCATTGCTTTTGAATTGTTGTGATGTAGGAGCCTTTCTTCTTTAGTATTAGGACCATGTTCAGGAATAGTGTACTCATCTTCAATCACTTCCCAAACCTCATTCCCAAGTGCCATTAGATGAACCTTCATCCTTGCACTCCAAAGACCAAAATCTGACCCATCAAGAATAGGTGCTGCATTGCCACTTGAATGATCCATTGTGTTCTTTACTAGCTTTTCCTTCAAGTTGTTAAACTTTTCGAAGGCACCCGCTCTGATACCAATTGAAGAACACAAGCTTATACTGAGAGGGGGGTGAACAAGTATAAGACCTCTTTTTACTTTTTCCTTTATACTTCAAAATAGTAAAGCAATATACCCAAAGCAATATCAAAACAATGCACAATATCATCCACAAAGTGACACCAATTTTAACGTGGTTCACCCAGAATGCCTCGGGCTACGTCCACAAAACTTTTCTCTAAAAGTTATCTCAAAGTTCTTTGGGAAACCTTCCCAATTACAATGTTTATGAGCCTCGGCCCAAAGGAGATACCTTCCCCCAATCTAAATTTATGAGCCTCTGCTCAAAGGAGATACCTTCCCCTCTCCTCTGGAAATGATCCCTCAGAAGATCAACTGCCTCTACCTCTTGCCAGCACGTGGAACTCCTTTCCATCGAAGACCTCCTGTCCTCAATGCTTAGCCTAAGAGACCTCTGCCTTCTATGATCACGTCCACAGCAGCTCAACTACCTGTACCAAACACAGTCAGTCGGTCTAGTACAAGTCTTCCTCTGTCTGTCAGATCTGTCCAACTCTTGAACAAATCAATCCTCTACACACAAGCCTTCTCAAAGACTTGCCAAATCTGTCCTCAGGTTCTTCTCAAAGAACCAATGCACCTCTGTCCTCAAGTTCTCTGATAGAACTATCAAAAACTCAGCTCACAAGTCCTCTGCTAGGACCTGTCCAAATCTGCTCACAAGTCCCCATCGAAACCTGTCCAAAACCTGCTCACAAGTCCCCACCAGAACCTGTCCAAAACCTCAGCAAGCTCACCAAGAAAAACTTGCTTAGCATGAACCCACAAAGAGAATTGTTAGAGACCCAATGTGATTCATAAACCTCATAGAAGCATAAAGAGAATTGTTAGAGACTCAATATGTTCTATACTTAACTCCCAATCTCAATCTCAAATCTCATAGAAACATAAAGAGAATTGTTAGAGACCCAATATGTTCTATACTTAACTCCCAATATCAATCTCAACTCAATCTCAATCTCAAAAGAATAAGATAGATGTAGTATGCTTTTCTCAAGAATATGAAACACAACCCAACAATTGCCAACCATGCAATATCTCATATAACAATGATACTCATATTCTTTTTACCAACAATTAGGGTTTCAACAACAATGCTCATCAAACAAGGTTTAGTCAACCAACACCATTCAACTCAACATCAACCTTGAAGCATTCAACCAATCATCACAAGAAAAGGAAACAAGTAGAAATCCTTTTCCCTCCAAGGATATTTGAACAAAACAGCCACCAACACAATATCACCAAATGCAAAGAATAACTTGCTCAAATCAACTCAATGGAGTAAGCCCAATATCATGTATCAAGTAAAGCACTAACTTGATCAAAACAACCTCTATGGAAGCAACTCAACCATCAATATCAAAACAGCCAACTAAGGGTTTCATCATCTCAATGCAAGTAGCAAGACTTACTAACATAAACCCTAGTGCAAAAAATGCTTCCTCTTCCTCAACCAGAATTATGCATTCACCCAAAAACTCATCAATGATTTTAATGCATAAACAATCTTCAATATCCAGAAAATAGGATTTACACCAAAAATACCTAGTAGACAACCTTTTCACTCCAAACTCAATTTCAGAAAATATACCATCAACAATATACATGGAAGAAGTTGCCCATACCTTTACTTTGATGAAGAAGGAGAACTCAAAATCTGTCACAACACTAACTCTCAATTTGCCACCAATTAGAGTTAGCAACTATACAACAATATACAATAATAAAGATCCAAATTAACACCTTATTTCTCCAACTTAATAAAAACCACCAGAAGTATAATATACATACAAAGTAAAACCTCTTTACACCTTATTACTCCACATAAACATTAAGCATCAATAAAACAATGTCAAAGCAAATATGATACCTTAACCTTATACCTCCAAGCGCATTCACAACCACTATCCTTTGCACACCGCGACCAAAAGAAAATTACCCATGAAGAGAATCGAACTCGGCACCTCTGCCTTCTAGCACCTTCGCTTAAACGCCACCGTCGTTGGGTCACAAGTGCCCAATGAAGAAATACAGTGTTGCCCTATATTTTATCTTCCTTTGACGCCAAGAATCTGGAAAACGTAAATGTCTTCCACAAGCCACATGCAAACTGGTGAGCGCTGTCCAAAACGTAACTTACTGGGCAACAGAAATAATCATCCACACAGTGCAAACAGAAAACACAATTCGAGTGCAGATCCAACAATCGTAGGTGAAAGCAATCTGCCGGATGTCAAAGCGCAAACTGAAAACGTAATTCGAGTGCAGTCCCAACAATTGTAGGTGAAGCGCAATCTGTCGGATGTCAAAGCGCAAACTGAAAATGCAAGAAATTACTTGGGCAACTCAATATCGATAATCAACTCTCAATGAAATACAACGCTTTCTCGAAGATCACAGAGCTACGATTTTCATTACTCGGAGTTACAATCACTTTAGAAAATCATCCCCACTTATATAGCCATTTCTCCTTAACTGTTTGACGTCGGCGCTCCTCCAACGATGGCAACACATCGGCGAAAGAAATCTTTTTCTCTCCGTCGCTTAAGGGTTGAAAGACCCTTTAATAATAATTAAAAAAATAATTATTATTATTTTATTAATAATAAATTAAACTTAGACCCTTGTCAAAGGTTTGAGTTAATTTAATTATTAATAATAAACATGGACCTTCAAGGTTTTTCAAGAAGTAAAAACCTTTGCATTAAGTTAAGCTTGGTTTTAATAAAAACCCTTAATGAGTCCAAATGGTTTTAAGAAAAACCTTTAACCTTGTCACCATGGTTTTAATAAAAACCCTTTAACATTATGAAGCTTCTCAAGATATTTTTGACATCACACTCTTTTTGATATCAACACAAAAATGCCTTTTGACATCAATGACAACTTATACACTTGAGCAAAGGCAATGTACCCAAAGTACCCAAAATTGCCAACACCATCGTGCTTGGTAAGGACAAGTTGCAAATCTGCTGGAATTTGATCCACTATGGAAGTGCTTGGTTGAATTGAAAATATTTGTGCAATGACCCCACGGGATGACTTTTTCAACAACTTCTCCATATGATTGGAACTGATAATTTGGTTCATTTGGAACTTGGAGAAGTACATAGCTGCATGTAATTTATCCAGTAATTCATCCACTACTAGAATGGGGAATTTATCCTTGATGGTAATTTTTTTGAGCTCACGGTAGTCTATACACAATCACCATGAGCCATCCTTCTTATGAACTAGTAAAATCGGAGACGACTAAGGGTTGGTACACGGTCGAATGACACCAGCTTTAAGAAATTCTTGTACCATCTACTCAATTTTAGACTTGAGAGCATGAGGATACCGATACGGCCTGATGTTGGGTGGTGTATTACCTGGTAGTAGTGGAATAGTATGGTCATGTGAGTGATGAGGCGGTAGGGTAGTTGGTTCTGAAAAAACACCATCGTGCTTGGTAAGGACAAGTTGCAAATTTGTTGGAATTTGATCCACTATGGAAGTGCTTGGTTGAATTGAAAATATTTATGCAATGACCCCACGGGATGACTTTTTCAACAACTTCTCCATACGATTGGAACTGATAATTTGGGAAGGGCCTATTTTGGCACCATGGAGGATGTGTGTTTGTCCATGTTGTGAAAACAGCATTCATAGTTCTGTAAAGTTCTAGTTGATAGTTCCCAAGGTGCTCAACCATTGGGATCCTAAAACTATGTCACATCCTCCCAATTGGATGGCAAACATGTCTTGCTTGAGTTCATAATATCCCATATTTATTTTAACATTGTGACATTTACCTTTACAAGGTAAAGTGCCTCCATTTGCCACCATGACTTCAAAGGAATTGCATGTGTGTATATAGCAACTGGCTTGCTTAGCAACTCGGGATCAATAAAGTTGTGTGTACTACCTAAATCAATAAGAATAGTAAGGTGTTGGCCTTTGAAAAACCCACAACTCTCATGGTTTATGGAGTGGTAACCCCGACAAGAGCATGGATGGAAATTTTTGCTTCAGGGTCTTGGGTTTCCTCTTCCTGTTGAGTTGGTGCTTCAATTGTGTCACTCTCCTCATCACTATGGTCACTGATATCGGGTTCCTTTGCATCTATTAAGAACAATCTCTTATTTGCACATCTATGCCCCTTTACAAAATTTTCATCACAATTATAACATAGCCCTTGGGCGTGACACGCATCCATTTCCATTGTAGTCAGTCGCTTAAGAGCAGGAGGTTTATTATCAGTATTATTTTGGAACAAAGGAGGAAAGGGATGTCGAGCTTGAGAAAATTGTGGTGTTTGTTGTTGAGCTGAGAGTTTAGATTTGGCCAATCGGGCTAAACTGATAGCCTCCATCATGGTTTGTGGTTTAAACATCTTGACTTCAGCCTAAAGATCATCTTTCAACCCACTCATGAAATAACTCATAAAAAATCCCTCATTCAAGCCCCTTGTCTTATTGGCCAATTTCTCAAATTGTTTTTGGTAATCACGAACTGTGGTAGTTTGTTTTAGATTTGTCAATGCTCCTATAAAATCTTCATAGTCGTTAGGGCCAAATCGGGTGAGTAGTTGGGACTCAAAGTCCTCCCAAGATAGATCAAGGGTAGTGGCTCATATCCATTAGAACCAATGTAAGGCTTCAGATTCTAAGTTGAAGGAAGCCATCTGAACCCGATGATAAATAAGGATATTGTGGAGTCTAAATAATTGATCAACCCGACATAACCACCCATTGACATCCTTTCTATTGAACTTAGGAAAATCTAGTTTAGGCATTTTGAAGGTCAAATCATGATCATAATGAGTGTCTTTGATTCCCCTTCTCCGGTCTTCTATTTCCCTTCTTCAACCTCGTTCCTAGTTTTCAGCTTGGTGTTTAGATGTGAGAGTACCTTGCAATTGTGTCTCCACCTTTGTAAGTTGTTTTTCTAAGTAGATTCTAGTGGCATCTTGATATTTTCGAAGCTCTCGAATGTCTTCTCTTATGGTATGGTTTGTAATGGTCAAGTAGTCAAGGGTTTTTTGCATATCAGCCAATAATGTGGCAATTTCTAACTCATTTTGTCCATGAGTGTTGCTCGCCATTGTGGGCCCTCTTTTACTCAGTTACTAAAAATATATGTGGGATTTTAGAAGTTACTATTTTTAGTAAGGGTCCAAAATTTAATTTGGGCAATGTGTTGCAACACTAATTTTAGGATAGGGTCCACTTCGATGGTTGTTTGATCAGAGCGCTCAATGAGGAGATATAATGAATTTCTTGACTTCTTGTGATCTCCTATTGGTTTCTAGTCGATGTCAAGGTAATTTCTTCCACTTGGACTTAAAATATCACCAATGGGTCCTTGAGAGAATTTGGTGCAGAATAACAAGTAGCTTCTATTCCCAAAAACTTGGATCAATTTGATTGACCATTGAAAAGTTATGGCCTTAGCAAGAAAAATAAAAAATTACTATTTTTGGAAAATCGGTGTAAAATTTGACCAGGGGCTGCCAAGGACAATTTTGTTTGGAATAGAGTGTAGAATTATTTGCTAAATTTTGGAGTCAATCTAAGATCTATGTGAAGAGATATCCCTTTTTTAAATTTTAATAGAATTACTTTTTTTTTCCTGTTGTGTTGGTTGTCAGTTTCTGATTTGGAGTTACATTTCAAAATTTGAGACATGGGATCAACTGTCTCTGACCTATAGACTGCACCCTGACAACCCTGTCACTATCTTATTCCTTCCTTTGTCACTTGTATTGTGGTTACTGATATGGTTCCTATCACTGACCCTGGGGATTCTCTGATATTTATAGTACTGTTCCTAACACTAGAAATTTGTAATTCTTGACTGTTACAAAGGGCTATTACTGTCGACCTGACTATCTCTGTTACTGACCAAATTGTTTCTATCACTATTTTGATTATTCTATTTCTAACCACAAGTTGTTGCAGACACTTGCAAGATCTATCCTGATTGTTGGTGCATGCAAATTTGTTTTCTATGATAAGGAATGCCTTCTTCGTATGCTCACTTTTGGGGTTGTGAATGCAGGTTAACAAAATAGGGATGGTGTTGATTTGCAGGTGGAGGTTATGTTTTGTAGAACCAAGATATGCTAAGCAAGGGAGTATGTAATACCCATAGGCCCTCTGTTATACCGCAGTGACAAACAATAGTGCTCGGACCAATATTTTAGGCCACTATCTAAGGAGGATTCCAACATACCCTTGAGCACACTATCTGCCTCTCTCATAGTACAAAAGGGTGATCTTCCAAGATGTTGTGTACCATGGACTATGGATAATACAAGGCTGAAAATCTTCCTAATTGATAAAATTTTGTTTGAATATAGATTGTCTCCCGATACACCCAAATATGCATGGGAGCTCAAGTCCATGCGTGAGTGTTGTCTAAGGCCTGGGTATTGGAGCCTAATCATCCCTCACTTCACTAGACGCTTTATGGGCTATCTAGCTTAGTGAATAATGATAGCTCCTTTATGATATTTTAAAACCCCCGGTACAGGATTTCTAACCTACACAACTACTAAAACAAAGACTATATTTTTTTTGTGTTTTTTGGATTTTTGGTCAAAAAAATACTATATTTTTTTGGATTTTTTAATAAGGGAAAAAATAGAAACAAAAAAACACACAAAATTTATACCTAACAGGCGAAAAGCGGTTTGATACCACTTGTTAGGATCTTGCTATTAAAAATAAGTGCACTCACACAAAATACTAGAAAATAACACAAATACATCAAATAACTCAATAACACTATGCAGAAATTAAATGCTAAAATGGAACAATCTCACAATAACACAGAATCGCAGGCCTCTTTGAGGGGGCAACCTCCTTCAATATTTCATTAGCTTGCAAAAATATGAATTCGTACATGGCTTCATATCTTTTAAAGAAAAACTTCATGCAACCCTACCTAAAGGCTCAAGAGTTGGCTTACATGCAAAATGCCACTCGATCTAGAATATCCTACCTTCCATCGGTTACAATCTTGATAAAAATGGTTACATGAGATGGTGTCACTTGGCTAGGAATCCCACTTGCCACATACATTACAAATTATTACAAAATAATATCATAATGGGATCCCCCCACGTTGGAAGTGGGTCATTACATAAGTAAATGAGAATTAAAAAGTGGTGTTAGGATAGGATCCTAACAGAAATATTCTCAAATAGTGAAAAATAAGAGATTCTATTTTTGGCAATAGAAGAGGAAGAGGACACTCATATTGAAGACCAAGTAGAAGAAAAATAAGATGCTCCTATAATTGAAGACCTAGAAGAAGGTTCAAAAAATAAGAAGAAGCCACAATTGATCTAGAAGAGGAACTTATTGTTCCTCTCAGAGAGTTGAAAATATTTAGGAAGCAGAACTCAATACTGAAGGCTCAAGTTCAAGAAGATGAGGAAATAAAATAAAATCTTCTACAAGATCTCAAAAACTTACAATTTAAGGCAAGGAAATTTAAAGATGTTATGGTTGAAAAGTTAGAGGTAAAAGATTTAGAATGTGAAATATTAGAACATGAAGTGGTTTCTTTAAGAATGGAAGTGAAATATTCTAAGGATAAGCTGCATAGGTTTGGAAAAAGCTCAAAAACTTTGGATGTCATTATCAAAGCACAAAGATCTTCATTTATCAAAACAAGACTTGATTTTGAAAAAGGACAAGAGGTACAAAAAGAGGATTCAAACTCAAAAGAAAAGGAAGCTTCAGAGGAAGAGATTTAAGAAGAACCTAAGACCTATACTAATATGTTGAAGAGTGGAAGCTTCACTAAGAAATAAAATAATGCACAAACAAGAAATAGGAATCATCACAAAGAAGGTAAAAAAAGTACTAAGAGACCAGATATTTCAAGACAAGATAAATATTTCTTCCAAGGGCATTGTTTTCCATGTAATAATTTTGGTCACAAAGCTATACACTACAGGGTTCATGAAAGAAATGATTATAGCTTCGCCAAGAGGAACTTCAAGTCATTTGCACCTTCCAAGAACTACAACATCAGGTGTTACAATTGCAATAATATTGGGCATAAGGCTAAGTGGTGTATAATAGAGTTTTCATAACTTTCAAAGTCAAGCAAGAACAGGGACACTCAAAAGGATCAAAAGGGCATGATTACAAAGGTGTTGAAAAATAAGGTTGAAAAGGAAGAAGAGCATTGTAAGTTGGGAGTAGATTTACTCCCACCCCAAAATTAATATCCTCAAGGAGAGGAGGTGGTGAGGGGGTTGAGCTAAGAGTCTTATTTTTTTAGTCCCAAAGGAGTCCCTTTGCCATTGATGTCAAAGGGGGAGAGTTTTAGTAAGGGAGAGAGAATTCAGTAAGGGGGAACAACTTCTCAAGGGGAGTAGATTTGGAATTCAGTAGTTTCAAAAGAAGATTTTTAAAAGGGTTGTCATCAATGACAAAGGGGGATATTGTTAGAAATATTGAGTACATTGGTTGTCATTTATGTCAAAGGTGAAATGGTTGAAAATCATCTTCAAAGTTGAAATATTAAAGTGAAAGGAAAATATCTTTAAGGGTACAATAATTGTCAAGGTAAAATCATTTTTCATGGTTGTATGTGCAAGAAAAGGACAAGGTGTTATTTGGTTAATAAGGTTCTCCATAGTTATGTTTGCAAGAAAAATATAAGATTCTTCATGGTTATGTTTGCAAGAAAAAGATAAGGTTATCTATGGTTATGTTAGCAAGAAAAAGATAAGGTAGACAAGGTTCCATTGAAAAATATTTATTTATTGCAAGGGTGAAAAATATTTCAAGAGCAAAAGACAAAAGATTAAAAGATAAATTATAATATTTAAATCAACGTTTAAATATTATAATAAAAATAAATTTGAATTTTAAATGGTGCCAAAATTTAAAATTCAAATGGTGTCAAGATAGCCGACGTCTTTCTAAGTTTTGAATTACATATAAAATGAGGAAATAAAATTAATTTGCAAAGGTTGTAGAGATTAAGGTATAGCGTCCTTCATTCCATTCGTGAGGGCAGTAAGGAGAGCGCACAAAGTTGAATATGAAGGAAGAGTGAGTAAGGAGAGTGCAAGGAGTTTAACACAAGGAGGAAGGTGTATGAACCTCAATATAGGAGGTAGTACTCAATTGGTTCCAACTGGGCATCTAGCCCAAGTGGCAGGTAGACCCTACGTAATATGTTGACGTTGAGAAGTTTTTGGGTTCGAGTCACAGCAACAATTGATTTTTAAGTTATGGTTGGGCAGAAAAATAGATTAATAAAATCTTGATTGCGCGCTTTTGGTTCTAGCAGGTGGGCTAGCCTAGCTAGCACTCTAGCTCGTGCTAGAGCGTGGGCTCCGTGAGGTTTCACTTTTGACTCTCTTCGATGGGAGAAGTGGTAAGCGCAATTAAATTTTGTTATAATTTTTGTGTGGTAATAAGGGAGTCATAAGGGTGTGAGTTTATAAAGTTTTTTTTTGGAAATTAGGGAGTCATAAGGGTGTGAGTTAATAAATTTTTGTTTTGCAAATGAGGAGTTGTAAGGATGTGTTATAAAAGCTTTCTATTTTGCAAATAGAAATTATAAAGGTGTTTTATAAAGTTTTTATTTTACAAATAGCATAAAGAGAAAATACAAAGGGGATATTTTTGCATGTGAGAATAGAAGGTATAAGGTTTATGAAAGGGAAATTAATTTTATTCTGCACTTAGGATTTTGGATAATTATAAGGTACATTATTGATATTGAAAATTATTTGTGTCTTTTACAAGTATGAGTTATAAGGTGTTATTATGGTTTGATTTTTAGTTGAAATTTTTGTATGGTGAAAAGTAAGTTTGAGGGGTTTTGATAATTTTTAATATCCTCTATTTTGAGAACAAAAGAAGAGTCATTGAACATCAATTTCATATTTCATTGAGCATATCTTTTTGAGAAGAAAGTTAATATGTTAGTCTTACAATGGCACTAAGAGGGGGGTGAATCAGTGCAGCTATTTAAAAACTTAAATCTTCATCTCTTAATTTAGAACTAATGAATGCTTAAAACTAGATGCAGCAAATGTAACAAGATAGCAACACATAACACAAGATTTAACGAGGTTCACTAGTTTTGGCTACTCCTCAAAAATAGACTTCTTGGACTCCCATCCAAATCCAGCCTTTGCAAAGCACCAACTTTACAAACAGTTTACCAGCACCAACTAGAAGGAGCACCAACCCCTAATTTATCTGCACCAAAAAAAGGAGCACCAACCCCTGATTCCAAGCACCAACTTGGACTTCTATTTTGAATCTTGATTGACATAAAAATGCCTTCTGTGTTACAAGACCCTCATTGGTCTATCTTTACTCAAATCAATCTCATGGAAGCATACACTCTTTTACAGCACTTCTTACTGCACACTTATAGCCCTTTCTTATAGCTTACTCTTGTAGCTCTCATAGCTCTGTTGCACTCTTTATGCTGCACTCTCTATACTGCACTCTCTATGCTGCATTCTTTATGCTGCACTATCTTTTCTGCTCCACTCTCTCTGCTGCACTCTATCTGGCATTTCAACCATGCTTTGTATTTACTTTTTCATAGCTCTTTTTCTCTATTCTGCAACATGCTACTTTTTGTACCCGCACAGAGCTCAACGCTCTCTTACAGCACACTTTTACAACCTACTTTTCTCAGCACATTTTCTCTCTATTTTTGTGGCACTTTTCACTATCAGCAACACGCTACACTTTTTCCTTACGCACGGAGCTCAACCTAAGTTCTTCATACAAACCTGCTTTTATAACTGTGTTCTCTTTCTATTTTTAAATTTTATATTTTTGCATGCAACTTATTAATAGTAATGGCTTCTTTATTCTCCCATGCAATCTTATTAATAGAACGGTTCTTTGAAACGTTTCTCTGTCCGACTCTTGGTCTTCTTTTGACGACTTTTAGTAACCACCGCTGCATGAAATTTCTTTATAACGGCTCCTATAACTGCAGTAAAGAATTTTGTTTACTGTCACTGTAACTACCCCTGTAACTATTGTAATTACTTTAGATCACTTCTTCTTTTAGCTACATGATTTTCTATCAATATTCGCACCTTTAACTATTGCACTGACTTCAGTTAACTCTTCCAATATTGGCTGCATTATTTTCCTATGCAACTTCATCTATAACTGTCGTTTACCTCCAGTTAACTTTACTTCAGATTTTACCCACGAAACTATGACATGTCACGAAATCGTGACACTTCTATCTCTTTGTGCTCCTCACCTTCTGACCGTGAAAACATAGACATGTCGCGAAATCACGATAGTTTTTGCCTCCTTGTCCACTTCTTTGCTTGCACCCATGAAAACCAGACATGTCACGAAATCACGACACTTTCACCTTCTCACTACTCTTCTTGGCTTGCTCTAGCGAAAACCAGACATGTCACGAAATCGTGACACTTTCGCCTTCTCGCTACTCTTCTTGGCTTCAACCAGCGAAAATGAAACATGTCACGAAATCATTACATATTTCTCTGTCTTGTGCCTTTTCTACCTTTTGCCCGTGAAAATAGGACATGTCACGAAATTGTGACATCTTTCTCTACCTTGTGCCTTTTCTGCCTTCCTCTTGTGAAAACTAAACATGTCACGAAATCGTGACATCTTTCTCTCGCCTTGGCACTTTCTCCTTGCACTGTCGTGAAAATCGTGACATTTCATGAATCCTTGGACATCTTCTCTCCGACCTTGTGCCATCGTTGCACTTTCTCTTCGATCATGTCACGAAATCGTGACACTTTCTCTACCTTGTGCACTTTTTTGACTTCCGTGATCGAACATGTCATGAAATCGCGACACTTTAGCTACCTTGTGCACTTTTTCTTTGGCGGTGAAAATGGAACATGTCATGAAATTGTGACACTTTTCTCTTCCTTGCACTTCTCTTCGACCCTGTCATGAAATCGTGACACTTTCTCTCCTTGGCACTTTCTCTTTGATCCTGTCACGAAATCATGACACTTTCTCTCCTTGGCGCTTTCTCTTCGATCCTGTCGCGAAATCACGACACTTTCTCTCCTTGGCGCTTTCTCTTCGATCTTGTCGTGAAATCGTGACACTTTTCATCCTTAGCGCTTTCTCTTCGATCCTGTCATGAAATCATGACACTTTTCATCCTTGGCACTTTCTTTCCAAACATGTCGCGAAATCATGACATTTTTCTTTGCTTGTGCCTACTTTCGAATCATGTCACGAAATCACGACAGTTTTTCTTGTGCCTTATCTCCTCAAACATGTCGCGATATCATGACAGTTTTTCTTGCTTCTTCTCTCTCGGCCATGTCGTGAAATCGCGACAGTTTTTCTTGCCAACATGTGCGATCGTGATTGCTTTTCTCTCTCCTCGGCCATGTCGCGAAATCGTGACAATTTTGCTTGCGCCTTCTCTCTCCTCGATCATGTCATGAAATCATGACAATTTTGCTTGCGCCTTCTCTCTCCTCGGCCATGTCATGAAATCATGACAATTTTGCTTGTGCCTTCTCTCTCCTCGTCCATGTCGCGAAATCGTAAAATAAAACATGTCGCGATATCGTGACAGTTTTCTTACTTGGCTTTTTCTTTGGTTTTCTGAATCTAGGCCACTTTTGTCTTCTTGGAAATTCACTAAACATGCTCTGACTGCTCTGAACTCTTGTTCACTTCATCAACCGATCCATCTAACGACCTCTGCACTCCTGTCCATTGCATCAACCGATCCTCTATCTGTGTTGACAACAATGACAATACTTTGGTTGTACCTTGCTCATCAATGAACTCCTGTCCATCACCTTGCTCATCAATCAACTCCTATCCACTCCTTTCCATTGCATCAATCGATCAACTTGATCGTGTTGGCAACAATGACAATACTTTGGTTGCACCTTGCACATCAATCTCCCCCTTTGGAATTGTTGGCAACACACGTAATTGTGATGCAATTACCTGTAATTCTTCTCCCCCTTTGACAATAATACCAAAGGGCGGCTGCAAGACTCCCCCTGAGTCCATGCACAACATTCTCAGGCACAAATTATTACTGTTAGCCAAAATCATAAATATGAGCAATAAGATAAACAAATGCATAAATGCTCCCCCTGAGAATTTGATCCCAATAGCTAGTCAATTCTTAGACTATTCTTGGGAATATGTGACCACTTCAGTTCACGCTATCTTTTGAGCCTCAACCCTCTGTTGCTCTATAATCTCAAACTTGTCCACTTGAAGAATCCTAACTCAGATCTATCTTCAACTGTGTTTGCTGCTGGATCTCTATCCATTGAGACTTTGTCCTCTGTACTCTGTCATAGGCTCACTAAGAACCTGCTTAACAAGCTCACATAGAACTTGTCCAAATCAGCTCACAAGTCCTCACTAGACCCTGTACAAATCAGCTCACAAGTTCATCAAGAAAAACTTGCTTAGCATGAACCCACAAAGAGAATTGTTAGAGACCCAATGTGATTCATCAACCTCATAAAAGCATAAAGAGAATTTTTAGAGACTCAATATGTTCTATACTTAACTCCCAATCTCAATCTCACCTCAATCTCAATCTCAAAGTAATAAGATAGATGTAGTATGCTTTTCTCAAGAACATGAAACACAACCCAACAATTGCCAACCATGCAATAACTCATCTAACAATGATACTCATGTTCTTTCCACAACAAATATATTTTCTCAACCAATTAGGGCTTTAACAACAATGCGCTTATAGACAAGGTTTAACCAACATTATTCAACTCAAGATTAACCTTGAAGCATTCAACCAATCATCACAAGAAAAGGAAACAAGTAGAAATCCTTTTCCCTCCAAAGATATTTGAACAAAATAGCCACCAACACAATATCACCAAATGCAAAGAATAACTTGCTCAAATCAACTCAATGGAGTAAGCCCAATATCATGAATCAAGTAAAGCAATAACTTGATCAAACAACCTCTATGGAAGCAACTCAACCATCAAACTCAAAACAGCCAACCAAGGGTTCCACCAACTCAATGCAAGTAGCTAGACTCACAAATATAAACCCTAGTGCACAAATCTTCCACTATCTCAAACTAGAAAATAGGATTTACACCTAGCCAAAGGATACCTAGTAGAATACCTTTTCACTCCAACCTTATTTCAGAAAACATACACCAATCATACTCATAAGAAGAATGTGCCCATACCTTATTGGAGTAGAAGATAATTGAACCTTCAATCTGTCACCACACACAACTCTCAAACTTCCAACCAAGTTAGGGTTAGAATAAAAATAAATGAGCAATAATATAAACTTCCTTTATTACACCTTTTAGCTCCACTTCTTTAAACACAACCACCATAACATGCCAATAAAATACTGTCAAAGAAAAATATGACAACTTAACCTTATACCTCCATCAATTATATTTGCCAAGTCAACTAAAAAAAAACTCCAAGCAAATGATAAAAGATATACCTTGGCCAACCTTAGTTCTCCAACCTTTGGAGAAAATGAATAACACCACCACAAATGCTAAAGTGCTTTCATTGTTGCTATCCTCGTGCATCACGACCAAGACGAAATTGCCCATAACATGGGTCAAACTTGGAACTTCTGCCCAATGCTTCTTCACTCAACACACCACCACCATTGGAGCACAAGTGCCCAATGAAAAATATAATGTAATCCTATGTGTTGTCTTCCTTCAATCGCCAAGGATTTGAAAACGTAAACGTTTTCCTCAAGCCACCACCATCATCATGAGCATTGTTCTCTCAACGTCTCTGCCTTGCATGTGCCACTTGGCACTCTTGATGAACTGGGTGCTAGTGCCACTGTTTGCTTTGACTCTGGCATCTCTTTGCTGCATGTTCTATCTCAGATAACGCCTATCAGCTGCTACAATGAAACACAAGTACGCAGCTAGGGCACGCACGCATTCTTTCATTAAACCAAAAATCTGATCTGTTATGATCCGTAATTTAGAACAGTGGTAGAAGAATCATCAACAGTAAAACAATGACAAATATCAAAACTACCAAGGGTGCCAGCTCTCAATTTAATCACAACCCTTCACGGTACTTCCACAGTCCACTACATAAACCGACAAAAACTTTGACAACTAAACAACAATTTCTCGACTGCTGGTCTTTCATCCTTAGATACCCAGACAAATACATAGGAGCATTAAAATAAAACTTTAATATTGCTCCCCCTGAGGATGTGCCACCTGGAGTTGCTTAGAGCAATGGCGGAGTAGCCTCCTTCTGTCCAAGGAGACACATTCCTTTCTTTTGTCTTTCTCCAGACTTTCTTGAACTTGGGCTTGAGTTTTTCAACTACATCCCTATTTTGCCCCTATTCGTGAACTTGAACATTTCTCTTGCGGGGTTGTCTCTTGTGCATTCTTGATGGATGATTATTTTCCTTTCTTTGATGCACATGATTTATTCCCTGTCTGTGTTGCATTCTTTGTGTTTGATGAAATCTAGGGTTTTGCCTTAGATTAGATACAGAAGTGCTTGGACAAAACCTTGCTATGTGCCCTTGACCATTACATTTAAAACATTGCACATGTTTTATTCCCTGTCTGTATTGCATTTTATGTGTATGATGAAATCTATGGTCTTGCCTTAGATTGGATACAAAAGTGCTTGGACAAAACCTTGCTATGTGCCCATGGCCATTACATTTAAAACATTGCACAGGGTGTTCACTCAAGAAAGCATATGTGTTTTTATCAGCATAACTCTTTGATCTATTATTCTATCCACAATAAAATGCCTTGTGACCATAGCAGTTGCATTTAGAACAATAGCCATTAAAAGCATTATTATTAAAAGAGTGAGAGTGAGAGAACCTCCTTTGCTATGGTTGCTTTGTTGTAGATCTTCTTTGATGATTTCTTCCTTTTGAAGATTTAGCTTCAACCTTGAACTTCTTCTTCTCTGCATATTTGGAATATGAGGGTTGTTCAGCTTTAGACTTTTCTCTCTTTGATCCTTCAGCAGTGTGCTTCTTCTTCTCTGCATTTTTGGAAGATGAAGGTTGTTCAGCTTCATATCCAAGACCAAACTTAGCCGTGGAGCTTCTTTGTTGCTTTATCATTGTATCTAGTAACTCTGTGCTCTTCTCAAATTTAAGATTTATATTGGCCTCTTCTATTTGTTTCTTCAATGAAACAATCTCTTCTTCTTGTTGGCAGCAAACAATCTCTTTCTCATTGATTTGAGACCTGAGAATATCTTCAATCCTTTTGTACTGTTCTACTTGCAGCTTTAGATCAACAATAACTTTGTTAGATTCCTCTTCACTTGTGTTGCATACATCATCTAGGTGTGTCTTCAAGGCTTCTTCTAATTTCTTGGCCTTTTGAACTTGTAGGAAGAGATCTTCAATCTCATCCCCATATTCTTCTAACTTCTTGGACATTCTTTTGTTCTTTTTCCTTTCTAAACCCAACTCTTCAAGTGCAGCGATCAACTCACCTCTTAGATATACTTCAGCCTTAGCCTCAAGGTTTTCATCACATTCTTGTTCTTCTTCAGTGTTTTCATTGCATACTTTAGAGTTCACTTCTTCTATCTTTTCTAGTGCAATTTTCTCTTCTGCAAAAACTAAAACTTGTTGAGATGCCTTTTTGGAAGAGGATCTATTCTTCTTACCCATTGTGTACTAATCCAAGATCAACCCTGACTGATTTAGCCTAAACTGAGAACTTGGCTCTGATGCCAATTGTTAGTCTTACAATGGCACTAAGAGGGGGGTGAATCAGTGCAGCTATTTAAAAACTTAAATCTTCATCTCTTAATTCATAACTAATGAATGCTTAAAACCATATGCAGCAAATGTAACAAGATAGCAACACATAACACAAGATTTAACGAGGTTCACCAGTTTTGGCTACTCCTCAAAAATAGACTACTTGGACTCCCATCCAAATCTAGCCTTTGCAAAGCACCAACTTTACAAACAGTTTACCAGCACCAACTAGAAGGAGCACCAACCCCTAATTTATCTGCACCAATAGAAAGGAGCACCAACCCCTGATTCCAAGCACCAACTTGGACTTCTATTTTGAATCTTGATTGACATAAAAATGCCTTCTGTGTTACAAGACCCTCACTGGTCTATCTTTACTCAAATCAATCTCATGGAAGCATACACTCTTTTATAGCACTTCTTACTGCACACTTACAGCCCTTTCTTATAGCTTACTCTTGCAGCTCTCATAGCTTTGTTGCACTCTTTATGCTGCACTCTCTATACTGCACTCTCTATGTTGCATTCTCTCTACTGCACTCTCTATCGCTGCATTTCAATCGTGCTTTGTATTTACTTTTTCATAGCTCTTTTTCTCTATTCTGCAACACGCTACTTTTTGTACCCGCACAGAGCTCAACGCTCTCTTACAACACACTTTTACAACCTACTTTTCTCAGCACATTTTCTCTCTATTTTTGTGGCACTTTTCACTATCAGCAGCATGCTACACTTTTTCCTTACGCATGGAGCTCAACCTAAGTTCTTCATACAAACCTGCTTTTATAACCGTGTTCTCTTTCTATTTTTAACTTCTATATTTTTGCATGCAGCTTATTAATAGTAACGACTTCTTTATTCTCCCATGCAATCTTATTAATAGAACGGTTCTTTGAAACATTTCTCTGTCCGACTCTTGGTCTTCTTCTGACGACTTTCAGTAACCACCACTGCATGAAATTTCTTTATAACGGCTCCTGTAACTACAGTAAAGACTTCTATTTACTGTCACTATAACTGCCCCTGTAACTGTCGTAATTACTTCAGATCACTATTCTTATTTTAGCTGCATGATTTCTATCAGTAAATGCACCTTTAACTATTGCACTGACTTCAGTTAACTCTTCCAATATTGGCTGCATGATTTTCCTGTGCAACTTCATCTGTAACTGTCGTTTACCTCCAGTTAACTTTACTTCGGCTTTTACCCATGAAACTAAGACATGTCGCGATATCGTGACATTTCTGCCCCTTTGACTTTTTCTTGGCAGTTGACCGCGAAAACATAACATGTCATGAAATCATGACAGTTTTTGGCTCCTTGTCCACTTCTTCGCTTGCACCCACGAAAACCAGACATGTCACGAAATCATGACACTTTCACCTTCTCGCTACTCTTCTTGGATTGCTCTAGCGAAAACCAGACATGTCACGAAATCGTGACACTTTTGCCTTCTCGCTACTCTTCTTGGCTTCAACCAACGAAAACGAAACATGTCGTGAAATCGTGACATCTTTCTTTGCCTTGTGCCTTTTTTGCCTTCCGCCCGCGAAAACGGAACATGTCGTGAAATCACGACATCTTTCTCTGCCTTGTGCCTTTTTTGCCTTCTGCCCACGAAAACGAAACATGTCACGAAATCGCGACATCTTTCTCTACCTTGTGCCTTTTCTCTTCGTGAAACGGGACATGTCACGAAATCGTGACACTTTCTCTCCTTGAGCCTTTCTCTTCCTTCCGCTCGTGAAAACATAAACATTCTCTCCTTGGAATTCGCAACGATCTTCTCTGCACTTGTGCCTTTCTCTCCTTCGCCCTTTTGCTAATGGAACATGTCACGAAATCGTGACACTTTCTTTCCTTAGTGCCTTTTATGTCTTTGGCAAAATGGAACATGTCGATGAAATCATGCACCATCTTTCTCTTCCTTGGCACTTCTTCTTCGATCCTATCGTGAAATCGTGACACTTTCTCTCCTTGGCACTTTCTCTTCGATCCTGTCACGAAATCGTGACACTTTCTCATCCTTGGCACTTTCTCTTCGATCCTGTCATGAAATCGTGACACTTTCTCATCCTTAGCACTTTCTCTTCGATCCTATCGCGAAATCGTGACACTTTTCATCCTTGGCGCTTTCTCTTCAAACCTGTCGTGAAATCGTGACACTTTCCTTTGCAAGCTCCTTCTCTCCGAACATGTCGCGAAATCATGATAGTTTTCTTTGCCTACACCTTTTCTCCAAATATGTCACGAAATCGTGATAATTTTTCTTTCTTCTTCTTACATCTCCTTTGTCCATGTCGTGAAATTGCGACAATTTTGCTTATCGCACCTTTCTTCTCTCCTCGGCCATGTCACGAAATCACGACAGTTTTCCTTGTGCCTTCTCTCTCCTCCGCCATGTCATGAAATCATGACAATTTTGCTTGCACCTTCTCTCTCCTCGGCCATGTCACGAAATCATGACAATTTTGCTTGCGCCTTCTCTCTCCTTGGCCATGTCACAAAATCACGACAATTTTGCTTATGCCTTCTCTCTCCTCGGCC
Organism: Wollemia nobilis; assembly: GCA_028583015.1. Lineage (NCBI taxonomy): Eukaryota > Viridiplantae > Streptophyta > Pinopsida > Araucariales > Araucariaceae > Wollemia > Wollemia nobilis. The sequence continues at coordinate 39,217 of JAQPPZ010003486.1, read as the reverse complement.
ATGTCGCGAAATCGCAATAGAAAACATGTCGCGATATCGCGACAGTTTTCTTACTTGTCTTTTTCTTTGGTTTTCTGAATCTGGGCCACTTTTGTCTTCTTGGAAATTCACTATACATGCTCTGACTGCTCTGAACTCTTGTTCACTTCATCAACCGATCCATCTAATGACCTCTGCACTCCTATCCATTGCATCAACCGATCCTTTGTCTGTGTTGACAACAATGACAATACTTTGGTTGTACCTTGCTCATCAATGAACTCCTGTCCATCACCTTGCTCATCAATCAACTCCTATCCACTCCTTTCCATTGCATCAACTGATCAACCTGAATGTGTTGACAACAATGACAATACTTTGGTTGCACCTTGCTCATCATAATATTGATGGTTTGAAATAGAAATATACTAATCAATTTTGAAGTGGTACTTTGAAGAAGAAATTCTTTTGAGACAGGTTTTTGAGGGCACATTTTAATCAAATCAAGTTAAGAGGTATGGTGATATTATTCCTTCTTTAAGATGTTTGGTTGAGCAAATATTTTTGAATCATAAGGTGGAGAAATAAGGATTATATATGTACATTGTTGGAAATATTTGAGCTAGGTTTTGTGAAAAAAATTGTGTATCTTTGTTGAAAGAAATTAGAAACACTTGTGTTAGAGTTTGTGAACAAATTGTGCTTCACTATTTGAATGAATTTGTGAATCTTTTGGACATTGGTTTGAGTGACATTGAATGTGAATAAGCAAGTGTTAGAAATTAGTTTTGTGAAGCAATTTGTGTATTGGGATTGAGTGATATTTGGAAAGAACATATTGTGAAATTATATTGCATATCATTTTCTATGTGTTCTTGAACAAGAATTCTAGGTAGAATATGTCTAAAGTATTTTGATCAAATCATGTGTCATGAGCATGATCTGAGTATGTGTTATGAGCAGTTTTGAGCATGTGTTAGGACGAAGTTAAGCAGAGATAGTGAGGCAAATTTGAGTAAGTATTGTGAGAAGACTTGAAGCAGGTTTGAGGTAGATTTGAGTGAGTCTTGTGAGAAGACTTGAAGCAGGTTTGAGGTAGATTTGAGCAAGTCTTGTGAGAAGACTTGAGACAGAGTTGAGATAGATTTTTGCATGTAATGTGTGCATATTTGAGACAGAGTTGAGACAAATTTGTGCATGTAATATGTGCAAATTTGGGATAGAGTTTAGATAGATTTGTGCATGTAATGTGTGCAGATTTAGGATAGAATTAAAATAGATTTGTGCATGTAATGTGTGCAGATTTGAGACAGAGTTGAGACATATTTGTGCATGTAATATGTGTAGATTTGGGACATAGTTGAAATAGATTTATGCATGTAATGTGTGCAAATTTGAGGTAGAGTTGAAATCTGATTTGTGAGAAGACCTGAGTAAGCCTCGTGAGTAGGCTTGGAGCAGAGTCTAAGGAGATGTCTCTCCTGTGGATAGAGTTCCATGAACCAAAGCAAGGGAGAGGTGTCTAATATGGATAGATTTCCATGAACAAGAGCAAAGGAGAGGTGTCTCCTATGGATAGAGTTCCATGAACCAAAGCAAGGGAGAGGTGTCTCTTGTGGATAGAGTTCCATGAACCAGAGCAAAGGATAGGTTTCTCCTATGGATAGAATTCCATGAACTAGAGTAGAGGGGATAGATTTCTCTTATGTATAGAGTTCCATGAACTAGATCATAGGGGATAGATTTCTCCTATGGATAGAGGTCCATGAACCATATAATAGAGGATACAGTTCTCCTATAGAGTTCCACAAACTAGAGCTGAGGGGATAGAGTTCTCCTATGGATAGAGTTCCACAAACCATAGCTGAGGGGATAGATTTATCTTGTGGATAGTGTAGACACTAAAATATGGTAAACCCTATTAATCATCCACAAACAATGATCAAATTGACATCATATGACCCCTTAGGCAGCCCTTAGAAGTCTCACAGTGGTTCTAGCCACTCCAAAAGAGGTTTTGGAGGATTTTGGTCTAATTTTTAGGGATTTTGGACCATAATTCACCATCGTACCACCCTAGGATGGCAAAATATTCCCATCGTCTCATCATAGGATGGTGGTGAGCCATAATCCCAGGGTGGGACGGTGAGCAAGTTTAACCCAAAAAAAGTCAAATATGGGACAAATGGCACCCAAAAACTATCATTTACCCCATCAAATGAAGCATGTGGGTCAGAGGGCACTGAATCCTTATGACACACTTCTTAAGGGAGGCCCAAATTAGATATTCTCTTCCACATCCATTGCATGCCTCATGTTTGACAAGTGGCACCTCTTGCCATGCATGCCCTCGCATGCCTTTTTGAACATAAGCCCCTTTGGGCTATAAAATAGATCCAATATCCATATAAAAAAAGGTAGAGAAGTTCTAGGATATGCAATGGATTTTTGCCAATATTTCCCCTCACTTTATTGTGCCTTATTACCCTCGAAATATCTCTTTTGCAAAGGAGGTTATCGGGTGACTTCAAGAGGGTCCTTTGAGCATAACATTTCCATCCAAGTTAATTTCTTCACAAAATTTGATGACACCACCTCCTATAGTGTTTAGGATAATTCCCCAGTGGAATTGGTAGCAAAAAGTGTGAATAATTGGTGGGTATCCCCTCCCAGGGTGCCCCCAATTAGTTGTAGTCACCACCGCCCCCCAGGATGAGGACAAATAATTGTACAATTTTATTACTTTTTTTTAATTATATTATTCTATACTATCATATGATTTTGTGGTTTAAATTTCATGCAATTTGGAGTTAAATTGGCCAAGATATTGCATTTTTAAGTTGTTGCAGGTTCGTAGAGCCCATCCGGGCACCCCAATTGCATGCAGGTTGATATGCACCTAAGTTTGAAAATATAATAATATTGTTTGTATTAAAAAAAAAATTATGCATTCTTTCCAAATTTCATATGTTTTGGACATGTCTAGGTCCGGTATTTACTTGTCTTGGTCTTCGCAAGTTGCAGGCGGGCGAAGAAAAATAGAGGGGTCCACGGATGCAATTTCTGATATTTTTTTAGTGATATCCCCTCAAAAACTCTTATTAAACATCCCCATAAATTTTCATAGCATTATGAGTTGATTTGATATATTTTTAATATATGTGTCATTTTGTGCCTGTGGGGATTGCATGTTTCCCTCCACACACCCTTGCTATTTGACACCTTTTGCTTTCTTGTGTGTAGGTGCAGGTTCTTTATATGCATTGGTAAGGAATATAATATATCATAGATTTAATATACAAGCAGCGGTGGCATTGGCCCTCCCACCTCGATTGTGGGTAGGAGGAAAGGCATTGGATGTGCACTCGAATTTCTTAGAGGATTTGATCCTTGGGCACCCCAAAATTTGTAAAAATTGTATCACCTTTGAGACCTCAAGGGGACTTCTATGTAACCTTGGATTGGTCCACCAAATTAATAAATAAGAGACTCATTTCATTTCATTCCTTATTGTTTGGTTTTGCTTCATTTTCATATGCATGCTTCTGTTTGATGCTCGTAAGTGAGATAGGATAGATAAACATATTATTTCTCATCATTAGGTGCATTTATTTTCCCTAATTCTTTTGTGATCATGGTGGGACCCTTGTCCCTTGTGCTTTGGGTGAAAATTTGTCTTCATTTTTGCCATTTTTGCCCTTTTTGTGTTGCAGGTGCTCCCCTCCCCACCCTGGAACGATGGTAGAACCTTTATCTAGATCACCCTAGGATGGTGGCTTCACCATCCGATCATAGTATGGTGGTGAGGCTTCTAATCGTCCCACCCTGGAGCATTGAAGAACCAGAGAATTTTCTACTCAAAAATTCAGAATTTGGAGAGCTCAAAATGGACAAAGTAAGTGCCTAAACCCTCTGTTTTTCTGCTACATTTTCAGAGATTGTTAAAAATTAGTTTTCTTGCTTAATTTACTTGCATAGAAAGGTTAAAAGTTATATTTTTCTTTTCTTATAACATCACATAGCAAAAGGAAGAAGAAAAACCGAAAGAAATTTGAAGTGGCAATGCATCTTTGTGGCTTGATTACTTGTGGCTCACCCAATGGGTGAGCTAGCATTTAGGATTTGCATTCATAAGTTGCATTTGTAGGTTCTTTATCCTAAATTTTTGAAAGTAAAATTCACTTATTTGCATGCATTTAGTGAATGATCATTGATTGCTTCTTTGCTTACTTTCTTGGATAATAAAGAACCACACACACCACGATTGTAAACGCTAGTGAGGTGGACTTCATTACCATCCACTAGTAGAGTGCAAGTGATGGTGGGTTTCATATCCATCCATTTGGCTCAAATCCCATGAAATCGATCCATCTTGCCAAGTTTGGTTCCAAGATCCATCATAGCCCATGGGTTATAGCACGCATCACCCTTCGGGGAGGTGTATCGTAGACTGCGGGTGAACTTGGTGAGGAATTGGTAGGACCTGTGCTCCCTGGGTGCATGTGGACATCATCACCACACATTATAGGTGGGATAATGTAACCTAGAGTTCATAGCCAGGTTTTCGATCTACGAGTATACAGGTGAAAGCCAATTAAATATTTTAGTGCATCATCCAACAATATTTCAAACACGTGACACAAGGTCATCCTTTGCAAACAACACATCTAAAACACACAAAACAATTTAGGGATTCACATCTAAAACTTAAAAGAGATAATCATTTGTCTATTGGGTGTTTCCTTTTTTTTTTTATTATTTCATTAAAATTTGTAAAGAATATAATCACTTGCGTATTGATAGAGGAGCGCAATGGTGTGCACCCACAACCAAGCCCAATCATGGGCGGAAGCTATGGAGAGTGGATTAGGAGACACGAATCATCTCTGATATAGCCCTAGGGACTTGGTTATACCTCCCTAGTGAGCTTCCACTCCACCTAGCCCCAAGACAGTAGGGCATGAGCCTCATCTCTGAAGGGATCCTCTCTGAGACACCTCGAGGGATGAGGAGCATTACTTGAGAGAATTTTCTTGATATGTAGATATTTCACAAGCCTTCCTTGGTGAAATACAACTATGCATCGAGGCGTTAATAGACAAAGCAGTGCCACACATTCACATACCCATCAAGGCTGACATGCCTAAGCATAGGTAGGAGCATGACTTCACACACTGGCCAGAGCAAGTCGACACAACTCTACCTTCGCATCGCCTTAATAGGATACAGTAGCTCATGCAGCCCGATGGGAATGACACTCATCGGTCGGGGCGAGCCAATTCTGCCCTATATTTCCTCATTCAAGAGGGAAAACATGAGGAGATACCAGATTTTCCTCAAGAACAATATTCCACACATGCCCGATGTGCCTCTACGCCAGCTGAGTATAATGAACATATGTTCTAGCCTGAACCTCAAGTCAATGCGGCGAACCTCGAAAGAGGCAAGTACCCTATGGATACCATAGAGTATCTTGAATGAGGTCAGCCCCAAGGTGACATGCCTAGACCCCCTAAGCCTCGCATTGCAGATCAAATTAGGCAAGCGGTCGTAAGATACACAGAACGCCAAGCTCAGTTCAAGCAGCTTCGATGAGACAAAGAGAAATTAGACCACTTGCACCAACTTGAGAAAGAAAGGATTGAACGGCAGACCAACAAGCTATTCCATAAGACTTTACGAGAGAGGGTCCCTACCCCTAAGACACATAGGCAGGAATTCCATCTAATGCAACCCATGCTCATTCGAGATAGGTCCCCAAGGCCTTATCCAATGTTGCCTTCGCGACCTCCTAGGCCATATTGAGAGATGCCTCCTAGGCCAAACATAGGGCACCCACTACGGGTGGATACTCCCATTTATAGACCGAATCAAGAGATGCCTTACGAGGTCTATACTAAGCATGAGCTAGAGATAGAGTATGTGGAGACGTCTTACCAAGGCAGGGGGGTGATTTACCACCGCCCTACAATAGGTTGGAAGGCCCTAGACCTCCATCGCAAGATGTGAACAAGGATGAGGAGATTAAGTCCTAAGGCCCATATAAAGCATTGCTAGAACACCTAGAGTTAGTTGATAATAAGACCTCTAGGTCGGGATCTCAAAATCCCACTATGCACCAGTTGTGTAGTCAATCCATGCATCCTTCAGTCCCTATGCCTCCCTATCTAGAACAATTTAAGTTACCTCAATTGGCCACCTTCAAGGGAGAAGAGGACATGCAGGAGCATGTCACTAGGTTCTTAGATCAATGCTTTAGCATTCATGATGATGATGCTTTGCTTTTGAGTACATTTGTGACTACCCTCGATGACCCCGCATCCAAGTGGTTTTACCAACTCCCTAAGCATAGCATCCACACTATGGACCAACTTGAGGATGCTTTCCTAGAGCGCTTTGCCTTCAATACCAAGAGGAAGACAACACTGGCCGATGTAGCTGGGTTGAAGCAGTATGACGATGAGTCAATAATAAATTATGGCAATAGATGGGGAACCCTACTCACCAAGCTACCTTATCTTCTTCCCATGTCGGAGTTGACTCAGATGTTCTCCAAAAGTTACTTGAAGTCAATCTACTTATTGTAGTTGCAGCAATACCCTACGATTGAAGATGCCTTAGCACAGGCTAGGATCATTGAAGAAATCAAGATTCAAGAGGGCAAGATTGCAAAGCCTCGCAAGAAGGAATGGAACAAGAATGCTAAAAACACCCTGGCTCAACCAAATTCAGCAGCAGTAAATCAGGTTGCAATTAGTGTCCCGGGGCCAGCGCAAGTCGTGCCATCTCAAAAGCCTAATTATCAGGCCACCCCTAGGAACTATACCAAGGAAAACCATAATGGTCAAGGACAAAATCAATAGTGCTGCCCCAAGCGAAAATTCATGCCCATTGCATAATCTATGGATTTATTGTTTGATCGCCTCTTGGCAGCCAATACGGTCCATCTACCTGAGAGTCGACCCATCGACCCAAATGAACCAAAGCCCAAAGGATATAGAGAAGATCTATATTGCAAGTTTCATAGGCAAAATGGGCATGATGTGCAAATGTGCTATAAATTCAAACACTTGGTGCAAGACCTAATTGATAGGAATGCCCTCTAGGTAGACAACCCTATCGCACCAAACAACCAATAGATGGAGGTGTTCAAGGACCCCTTGCCTGCCCATGCGAAGCAAGCCAAACTAGTACCCCAGGTGAATGAGGTTCACCATGCCCATCCTGAGTAAGGGTATGTTGGCATGGTCAGTATTATGACAAGAAATAGGCAGTATCCAAGTCTTTTTGCACCACTTGCGGCTCATAGTGATGTCCCTTCGACATCATAGCCTATAATGCCTCCCAGGCTAAGCCTCCCACCTAGGCCTGTAGTTACCATTAAGATTAATCTCGCTTAGAGCTTAAGAACAACATCCACCCGACTCTCCATATATGAGCTCATCCAACAATCACAACCTCATAGAGAAGCCTTGATGGATATCCTTAAGGCAATTGAGCTTCAGCCCCAGGAGTCTAACTCCTTCAACAAATTTGTGGGGCATGTGCAAAAATGCACGAAACTGATGATTACATTTCGAGAAGATGAACTTAAACCGGTTCCACATGATATGGTGGATCCCCCTTTGCACATCGTCGCATGTGTGAATGGAACACCTTACAAGAGAGTGTTGATATACATTGGATCTTCAAGCAACATCATAACTACAATAGCTCTCGAGCACCTGAAGCTCCCAGCATCCCACATTGTTACATCTACCTACACCCTCTGACCATTCAATGATACCATATGCTCAATAGTTGGTACAATCATCCTACCTATTCAAGTAGGAGAAAATATAATCCCTACAATGTGCCACATCCTGGAGGGTGAGATGGCGTACAATATCTTGTTAGGAAGACCATGGATTAGGGACATGAAGTGTGTCCCTTGCATTGCTCACCTGTGCCTCAAGTACACTCATGAAGGGCAAGTTCATGTCATCCCCATGGACCTAGAGCCCTTCAAGTACTGCAACATGGTGTAGTAGTTACCCGAGTTAACATTGCCATCGACACATCTATATTTTTAGCCAAATAAATCCAATTGAGGTTCAACCCTACTACTATCAAATACCATGCCATCCACATCATCGGCTCCACCCCGGATGCCTAGTACACTAGTGGATCCTTTGCCTAGGAACCCAGAGAAGCATCCCATTGATGAGGTCCAACCGACCATATCCACTATCTCTATAGAGGAGATACCTATCTCGGATGATGAAGAGACACCACACAAGGCAAATGATGAGCCAGATCAAGTCTCACTCTCATCCCTATTCTATCCATAGCCATAGGTTACAGTGCACCTAGCTTCTACTGGATTGGGAGAATACATGATTAGGAATGTCACTACTCTTGTTATAGATTCGGTGTGAGACATGGGTAGACCCTGTCTTCCCATAGGCACTATCGTGCCTCTTGGTATTCCCCCTAATCAAACGAATTTTTTCTATGGGAGCCTTGACTATGGCATCAAACCTTACCAACAACAGAAGGAGGATGAAGAGCCTTTTGGAGAAGACATTAACTACTTGTCTAACCCTAACTTCATCCTAAAGTATCTTGACCTATGCAACTGGTATGGTTATGGTTTAGATCGGTATGAGTAGGTCACAAGAATCCCTTACCAACCACAGTATCAAATACCCTATGACAATTCAGGAGTGGGATACAACAATCCTTTGCCTCTATATGTCCTCATGGATGGCCTAAATCTCTTGAATATAGGCTACAAGGACGGGTTGGCCCAAGACCCTTATGCCAATCCCAATACAGTCTACTCCCTAGGGGACTACTTCCCACTTCTATATGGGAACCCCATGATCCCCAGTGATATTATTCCATATTTTGAGAGAGTGGAAGGTTTGCGAGGTTGTCCCCATGTTTGTGATGAATCATACCAAGGAACCTCATATGAATGGACCTTAGATGATGAGTGGGATTACGAAGTGGGACCATAGGACCCTTTTGAGTCAGATAGTGATCATTCATAAATTGTCCCCATTAATGACCAACAGGAAGGCCTCATACATCTGTTCCCTTTCCTTGATCCTGTCTGGTGATAGCTCCTTCCTCCCGAAGAGCCGGTTCACCCATAGGAAGCTAGACCTCCTGGCGAGGGAGCAGTTAATTTACTTGAGCAGTTGGATCCTCATGAGCCTGAGGTGCTGCAAGGTGAGAATGAAGAAGTCCTCATCCATGACAATAATTATGAGGAAAAAGCATATATGGGACCACACTTGCCTGATCACCCAAACCCAAGAGGCAATAATGAGGTTCCCATATACGATAGTGACTATGAGGATGAAACAGAGAGGGCATACCTTGGTCCTCATTACCTACATCATTGTCACAAGCCCATCAACATAGAAGAAGTCTATTGTCAGTTGCATGTTGGCCCATGTTTGCACTGATTTTTGAGACCTAACCAAAATGAGTCCTAAGGATGATTTTCCTTTTCCAAGCATCGATGCCCTGGTAGATGCCATCATAGGACATGAAATGCTCTCCCTTATGGATGGCTTATCTGGTTATAATCAGATTCATATCAACCCTGAAGACCAGCTCAAAATGGCATTCACAACACCCTAGGGAACATTTTGTTACAAGGTCATGCCCTTTGGCCTTAAAAATGCCAGCACCACCTACCAGCGTGCCATGACATATATATTTCATGACTACATGCACAAAATTTTTGAAGATTACATGGATGACTTACTAGCTAAATCTTTATTACGTCATGAGCACCTAGATGTCTTGTGCAAAGTCCTTGATCGCCTTATTGAACATAATGTGAGACTGAACACCAAGAAGTGTGTCTTTGGCATCATATCTGGAAAGCTCTTGGGATTTATAGTTTCCAAATGAGGCATGTAAGTGAACCCTAACAAGGTCAAGACAATCCCTGAAATGCCTTCCCCGACTACCATCAAGAAGCTTCATAGCTTGCAGGGGAGGATTGCATCCATCAAACTCTTCATAGCATAATTTTTGGACAAGTTTTGACCCATGAACAAACTCTTGCACAAGGGGGTCGCATTCCACTAGGACGATGAGTGTTAGGATGCCTTTGATGCAATTAAAAAATACCTAGCTTCATCACCAGTGCTAGCTCCACCTAGACCAGGGGTGTCGTTATGATTATATATCTCAACTACTAAGACTGCATTGGGTGCCATGTTAGCCCAAAATAATGAATTACACAAGGAATAGGCAACATACTATCTCAGTCACACCCTGGTAAGCTATGAGATCAAGTACGCATACATTGAAAAGTTATGTCCAATGGTGGTTTTTGCTACCAAGAAGCTATGACACTATATGCTCAGCCACACTATGTATGTTGTATCTAAAGAGAATCCATTGTGATACATGATGAGTCGTACTTATCATAGTAGTCGAACGGTGAAATGGATCATGTTGTTAACAGAATTTGACCTGGAATTCATAGGGCAAAAGTCAATCAAGGACCAAGTCATTTTTGATCAACTTGCAGAGGCTCCTCTCCAGGATGATCAGCCTCTTAGCATGGAGATTTCTAATGATGGAGTCTTCCAAATATCAAAATTACCTGATTCTGACCAGCCTGAGTCACAGGCAGATATGAATCTTTTCTTCGATGGCTCCAAATACGAGAAAGGGGGTGGCGTAGGGATCATGTTTTTCACACCGCATGGGGCTCTCATACCCCTGTCATTTAAACTTGATTTCTCATGTACCAATAACAATGTTGAGTACAAATTATTGCTCATAGGTCTTCAAACAGCTATCACCATGAAAATAAACAAACTCAATATCTTTGGTGACTCCTTAATTATAGTGAACCAGGTCAAAGGAATTTACCAGTGTAAGTGCCTAATTCTGCAAGCCTATAAAGCCCTTGTAGATAAACTCCTGGAAAAGTTTGAATGGTATGACATCAAGGCACTCCCTCGATCGTTTAATATTTTTGTGGATACAATGGCCTCCTTAGTTTCCTTGATATCGCAAGACCCCACAGATGAGATGACAACCATTCAAGTCAAGACACTATCACAATCAGTGGTTGAGCATGAGAGCACTCAAGTCACACCAGAAGTCCACTTGATTCAAATAGAACCTCATCAAGAGAGATTCTTGCACATTCACAAGTGCTTAAATCATGCCACTTGGGGGACTTTGTTCCCCCAAACACCTTTTGATAGCAACATAGTGCTATTCTTACAAGTTCTTTCCCAATCAACATTTGCTCGGGATGAACTTCATGAGGGATAGGCAATTCATGCAATCGAGGCTTCCACATAGTAGGACTGGTACACACAAATTAGAGAGTACCTAAAGCTTGGTAATCTCCCCCCTAGATTATCGCATGCTGCAAAAAGAACATTTAAATGGAATGCATCAAAATTTATCTTGTTAGAAGACATCTTATACCATCGGAGCTATGAAGGAATCCTCCTTCGTTGCTTAGAGAATCAAGAATCGACTTGGGCAATGGCCCAAGCACACGACGGTACTTGTGGTGGCCATTTTAGTGGCATGGCCATCGCAAAGTGCATTCTTTGCATGGGCTATTATTGGCCAAATTTAGAGCGAGATTGTTGCGCATATGTGAGGAAGTGAATGAAATGTCAACACCATGCTAACTTGACACATGTACCTTCTCAGGCCTTGCAACCGATCCAATCAGATTGGTCATTTTTGCAATGGGGGTTGGATTTAATCAAGAAAATCTCCCCTACATCCTCGGGTCATCACACATTTATCATTATGACTACCGAGTATTTTATAAAGTGGGTGGAAGCAATCACCCTTACCACTACGACAGGACCCCGCATAGCGGAGTTCATATTGCATAATATCATTTGTCATTTTGGTATTCCATCCAAGATCATTTCGGATAATGGGACATCATTCAAGAACAAATATGTGTGTGCTTTGATAGCAAAATATAATATCCAGCATAACTTTTCAACACCCTATTATCCGTAAGTAAATGGGCAAGTAGAAGCATCAAACAAGACATTAATTGGCATATTGAAGAAAACAGTCAAAGAGAATCATACCAATTGGCACACACAAATGTTGCTTGCACTATGGGCTTACTGCACTAGCATTCGGACACCCACTGGGGCAACCTTGTTTTCACTAGTTTATGGCACAGAGGCAGTCATGCCTCTAGAGCTGGAAATCCCATCACTATGCATATCCATGCAAGAGTTTATCGATGATGATACCATATGACAAGCTCACCTATATCAACTTACGTTGTTGTATGAACATCGCATTAATGCTCTTGAGCATCTACGTATGTATCAAGAGTGGCTCAAAAGATCCTACAATATGAAATTCTATTTTAGAGACTTTTAGGTTGGTGATCTCATCCTAAAAGAGAACCAACATAACTCTAGCTTGCTGCCCCACCTACGGGACAAATTTATAGAAAACTGGTTAGGTACCTTTGTCATCACTAGTTAAATTGGTCTTGGAACTTATCGCCTGGCCTCCCTTGAAGGTGTTGAGGACCCTGAACCCTTGAACATCCTTCACTTGCGGCCATTTCATTCTTAGAGAGCACCATAAAGGCTCCTAATGGTTTTTCCCTATCTAGGCCAAATAAAAATTCTCCTAGACTATCTACAATCATCTAGGTCAACCCTAAAATCCCCAAAGGTATCCATAAGCCCTTTGGTCACAACCAAATACCCCTAGGTAGTCGTAGACACTTTTTAAGTGACACTGCCCGTCTAGGTCACCCAAAAGGCTCCTAGCAAGTTTTCACCATCTAGGTCAAATAAAAATGCTCCTAGACTATCTACGATCATCTAGGTCAACCCTAAAATCCCCAAAGAAACCCATAAGCCCTTTGGTCACAAGGAAATGCCCCTAGGTAGGCATAGACACTTTTTAAGTGTCGTTGCCCGTCTAGGTCACCCAAAAGGCTCCTAGCAGGTTTTCATTGTCTAGGTCAAATAAAAATGCTCCTAGACTATCTACGATCATCTAGGTCAACCCTAAAAGCCCCAAAGGCACCCATAAGCCCTTTGGTCACAACAAAATACCCCTATGAAAGCATATACACTTTTTAAGTGTCGTTGCCCATCTAGGTCACCCAAAAGGCTCCTAGCGGGTTTCACCGTCTAGGTCAAATAAAAATGCTCCTAGACTATCTACGATCATCTAGGTCAACCCTAAAATCCCCGTCCTTGGTTGGGGGGGCGGCGTCGGGCGCTGTTGGAACAAGCCGGCCCGTCCCCCAACCCTGACCCCCAAAGCTTCCTATATCAACAAAAACTTATTTAATCAAATCTCTCTGACTGCTTTGTTGGTTTGGTGTGGGCTGTGGGGTCTTTTCCCCCTTTGTGTTCCCTAGTTTGTTTGTGGGCCGGGGGTTGGGGGTGTGACCATTTACGTTTGGTAGGGGTGCGTTCCCCCAAAGGTCCTTCTCCTTCCCCCAGGGTTCCTTTGTTAAACCGCTGTCCTAATTTCCCCCATCAGAACTCAACACATCCTCTAATAAAAAAAAAAAAAATTCTAGAAAGAGAAAAATAAACAATGATTCTTATCACTCTATATGAGAGCAAGTATCCCAATACAATTTGAAGAAAGTAGGGAGTCGAACTTGAATCCTTAGAACTCTCAGCATTTGTAAAACCATCAGGTGATCCTCATTACGGGTTTGGTGGATAGCCTATTCGTCAATGGCGGTAACCTCCCGCATGACGATATGTCTGCCATATTAGCTTTTGGGCGTATGTGTAGACCAATGTTTGCATGTGGATGTTTGGTAACCTAGATTACCTAGTAGTCTAGTCATACTTAGTACAAAATCTAGGATGGTAGCATTCATTGGGTGATCCTCAATACAGGTTTGGTTGAGAGCCTTCGTGGCACTGGTGGTATCCTTATGCATCTCACAAGAATGAACTCACTTGCACACACAGGGATATTAATTACGTTGGTCTTCCTAGCATATTCATACCTTGTCAAAAAGTTTTGCATGGTTAGTATACAACTTTTGATCAGTCGACTAGAGTGTTTGACTTTCATGAAAACTTAATGGGCATTCCCTAAACTGCATGTCATTCATATCACTTCACCTCATTCATTTTATTTACATTTCCATTATATAAGTCTCATGACAACATTACATATGATTTGGTGCAATATACATCATCTATGGTTCTAGCATAATATGGCATATAGTCTACACATTGCATCCTCTAAATCAAATAAATCATCCATCTCACCATACATCTATGCATGTACAAAATATGTATACAGGGTAGACATCCATCATCATATCATAAATCAAATTGCATATATTTTCATACATTTCATAAAATAATAAACACATGATGATAAACCACATAAAAAACTCATATATATGTGTATATGTATGGGACAAAAAGATACATCATGTTGCCTGCAGGCTGTAATAAAAGGAGTCCTCAGACTTCACACTGCTAAAACATCCAAAAACATAAAAAGAGTTACACGAGCCACTACCATGGTCATGCAATACCGGTACTACGACTCACACTCCCACCTACATTCGGAGTCCTCTGTGAACTCCCATACCTGCTACCACCTTCCCTATCAACTCTACGCCTAGACCTTGGTATCTCTGGCCTAGAGGAGGACTACCCTATCCTGCTGTGGTGACTATGGTATGACCCACCAACAGCTACATCATCTCGTAGACACCCTCCAAAGTGCACTACCTTCATCTCCAACTCATTTGCATAGGCTTTCCCCCACCGACACCATGCCTGGTAAGTCTCCACCATAGAATAGAGTCGTCACATTTTCCTATAGCCTAGTCACCTCCCCACTATTGGAATCCTCCTGTGTAGGGCTTCAAGATCACAACTATGCCCGAAGAGATGCTATCTCGGCCTGAGCTGCATGTACCTTAGCTCGTTGTGTTGCTAGCTCCCCCTGTACATCATGCACCTATGTCCATAGGACATCTCTCTCCTACCTAACCTTGAGTAGCTCATCCCATAGCTTTGCCTCTGTCTCACCATGTGCTATCGATGGTGCCTACACCTCCTCATCCCCAATAGCGACATCCCCAAAGTCACCTCGATCTCATAAGTCTAGGAGATCCTCATGCTCCCCTGCCATGTGTCCCTACCAATAACCTACCTCACCCTGGTCCTCATTAGAAACCTCCTGATGTGCCTCCCTAGATGCACTCCTCTCTAGTGGCCCCTCTCCATGCCACTGGCATGTCACCCACCAAGCGTCATACTCCACTGTAGTCCTGACATCATCCACATATGGAATGTCTACTATAGGATTCATATCCTGTGCCACTACATCTACCACCAGCCATGCTAATATCCTCTCATCCCCATGATGTCGATAAGGAACTGGCTCACTAGGCACCCCCTTGCATAGCCCAAATTATCACATCACCCAAGCAAAAGGGAAGTACTCCTGCTTCATTCCATGTCATCCAACCAGCCACCTACCTTGCCACACCCTACGGAGTTGTACAGAAGGATTTGCCCACTCTAGGCAATCTTTGTATGACCTCCAGAACACCTAGCCTACACCGAGTGATGAGAACAAATCTACATAGTGACCCACATCGCCTATGAATAATCGACTATGTCCCCTCTCCTAAGCCCTCAGCCATAGGATGACATATCCTATCTCCCTATCTGCCAGTTGTGCCCGAGTCATCCAGGGTAGCCCCTGTGGTCGCCCCATAGCTATGTGTTTTCATCCCTAGCACTGCAAAAAAAAGCTACACCCCATATTCTTTCGTAGATGATAGCGGATCTCATACAGCTCATCATAGAGTTGTGCCAGTAGTGTAGTACCCCATGCCATCACTAGTGGGTCCGCCATAATGCACCTCACCAGTGCAAACACTATCTCCACCAGGTTCCATGGGAACCTCACTCTAGAAGAGTCAGGTAATAGCATATTAGAGATGAGCGTCACAAGTAGTGTATGCCTCACCTCCAATACCTTTGCCTCGTACCATAATCCTACTAGCATATCCCCATTAAAGCAGTCCAGCTCTGCCGTCTCTAGATCATAACTTAAGTACCTCTCGAGCACTGCACGTCTCTGGTCTCATGGCATCGTACGAATCAGCCACATTTCTATCAAAATCTAAATAATTTGATAGACGTCCTCAAGAAACACTGTCATATCCCCCATGGGTAGGTGGAAGGTATTGGTGCATGGATCCCACAGATCAATCAGGGTAGTCAAATATACATGGTCTCCTATCACAGGCTCTAACTGTGTCACCTGCTTGAGGCCAATGGAATCCATCCATTCCTAGTACTCTGTGGTCAATTCATCCCTCATGGAATTAAATATATTATATACTTGATACTGACTCCTCACCACCTGACAGGGATAAGAAACTCAATAATACAACTCCAAAATAGCCTCAAATGGCCCCAAAAACATTCACAAGAAAGGACTCAAAATGGCCCCTCTTTGAGGTCGGTTTGTGGTCATTCCCACTAGGAATGGCTTTCAACCATGAGACCATACCACCAAGGGATGGCCCATGATCAGCCCACACTAGCCATCCCACCTAGGGATGACTCCAAAAAATTGGGCTCAAAAAGGCCTTTTAGGCCATCAAAAATAACAAAAACAATGTAAAATTGGACCTATAAAATGCAATCTAATTTCACAAAAATATGGATAAAACATAAAATGTGGTACATATCTCATAAATTAGGTATAATTACCTATAATATAGTGTTATATGCTTCCAAGACAAAAACAAATGCCATAAAAGCAAAAAAATCAACTCCTAACACTAGGAAAATGCAATAATAGAGACTTGGCATACCTGTCTCACACCATATCCTTCATTGGATGAGTCCACCCACTGGATCATGGTGACTATAGGATTAATTTTACAGTGCTCCACTACTCAAAATCACTCTCCTACTCCTCACCTCTCAAAACTACAAAAAGAAGCATGCACAAATGAGCCTAACCTTCATATTTTGGGTTTATATAGAGATACAGGGGTCACCACCATCCCAGGGTGGGATGAGAGCACATTTGGCCACCTTTACCACCTTGGGATAGTGGTATAACATGCATTCATCCCACCCTAGGACGATGGTAGCAAAAATAGGCCAAAACAACCCAAAATGACCCAAAACAGGTCCAAAACTACACCAAAACAGATCAAATTGGGTCCAAATTTCACATGGATCAAAATGCAACCCTGAAGATCCTAGGAGGGATGGAAAATTTGTTCATTAATTTCCTAAGAAGTCCATTGTGTCCAAGATGCCCCTCGGGCATGCAGTTTTTAGCTCCTTTCCTCCAAGAAAACTCAACAAAGTCACCAAAATCCTTTCCAAATTGCCCTATTTTTCATAGGACAAAATTGAATTTAAGCATAATACAAGTCAATTGGGTCAAGCGACTCATCAATTTTCTCACTGGTAATTCCCTAATTGACTCATTGCTTGAGGGGGTAGTCATACTTAGTCCAAATCAGCAAGCACACACTCAATTATGCAAATAGCGGTCATTCAACGAATCTTTGAGGAAGACAATCATGCCCCTACTTGGGGCAGCAAACAAGCACACAATATCACATCATAACGCTTGACATTACTGGTATCATGAAGTCATGGGCCCTATCCCTTCATGACGGACAATTTTTAAGCCTAGGCATGCTCATTTAGCGAGTCAGAAACAAGGACTCAATAACACACGCCCTTTCCATGATTGGGGCATCTAAAGTTGGTTAGGTTAGTGAGTAACCTTAATCATTCAACATTTTAGTTATCTATTTTTACTCAGCATTGTGCTGCACACAATGCATCTCAAAAATGGGCATCTGTAGACACTAAAATATGGTAAAACTTATTAAGCATCCATAAACAATGATCAAATTGACATCATATGGCCCCTTGGGCAACCCTTAGAAGGCTCACAGTGGTTCTAGCCACTCCATAAGAGGTTTTGGAGGATTTTAGCCTAATTTTTGGGGGTTTTGGCCCAAAATTCACCATTGTCCCACCCTCATACGGTAGCATATTCCCATCGTCCCACCCTGGGATGGTGGTGAGCCATCGTCCCAGGGTGGGATGGTGAGCAAGTTTGACCTAGAAAAAGTCAAATCTGGGACAAATAGCACCCAAAAACTATCATTTACCCACCAAATGAAGCATGCGGTTCAGAGGGAACTGAATCCTTATGACACACTTCTTAATTGAGGCCCAAATTGGAGATTCTCTTCCACATCCATTGCATGCCTCATGTTTGACAAGTGACACCTCTTGCCATGCATGCCCTCACATGCCTTTTTGCACATAAGCCCCTTTGGGATATAAAATGGATCCAATATCCATACAAAAATAGGGATATGAGTTCTAGGATATGCAATAGAGTGCTGCAAATATTTCCCCTCACTTTATTGTGCCTTCTTACCCTCGAAATATCTCTTTTACGAAGGAGGTTACCGGGTGATTTCAAGAGGGTCTTGAGCATAAATTTTCCATCCAGGTTAATTTCTTCACCAAATTTGATGACACCACTCCCTATAGTATTCAGTATCATTCCCTAGTGGTATTGGTAGCAAAAAGTGTTCAAAATTAGTGGGTATCCCCTCCCAGGGTGACCCCAAATTAGTTGCAGTCACCACTGCCCCTTGGTATGAGGACAAATCCTTGCACAATTTTATTAATTTTTTAAATTATATTATTCTATACTATCATATTATGTTGTGGTTTAAATTTCATGGAATTTGAAGTTAAATTGACCGAGATATTGCATTTTTAAGTTTTTGCAGGTTCGTAGAGCCCATCCAGGCACCCCAATTGCATGCAGGTGGATCTACGCCTCATTTTGGAAATATAATCATATGGGTTGTCTTAAAATGTTTATTTATGTATTATTTCTAAATTTCATATTTTTTGGACATGTCTAGGTCCGGTATTTGCTTGTCTTGGTCTTCGCAGGTTGCAAGTGGGCGACGCAAAATCGAGGGGTCCACAGATGAAATTTTTGATATTTTTTCAGTGATATATCCTCAAAACCTCTTATTCAACATCCCCATAAATTTTCATATCATTCTAAGTTTATTTGATAAATTTTTAATAAATGTGTCATTTTGTGCCTATGGGGATTGCATGTTTCCCTCCACACACCCTTGCTATTTGACCCCATTTGCTTCCTTTTGTGCTATTTTAGGTTCTTGAGAGGCATTGGTAAGGAATATAATATATCATATATTGAAGATACAATCAGTGGTGGCATTGGCCCACCCACCTCGATTGTGGGTAGGAGGAAAGGCATTGGATGTGCACCCGGATTTCTTAGAGGATTTGATCCTTGGGCACCCCAAAATTTGTAACAATTGTATCACCTTTGATCCCTCAATAGGACTTCTGTGTAACCTTGGATTTTATCCACCAAATTAATAAATAAGAGACTCATTTCATTTCATTCCTTATTGTTTGGTTTTACTTCATTTTCATATGCATGCTTCAGTTTGATGCTCGTAAGTGAGATAGGATAGATACACATATTTTTTCTCATAATTAGGTGCACTTATTTTCCCTACTTCATATAGAGTTCCACAAATCAAATCAGATGGGATAGAGGTCCACAAATTAGAGCAGTAGAGACAGAGGTCTCCTATGGATAGAGGTCCAGAAACCTGAGCATAGGGGATTAAGATCTCCTTTGGAAGAAGGTCCATAAATATTATAATAGGTATTTGGTTCCCAATATATCTGTTGAGAAAATTTAGAAGAAATATTTTCTCCGTGGACGTAACCCACATTGGGTAAACCATGTTAAATTTATCTCTCATGTGTGTGGTGATTTGTGCATTGCTTTGAACTCCTATTTATGAGATTGGTTAATATTGCTAAGAAAATATATTGCAATTGATAACATTGGATAATATTTTTTGGGAAAGAAAAGTAAAAGTTTATCTTATACTTTTCACCCCCCTCTCAGTATAAGCTTGTGTTCTTCAATATTTGAGTGAATATCTCTACGTTAATTCATAGGAATGTTTCCAAGTTGAGGTATACCATCTAGACCTTTCCCCTCTCATCAAGATCTTACTTTTTATTCTAGGTGCTAATAAAAATATCAAATTAGGCCCAACATAAGTGCTTAGAGCATGGAACCACTAAGATTATGTTTTATGTGGGATTCCTATTTTTCTAGAGATTCTTTCTAATATAAAAAAAAAAAGTGGGAAGAGGAATTCTATCACAATCATAGTCTACTCAAATGGGAAACCAAACATACATCGACTGTATGCAGTTGTGAAAAACTACCAAAGTTGAGCACCAAGTAACTATGATTAAAATTTTAGGTAATATTTTGGATCACCAAGTATCTATTTTGATTGACCCTATGTATTCTAATTCTTTTATTAATTCTAATTTAGTAGAAAAGTTTGATTTGGTAGAGTAAGAGTTAGGTAAACCTTGGCAAGAGAGAATAGTTTTACGTACTCTCCAATCTATTAAGAGTGAAGTGAATATATGTGAAATTATTTTTCAAGATTGGATCACATATTTAGTCCTCTTGATGATGCCCTTGTGTTCATATGATATTATTGTATGCATGGATTATCTAAGCAATCATCAAGTAAAGTAATATTATTGCACTAATAGTGTTGAGTGTGTTTGTGATTTGGAAAATAATGTAGGGATCCAAGGGATAGTTTATCCTATTTATTTAAGAATAATATCAGTAATATACCTTAAAATAGTTTAGGAAGGGATACCAATAGTTTATTATCATATTTTAAGATAACTAGGGTGAAAAAATAGAAATACCCATGGACTCGCATCTCATTGTTAAGGAGTACAAGGATGGCTTACTTGATGAGTTGCTAAAGTGACCTCCTTAAAGGGAGCTTGAATACTCAATAGAGCTTGTGCTTGAAACTAAACCAATATCCAAGGAACCTTATAGGATGATAGCTACAAAATTAAGTGAATTAAAATACAACTTTAACTATTAGATAAAGGGTTGATTCATCCAAGTGTGTCACCATGGGTCACACCCCTAATTTTTGTTAAGGAGGATTTATCAATGAGATTATAAAATTATTAAATATAGTTACACCACCATTAAAAGTAGGCACTCTTTTCCCATGATGATCATATGTATAGAGCAATATATTTTCAAAGATTTATTTTAGATCAAAGTATTATAAACTATGTATAAAAGATGTTGATATTTATAAAATAGAATTCAAAACTTGATATGAGCATATGAGTTTATGATTATTCCTTTTGGGTAAACCAATGTGCTATAAATATTTATAAGTTTAATGAATATATTATTCAATATGTACTTGAATTTAATTTAATTTTCATATTTATTAATGACATCTAACCTACTTCAAGAATGAATAAAAATATGAGGAGCACTTGAGACAAATATTGCAATGTCTCAAAGAATAAAAATGTGGTAAGATTTCAAAATTCTCCCTCTTTAAAAAATAGATATGATACCTACAACATATCATATTAGAAAAAGAGATACTATTTGACCCATTAAATATTGAGGTCATAGTCAATCTCTACAAATGTGTCATAAGTTAGAAGTTTTATCAGATGTCAAAGATTTGTTTAGAATTTTTCCAAAATGGCTAATACTATCACATTTCTACATTTAAAAATAATAATAATAATAATTAGGGATAGGGAGGTGTGAAGTAACATTTTAAGAGTTGAAATAGTAGCATAGCTATTTTTGTTGTACTAGATCCAAAGAACTATTTTCTAGCATGCATGAATGCTTCCAAGGAAGGCTCAGGGGATGTCTTGTTGTAGGATGGGTGTGTAATTACATATGAATCATTAAAATTTAAAGATTACAAAGTGAATTACCCTATACACAACTTGTATTTGGCTATAATAATCCATACTTTAATAATGTAAAGGCATTATCTACTAGGGAAAATATTCAAACTAAAGTTAAATCACCAAATTTTAAAGTATATTTTCACTCAACCAGATCTAAACTCCTTATAACATAGATGGATGGAATTCTTATATGAATATGATTTTGATATCCATTATATCAAGGGTAAGGAGAATAAATTCACATATTCCATGAGCAATAGAAGATACATGTGTGCTTCAATAGCAATAACCATGGACCTTAAAAGTAACTTAAAAATAAACTATAAGAAGATTCATGGTATGATGAAGTTAGAGGTACTCAAATGTTTAGTGAGTTAAGGATAAATATGTAGGCTATTTTGTTATTGATTAGATTTAAATTAACTTTATATGTACCACCAATAGTTAAGTTGAGAAATATTACATTGAATGAGACTCGTAAGATACCATATGTAGTCCATCTAGGGGTCAAAAGGATATATGTTGATCTAAGATAATTATTTTTTTGGTTTGTGATAAAGAAATATGTAGAATTTTTTTTGGCAAGGTGTTTATATTATCAATGTATAAAGCTTAAATATTAACATCATGTAGGCTTATTATATCCCCATAAAATCCTATAATAAAAGTGGGATGTAGTGTCCATGGACTTTATTATAGCATTGTAAACAACACAACAAAGGCATGTCTCAATTTGGTTAAATTTGCTTATAAAAATAGTTATCATAATTCCATTGGAATGGCACTCTATAAAGTTTTCTATGGAAGACCTCGTAGGACACATTTAAGATGGGACCAACTTGAGAGTAAAGTTATCATTGGGACACAAATATTGTAGGATATAGAGAACCAAAAGCTCTATATACTACAATATTTATTAAATATAGACCTCCTAAAAGCTCTATTAGTTTGGAAAAGGAGCATAACTTATACCCTACTTTGTGTGTCCTTTCGAAATTCTTGAGAGAATAGGACCAATAGCATATCACCTTGCTATTTCACCTAATTTTTCTTGTGTACATAATGTTTTTCATGTATCTATACTCAAAATATTTATTCCCAATACATCTCATATGCTTGTATACATAATGTTTTTCATGTATCTAACTTATACCCTCTTATCATACTTGAAAGAAGAAATAAATAACTTAGAAATAGAATTGTAGATCAATTTTTGTTTCAATGGAAAAACCATAGTATAATTTAAACCACATGGAAATCTTTACATAAAATGCGTAAGCTTATCCACACCTTTTTGATTAGCTTCTAGAAGTAAATTTTTCTAAGGGGAGGTTGTTGTAATATCTGCCTTTTGAACCCCTTGGTAAGCATAAATCTATGGATTATTAAATTATGACAAAATATAAAATATTTATGATACCATGTTGGATTGTTGTGTCATCTTGTTATGAATCTAAATAATATTTTTGATGTCTAATGTAAATAAATTAGAGTATAGTTTATTTTGATGATGATTTCATTGAATTATATTAACCATGTGTAAAACCAAAGTGTTCATGTGTTTCATATGTGAGGATCACAATTGAGGGTGACATAAAGTAATTAAAAAATGTAAGACTTTTGCATACCACCGTTAAGTTATATCATTGATTGCAACCTAGAAACTTGGATGTGTTATGAAACTTGTTTGATTGAAGGTCAAGTTAGGAGTGCATGTAGGTACCCTAACATGGTGATGATAGGACATTAAATTATACTAATGATTTAATAATTGAATAAAAACATTAACACTTGAAATATCTAATAGTTATAGAGGCTTAGAAAATGTAAAGGTTGTTAATAAATATGATTTGGAATTGGAATCATCCCACATAATGTTCCTCAACTTCTAGTTTAATCTTAGAAAAGAAAATAATATAAGATAGATATTGAACTCCTTCTTTGATGTAGGAATATAGAATCAACCATGCAAATGGATATGGGATATATATGCTAGTAAAGGTATTACTTTGCTTAGTAATTAAATTTTAAGAAGTTTAAGAAGTTATTTTACCCTTGACCCTTCCTACGAAATCATAAGGAGTTTTCATGCCATGTTTTTAAATCACCTTAGACGTAATGCTTGTATGAACATTCCTTTATTTCTCTTTCATTCTATGCAAAAGTCCTTCCTTAATGTTCAAGTTGGTCATGGTCAAGCCCCTATCCACCAAGGCCTAGATTTGTTGGTTTTTGAATAGGCTGCTTTGGAGTGCGGCCTTGATGCTAATGATTTTTTGAAGTCTTTTGTAGATCCTTTTGTTCCTCTGGTGAGTGGTCCCAAGTTGAATGTGGACTCCCCCTCTATTGGTGGTGGCTCTCGTTTAGCCTCTGGAATAGATCCTGATGAAATTGTGGACACTCTCTCCTTCACCTTTGGTGTTGACCTTGAGAAAAATTCCAAAAAGATACAGGTCTCCTCCAGAGGGGTTTGGGGACGGGATCTAAAGATGATTGATTTAGCCCACTCATCGGGTCACACTATAAATATTGATTTGGCCTCTAAAGTATGTTTGGAAGATCTTGGTGATTCTTATATGAAGTGGTCTAGTGTCATTGCCACTGTTCGTCGTAAGTCTAAATGGCTTCATAGTAAAAAAAAAATTAACATGGTGGAATCGATAGCTACCATGAATTTTAGCAAGTTGTCCAGCTTTTATGGCCGCCACAGTATTCTACATTGTATGCCCCGGAAGCCGCCACATAGATCTTCACGCATTCCGCCCCTATAACCGCCATGTCATAATCATTTTAAACCTTTTATGCCATTGAAAGCACTAGGAAAGGGACAAGCATTCAGTCCGGTGAGGCTCGAGATTTGAACCTTGGACCTCCACCCCCCTTATGGGATTTGGATGAACCAATTTGTCTACACCTCGTACCTGGCTTCGTAGTAAATTGGAGGAATGTGATTCCCCCATTACTATGGCCTTCTTAGATCTTGATGTTCTATCGATGGATCTTCCTCGGGAGAAGTCTATGGAAGAAATATTTTCTTTGGGCATGGCCAAGAATTTTAAAGATATGGTTATCTGTGATTTAAAGCTCATTGACATCAACCAGAGTAAGATTTGGATTTTGCTAAAAAATTTCCTCGATTTAACTAAAAATATTTCTCACTTGGTAGCTAATGTAACTCAAGGTGTTCACAAGTTGGTGTAGAACTATCTTAGTTCTCCCTCATTTGATGCCTTGTGGTTTGGTTTTCATATTTTATTTTTTATTATCTCTGGTTTTTTCCAAGGTTTTTTAAGATTTTGTCACCTTCGTGGCTTTCTTTGTAGTGGTTGTGGGATCCCGTTAAAACCCTCTTATTTTAATAGTACCAAAAAAAAAATTTAAGAAGTTATTTGTTAGGTTTATCCCATTATTTCATTATTCAAATGAACCATATAACATTCAATTGATAAATTTAAAAATTATGAGTTATCATCTTTTACCAACATGTGGTATCAAAGCAATATTCTTGATCCATAAGAATATTTTATTACTTGCTATGAAGAAGAGTGGATAAACATTTTACACCAAGATATTATGGTTCTAGTTGATTTCACATCAAAAACTATTGTTCTATTAAGATGATTCTAGTTGATTTTACACCAAAGTATTTCATTTGATATGACACTAAAAAGATTTAATAATCATGCAATGCATTAAAGGGAGATCTATGAAATCATGCAATGTGGTAAAGAGAGACCCAAGCAATAAAGCACTTCTCCAAATAGAAGTTGTTTTAATGAATTACTATGCCTTATATTGAAGGTAATTTATTCGGTGTTTGATTTTTTACTACACCTATGAGAGGTACCTATGCACCATATGAGATGTATGAACTAGTGAGATGAACCTATTCATGTTTTTTTAAGAGTTTGAGCACATAGAGGCACAAAGTAAAGCATAAGTGAAACATTTGAGGGAGTGTACATCTACATGCACCTGCATGAACCTATGTACACCTCTTTTAACCTATTCTTAAACCAAGAAAAAGAGCACCTAAGTGAACACTCTAAGAAATTGTGCACCCAATATTTGTATCCAAGAACAACACCTACATAAATGAGTGCTCCAAGTGTCCAAAAATGAGTGTGCTAATGTGTCTTAGTGCAACATAAAGGCTTCTAGGTTTTCATTTTTTTTAAGTATTTTAAAAATTTATATATTTTTAATACTTTTGAAAAAATAATCTGCTATAGTTAAACTATAGAAATTCTCAAGTATTTTAAAATATATTGTTTTTAATATTTTAAATAAAATATTAAAATATTTGTTATAGTTAAAGCATAAAAAACTATAAACATATATTGGAAAATGATTTACAGGATCATATTTATATACAAGAGTTATAAGGTAATTAAAGAGATCTTTATACACCATTGAAAGTATTTAATTAAGAAATATTGTTTTTTGAAGATCATACATTCAAATAGTGATATATATATATATATATATATATATATATTTAAGGGATTCATAACAAGTTTCCATTAATAAAACCTACTACATAATGGTACATTGACTTTGGAGTTAGCAAATATATGACAAGATATAGTCAATGGTCGAGTCTTCTTCATAAAAAAAGTGGAAAATTTTATGATAATTGTAAATGATAAAACTTATCAAACAAAATGGATTTGTAATATTCATCTCAAACTTTCAGACAAAAAAATATACTCTAGATAATGTTCTTTATATTCTAGGTTTAGTGAGCAATCTTCTCTCGGTATCATAAATGTTTGATAAAGGGTTAACAATAGAATTTAAAATATTGATGGAAATAAATAATGTTCTATTACACAAATGCCTACTGCAACTGGTACATTAAAAAATGGTTTATTTTCCCTTGATATTATATCTTCTCAAATGGCTTTGTTTGTAGTTACAACAAATACAACATTTCTTTGCCATAAAATATTTGGTTATATTAGAATTGCATCACATTTTGAACTTCATAAAAATCAAATGGTTATAATTTTACCTAATATATCTTCAAATTTATCAAAATGTCTAAGCTATTTATTTGGAAAACAACATAGAATTCCATTTGAATTGAATTCACACATAGCAAATAGATCTTTGGAAGTCATATATATAAATTTTTGTGGTCCAATGACATCTATTTTTGGAGGACATAAATACTTCCAACTATTTTTTGGTGATTAGTCATGAAAAGTGTGGGTTTATTTTATATCATTGAAGTCAGAAGCTTTCAAGTATTTTAAATAATTCAAACAACTTGTTCAAACAGAATCTGGGAAGTTAATATAGGTACTCTAATCAAATCAAGGCAAATAATATACATCTATTATTTTTTTTAATAAATTACACAACATGGTATTAAGAACCAATTAACTATTTCTTACACTCCATAAAAAAATGGATTTGTTGAAAGAAGAAATCTCATTATTATGGAAATGGTTCAATGTATACTAAAATAAGCTAATCTTGAATAATAATTTTTGTAATAAGTAGTCAATACTATAGATTATATCCAATATATAACATATACAAAAGTACTTAAAGGAATCAAACAAGAAAAATATTGATAAAAAATAAAACCATTAGGAGCTCATTTCAAAATATTTGGTTGTAAAGCTTACATGCAAATTCCTAAACAAAAACAAATAAAGTTAGATTATAAAACCTTACCTTACATATTTCTAGGATAGAATTTATCATATAAATCATAATTTCTGATAGATCCTATTACAAATAAAATTCACATAAATATAGATGATATTTTTTATGAATAATGTTCACAAAATATTAATCATAAGATATTTCATCATCTATAATAGATATCAAAGAATATTATGAGGACAATTCTGAAAATAAATCTGAAGTTATAAATGAATTAGTGGATTAACATCCCACAAGTATATCATCTCAATATTCACAAATGGAAACTCCAAAAGAAGCTTCAACTACTCTTAAATATGTAAAATTAGATGTGCCTCTAGATTTAAATTCTACAAGACCTTGTACTCATAGTCAAACACAAAAAGAAGTTAATAATTTCAATAATACAAAATCATGAACCTCAATTAGTTAGATATGCACTTAAGTAATCTAAATTAAAGAAATAAATATAATTTGAATTCAACTCTAATAAAAATGAAATTTGCGATCTACTCGATTTATCTAAATATAAGAAATCAATTGGATGCAAGTCACCCTTCACTACTTCAGTTATCTTTTCTGAATTATCAATGATGATCAGATCATCAACATAGTACACAAGCATCACTATTTTAGAACTAAATTTCTTGAAATAGAGGTTGGCATATTATGGACTTCTCTTGAAACCATGCTACAGAAGATGATTATCAATCTTTATGTACCAAGTTCTTGAAGCTTGTTTCAACCCATACAAGGACTTGATCAATTTGTAAAATTTTTGTTCTTGTCCTTGTACAACAAATCCTTCAAGTTGATTCATGTACACTTATTCTTTTAAATCACCATTTAAGAAGGTACTTTTCACATCCATCTGATGAAACTTCCATCTGAATTGAGCTGCCATTGCACAAATTACATGAATAGTTGTCATTTTTGTAGTTGGTGTGAATGTCTCTTCATAGTCTATGCCTTTTTTTTTAGCATAGACCTTTGCAACAAGGTCAGATTTATGCTTGTAAATAGTTCCATCTACCTTATATTTAACTTTGTATACACATTTGTAGCCAATGGGTTTCTTACCAGTATGTAGATCAACTAACTCCCATGTTGTGTTCTTTATAAGAGACATATTTTTTTGCATCCATAGACGTCTTCCATTGAGGCACACTAAGGGCTTCTTGCACTGAATTTGGTTCATTCTCCAAATTTGTAGTCATGAAATTGTAGTCTTCCTCTTCAGTCTTATATTCTTCTTCATCATCATTTGCATCTTCTGCATCTTCAGATTCTTCTCTTTCTTGAAGAGACATACTTTGAGTATGTGATCGATCTAAAGTGAGATCAGGTGGTGCATCCAATTTTGTGTCTCTTAGAGTGCTAGTATACCATTTTGGGACTTTCTTCTATTTTAGATAAGTCTTTACCTTAGGCTCCTCAAAATACAGGTATATAGTAGGAGATGTATCTTTGCTAGTTTCAGGTGTATCCAACTTGCGAGCTTCATCGAATACTACATCTCGACTTATATGAATCTTCTTGTTTTTAGGTTTAATAAATCGATACCCCTTGGATTCTTCATCATAACCAAGAAATATATATTACAGAGTTTTCTCATCTAACTTGTGCATTTTCTTCTTTGGAATGTGTATTAAGGCTTTGCATCCAAATATCCTTAGACGAGAAACAGAGGGATTTCTTCCACTCCATGCTTCTTGTGGTATGACTCCTTGAAGATATTTGGTTGGTGCTCGATTTATGAGATACACAAGAGTAGTGACAACTTCTATCCAATATTGTTGCCCAATATGTGAACCTGTGAGAATACATCAAACCATATCCATGATGGAACGATTCCTCCTTTCAGAAACTCCATTTTGTTGAGGAGTATAGGCTATAGTAAGCTATATTTTTATCCCATTTTTAGTGAGATATCTTGAAAAATCATTGGAGGTGAATTCCCCCCTCAATCTAAGCAAAGTACCTTGATTGAACATCTTGATTCTTTCTCAAAAAGCTTCTAAAACTGCTAAAAATACAATAATACATTTGACTTTAGCCATAGAAATAAAACCCACATATTTCAGGAGTAATCATCAATAAACAACTAAAAGTACTTTTTTCCACCATAATTGTTTGGCATTGGTCCACACAGATCAGTGTGTATCAAATCCAATGGTTTTTTGGCTCTTGAAGAGCTCAATTCAAATGGTACTCAATGTTTCTTCTCTACTAAGCAATATGAGCATACAAGCAAAGTATGGAAAAGGTTGGGTAGACCTAACACCATCTCATTCTTACTCAATTTGAGTAGATAGCATAAACTTATATGCACATACCATTTGTGCCACAAGAAAGTAGATTCTTTTGAGTTGGTATCCATGGAAACATAAGGAATATAGATAGCATCTAATACAAACAAATCATATTTATAGGAAGTTATTGCAATATTTTTACCCTTCTTGTTAATGAAGCAACACTTTTGTCCATTAACAACTTTGAAGTCAACCACCATATTCTTGTCCAAGATTTGAGGTACGAACAAAAATTTGTTGGTCAATCTTGGAACATATAGGACCTTCTCAATTTGGCATTTTTCATAGAGAAGAGTGACTGAAATATTACCTTATCCTTGGACTTTATAGTTCTTATAATCGGTATTTTTTGTCAATTTGCCTTCTTTTGCTTCAAATGTGTCAAACCACATTTTATCACCAATCATGTATTTGTTGGCACCATAATCAATATACCAAACATTATCTTTCTGTTTGGTATTTTCTTTCCTTTTTTTTATTAAGCATCATTGCTTTGCAAAAATCACCTGCCACCTGGGTTAGAGACCACTTAAGGCTAAAGATGGAGTTTATAAAAAAAAAAATCCTTAATTTTTAAACCAAAAAGACTTCATCCTTCAAAATTTCAAGGCATGCCCCTTAATATAATGTGCTCATGTGTAGTTCCAACATTCACTATCTAAATCCCAAGATCTAGGAATGATTACTAAATAACTTCATTCCCTTTTCCTTGATCCACATGATTCCAAAACAAGTAAATCACCCTACATGACAAAGGAACACAAAAAACAATCAAGAGGCCATAAATTAGTAGCTACAACAAAAAAACTACCACAAATCAAGGAAATGAATCCAAAACCCACTTGAAAATATGAAAAGCAGAACTTGAAGATAAACCAACACCTAACCTAGTGCAAACTGACAAGAACGCAAAAACAAAACTTGCCAAATAAAAAATTAGGGACAAAGCACAAAAATAAAAAAACTAAAACAAAAGCATGAAAACCAACACTATATACAATAATATACAAAAATGTACAAGATGATGCAAAATTTAGGCTCTCAATTCCTTGGATCCCAAACATGATTAGCACTCTTTAAGAGACATGTATCTTGATATGCATGCCAAGCTTCACATAAATCTAACCAAAACAAGATTAGGATACACAATACAAAAACTCTCATTTTACCTCTCTCACCCTACCAATTTGATTTAATGGTATTATCCATTTCATTTTGAAACTCTGATTCATTACACTTACAAGCGAATACATGATTTTCAACTATCTTTTGCTTATTTAATGAGGTATAAATTTCATTCATTACTCTGAATTGAGTTCTCATTTTCACAAGAATATAGGATTTCCTTCAAATAAGAGGCTATTTTTAAAAATTTTGAAGCCAAATCATCATCTATGTCCTTAGGCCAATCATACTTATACAACAATTTACAAGAATCTAGGATATCTACTAAATGAGGATCATTATAAGTTTGTATCCTAGATTCAATTTTTAACTGTTTATGAACTTGATTCAATAATTCAAGCACATCTACTTCTATTTCATTCAACAAGGTAATCTTATTAGCAGTGTGAGTAGAAATCCACTCTAGTTCTTTGTTAACCTCAAATGGCATTTCATCATTAATAACATTTGAATCCAATAGACAATTATATAAACTTTTACCTAGAGTGTGGATGGTTGGATACAAAGAATGAGATTCTACCTTTTTTACACTTTCATTTACTAGGACTTGATGAGGATTTGTAAGTTTTCCTTTTTCATCATAATCTCCATCATTATCATCTTGTAGCCCTTCATATTCATCAATTACCTCTTCCTCATCTAAAACCAATGAATCATAATAAACTTTTACCATTTCTTCCTTTTCCATTTCAGCAAGGTGTTCCATAAACTCCTATTCAAAATGATCAAATTTTGGAACCTTCTCTATTTCTTCCAATGGTATACCATTTTTTGATAGTATAGGAATTGCAAGATCTTCATGTGAGATAGAGGTTTTAGCATCCTACATATCAAGTGAAATAGAAATTTCATTATTAGGAATGTGAGAAAATAATGATTCCCCATATCTTCCCCAACCATTATAATAATCATATCCTAAAACCAAGGGATGAAATTCTATCATGCTTTCTGCATAATCTTCAAATTCATCTATTAATTCCTTTTTAAATTTACTTTCAAATACTTTTGGTGGCTTAGGGGTTTCTTTAGTGGGATCAATTTTTGTATTTAGCTTTCTATATGGTAGAACCTTGAAGGTTCTAGCATAATTTTAATAAAGAAATAATTTAAATAGCATCTAAATTAAAAGAATCACTTTTATAAAGAATAATTGTTTCACTGGTAGGAAGGTCCCTCCAAATGCATTCAATAAACAATTGTATATTCTTTTTCATGGATGATTTTATATTGATTCCTCTCATATCATATATAGAATTTTTCAATCATGACCTTTAAATCATGATTTTTCAATCATGAATCTTCAATCATGAATTTTCAATCATGACTTTTCAACCATGACTTTTCAACCATGACTTTTCAATAATAATGAAATATATAATTAAAGTAATAAATAATAATTAATAAGTAATGTTAGGATGTGGGATCCTAACATGCCACCCTCCTTAAAAAGAGTTTTGTCCTCAAAGCTCAAAGTAAGGATATTCATTGCTTGTTTTCCTAGTTGAATTTGTGCAAGTTCTTGTACTATCTTAATGTCACTTTTCGAAGGTAGGGATATATTGAAGGTTGAAGTGTTAGTGATGGGTTTCCAGGAAAAATAGTAGAATATTCCTTAGGAGAATTGTGATGATGATGGGAGGTCAACCATTGGGGTTCCTCAAACACTTCAGAATAATGCATCAAAAGTGATGGTAACACTTTCATATCCTTTTGTGGTTCCTTGGTAGAGCCAATGGAGAAGGAGTGTGTAGTCACTCTACGTTGGTTCTGAATAGGTTTGGTCATGTGGTGAGAACTCACTATTGGTGAGGAAGGTGTGTGTAGGTATTGTAGAGTGTATGTCTGGATGGAATTGATCACTTCGGGTATATCTACTTCATCCTTGTTTAGTGCATCAATCACATTCGGTATATCAACCCTATTGTTGACATTGGTGGGATCAAGTATTTCGGGTATTTCTTGCTCATTGTCCTTGTTTTCTACATCTTCCTCATCTTTCTCATCTTCCTTAGCTTCCACTTTGGTATTTATTAGATACTTGATATCGCTCAAAATACCATCAAGAAGTTCCATGTTTTTTTATTGTGATCTTGTTCATTCCATCTTCTAAAGTCTATGATGTTGCTTTTAATTTCCTTGATTTTAATCAGTGCACCCAACCTGACTGGGTCAAACATGGATGGGTCCAACATGGCTCTAATACCAAATGGTAGAACCCTGAAGGTTCTAGCACAATTTTAATAAAGAAATAATTAAAATAGCATCTAAATTAAAAGAATCACTTTTATAAAGAATCACTTTTTCACTGGTAGCAAGGTCATTCCAATGCATTCAATAAACAATTATATATTCTTCTTCATGGATGATTTGATATGGATTCCTCTCATATAATATATAGACTTTTTCAATCATGACCTTTCAATCATGAATTTTCAATCATGACTCTTCAATCATGAATTTTCAATCATGACTTTTCAACCATGACTTTTCAATAATAATAAAATATATAATTAAATTAATAAATAATAATTAATAAGTAATGTTAGGATGTGGGATCCTAACACTATAATTGTCCCAATATTCCTTTTTAAATAATGACTCTAAGCCATTCATTTCCAAAAGGTCATTATTTACAACATGTTGGCTTTCTTGATCATTCGCTTTATCCACTTCATTGAATTCTATGGAAGTTCTTGACCTATCACATATTTCAATGCTAGTTAGATCTAAGACTCCTCCATTGTATTAATACTCATACATTTCTAAAAATGAATCAATATCTACATTTTGATAGGAATATTTACCATAATCATCATTGGTGAACATTGACTTTGAAACTTGTACTTATTCTTTGATATTAACTAATATGGTTGTAACATTTGGACAATCAATTTTATTCCATTGATTGCTCACATGCGACATCATTAGATTCAGGGGTGCTAGACTGAATGGTTGGTATTGGTTGGAATCCATAACTCCTAAAGAATAGTTCATCATGGGAGAAGGTTGTACCTCACCCTAAATCATAGGTGGTATCTGATTTTGAGCCTTAGGGTTAAGGAAGGATAATCTACCCACATCAACACCTTTCAAAATCCACCATTGTTCTACTATTATTGCCACACTTTAAGCTCTGGGTAAGGATGGATCTTTAAGAATTCTTCCTAGAAATGCAGAAATTAAGGGGTATAAGGCTTCCAGATATATTTAAGTGGCTTCTTCTTCTAAAATGATGTAATGTATCGTCATCTCAGTATACGACCTATAGAACCTATCATTGAATTGGCTCATGGATTCATTAGTTTCTTTACATATAGAGATAAATTGATTTAATAGCATATCTGGGTCAACCAATTTTCCTAAATGTTCAAGAAATGTTGATTCTAATTGAACCCAAGAGGTGATAGAACCTATAGGTAAATTGATATACCAATCATAATAAATTTCATCTAATGTTGATGGAAACAACCTACAAGCAACATCTTTATACATAATTTGCAAATGAATAAAAGTTTTCTTATATGTCTGAATATGCTCCTTAGTTGATTCCATTCCATCATGCTTAAACTAAGGTAGATTACACATAAGATCTATAGGCACATGGTGTGAAGGCCCAAGTATGTTTAAAGGACTTCTTGTCATCATTGGAGTAAATATTGCCATTAGTGGACCTTAAAGAATATAACTTTAGTATCAATCTTGTTAGTCAAAGCAATATATCTTGCAAAGAAGAATGAAATGACTAACAAGTTTCAAATATTTAAAATATAGATCATAATTTTAGGATCAACCAAAAGATATGCATCAATTAAACCATGAAATTAAAGAATATTTTCCAATTTGTAAAAGGTTAGCGTTAATGCACCATCAATTAAAAGAATTTCCAATCAATGAAAGTGATCACATGTAAACAAAACCTCGTTAGTCAATACCAATACCTTCAAATAACCTTTCAAAGAGCAATAAAACTTTAGCATTTAAGTAGCAATAAAATGACCAATTCAGGCCCTCCTCCTACCACCAAAATGGTGAGTGGTAATTTTACCCAATTGCAAAACCACACTCACAGTTAGGATTTTGATTAGAAAACCCTCTCTTGAAAAGAAATAGAAATTTCTCCAAGGTTACTTTTACTTAATGTGTGCATGTATGATTTTGAAAATGTGTCAAATAAATGCTAGAATACCTTAGTGATTTGTAAGTAATTATTTACAAGGGGTTTGTGTTGGTATTACTTTATTATGCTATGTTATTGATTGTTCATAAAATTTAAAAGAAAATAAAATGTGATTGGCCCTCATATGACCATGATATAAACTGAATTTCATTTTATATTGAAGTATTTTAGATAGATTCAATCTTCTTTTTTTAAGCAAATTTTAACAAGTTCTAATTTTTAAACCTTGATTTGAGCATGCAATAAAATTTTAGAACCTATCTCTTAAATGTGAACATTGAATAATGAGTGGATTCATTTTATGTTGCTTTGAGCATGAACAGAAAATAATCTAAATGACTAAATTTAAAATGTAATGGCCTTTGAAAAGCCATATAAATTACCCCTTTAATGAAATTATAATTTTCATAAAAGGAATTTAATTTATAGTTTTATGAAACAAAGGTGCAAAGCAAGAAATTTAACTCTCCTTTAAAATATGAAATCATGTTAAGCCTTTTGAAATTACAAAACTCCATTAAAATGTGAACTTTAAATAAAATTTTGGAATTTTGAATTTCCCTTAAAACAACAACGTAATTGCTTTAAATAATAATTTAAATTTTATTCATGGAATTTGTGCATCTCTTTTTGGAATTTTAATTTTTTTTGTATTTTTTATTTTATTTGCAGAATTTAAAAAAAATGAAAAAGGGTAAGGTTAGGAAAATAAATAAAGGAAAATAAAATAAACTAGAACAAGTTACTATGATTTTAAAGTTCCACACAAACCCTACAAACATTAGTATCCTACATTAAACCGTCATTAATGTGACCCTATTCATGCAATCAAAAATTCAATGAGGTGCAATCTTCTAAGGAAAATGTGCAATATATTAGAAATAATGGATAAGTCTACCATTAACATGCATAAAAACTTATTGCATTTCCAATATATTAGCAATAGAAATATTTTCAACATTAAACACATATGCAGAATACCATACCCTAAATTGGCATCCAATGGTGAAATGATCTAGTCCAGCAGCATGGGAGGAGAAATATTTAGGCAAACCCAGTTTCAAAGCTCTACTTTCACATCTACAATTCTACCCAAAAACATTCTAGCCCTTGTTCTGTTATTCAAATCCGTATTTAAGATTTTTCTTGAAACTCCTTGGTTTCATCTCCCCCTTTCATTTCATGTCTCTTCATTTCCATATTTTTTGTTATCTTCTGTTTGCAAATCCTATGCTTGATGATTTCCATCCTTGGGTAACACTCTGACCGTTACATGAATTAAAAAAAATTAAAATATTTAATCTAATAAATTAATTTTCTTTTGTTGGACCTGCATCTTTTGTCTTAAACCCCACGAATATCTCCTTTTGTTCACAACATGGTAATGCTTTTGTCTTTTCTTCATACTTTCTCACAGTCTTCCAAGTTACAAAAGTTAAATGTGTTGAATAGTGAGAGTGGTTATTATTATGTAATCATATCTTACGTTACCCCCTTATAAATAATATTCCTCCATATTTCTTAAACTGCATCTACGTATCTGACAATAATTCCTGCAAGTTTTTTTTATGGATATGTTGCTACAGCATCAACATCCCCTCTATGTTGGTGTGTGTATAGCCCTAACTTATTCAAATCTACTTGAAAGCCCTATCTTGGACACTTTCATATATTTATACACACAATTAATAAAACTTGAATGTGCATGATATGGCGATGATAGAGGTAAATATAATGTGGGGTCTTGGTAACCATACTGGCAGTACCATTCCACTTAATTTTTTTGTAAATATTCTTCTCTTAGTACACTATCCATACTGATTTCCACATTCCAAAGGCCACATCGATGCCCTTGAAATTCCACATGGCAATCGTATGGACCACACTTGTTGTGTCCACATCATTATAGTTGTCACCAAATTTTCTAGCTTCATGTTCCATTCAGTACTGTGTTCCACGATAGTACATGGATATCCTTATTGTAAACTAACCTTTGCAAACCGTTCAACTACCCAACACTACCCAACATAGACAAAAATACTTGCTCCTCCTTGAACCAACATAAAAAACATATCTCCTCCTATAGAAATGATAGGTTTTAGAATGGGATCAACAGTCTCAATGTCATAAGGCAACACTATGAAATCAATGGTCATCCACCGTGCTTAGGCTTTCACCTACTGAGTTATATGAAATCTCGTGACCACCATTGTATCAAACTTTAATCTCTCTCCACCACATTGAAGACCTTGTGGAAGCTCATCTAGTAGTGTCACTATATCCATGACCTACACCACATCCATATCCATGAATACCAGGTGGAAAATAAAACTTCTCATATTCATCCATGAACAAACCTTCAACAGCCTTGGTTTCATGGTCT
The DNA here is from genome assembly GCA_028583015.1 of Wollemia nobilis. Taxonomy (NCBI): domain Eukaryota; kingdom Viridiplantae; phylum Streptophyta; class Pinopsida; order Araucariales; family Araucariaceae; genus Wollemia; species Wollemia nobilis. Next base: position 1,660 of record JAQPPZ010003486.1, on the reverse strand, counting down.
TCATCATTTCAAAAAGTAGGCATTCAACCATAAACCTTTCTTAGAGTAACATATGCTAACATGGAGGATGAAGTGGTGAGGTCACTAGAGTGGTGAAGCATATTAACATCACTCTTGACTTTGCTTGGCTTGGCCCTAACTTCATGGCCACGTGTATGCCCATCAATTTTGTACATTCTCTTTGCATTTTAAGTTGCAGTGGTTTCTGTATATTGATAATATTTTTAAAAATTGGGTCAATAATTTTATAATCACCATTTTACGAGGTCTCTATGGTAGTAGTGGGTCCATTCCACATCCACGTAAGTACCTTGATCAATACTAAAATTTATCGCTACCATCATACTTGAAATCCACACTCTGAAACATGCCTTGACGTGATGGTTGACCTACCATATTCTGTCATGCTTGTTGCTCGATATTTTTATTGTCTTTCAGCTACCAAAATACCTTTCCTTCAATCACCATCATTTTCCCATTGATCCAACCCTCGCAATCCACATACACAGATCCACTATCGTTGTTCATCCTTATCTTCACATACGCCACCAAACAAGGAATTTGTTCTACTATGAATATAGCTCTGCAACATGGATCCTTGACACTGAGTGTACACTGGAGTTACCATCGAAGGTGTAGCCTTTTATGCTCAAACTAACTAAAACTAGACCTTGCTCTAGACCTGCGCCATCCCTTCGGATTGGAATTTTTAGTATTCTATACACTGTTGTAGACATCCATCTTTGCATCTTGCTTGGATATCCTCCCATCATAAAACTTCTTATAGGGATTCCATGACATCAACATCATCGTCACTCATATCATGTCCACATTTAGGTCCATCCATGTGGTCACATTAGATCGCTCGAGTCTGCATTTTGTGTGTGTCCATGTCAGCCATCTGTACCCATGTCATTGCCTTCCTTAGTCAATCGTACCTCGGATATCATGTTGGGTTTATATTTTATAAACACCCAAAAAAAGTAAATATCACATTGATTAATGCCCTAAAATACCAATTCAAAATCATTTAAAAACTATAAAACACAAAACCTAAAATTAAAGTTTCAAAATCACTTAAAAGTGTAGAACTCAAAGTAAAACTAACAACACACGAAGCATTGATGGCTTTTCTTATATATATATATTGTATTACTTTTCTTGAAAATGTGATTTAATTCAAATATTTGAATTAGTTTAATTTCAAGATATTAAAACTAACCAGCATTAAAACTAAGATACAAGAAACACCTTATAAATCTAACCAATATTAAAACTAAAACCAAGAAACTAAAAGCTAACAACACACTAGACATATAAAATAAATTCAAAGCATACACTAACCAAGAATGAACCTTGAAACCTATAAAATTATCACTCAAAGGCAACAAAATTCCCAAAAACTCAAAATATAAGGTGGGTTCCCAAATTTAGAGCAAGTTGTGCAATGGCCACAACACTAAGGAGAAGAAGAATTATCAAAAGAGATATCCTTATGATATTAAGATTAATTTACAAAAATATTGGTTGTGAACCTGTTGTGGCTAGTCCACAACACACCCCAAAATTGGGGACCCACCTTTTTTCAAAGAAGAAAACGGTGACCCGGATACTAAGAAAATCAAAGAACAAAGGCAAAATGTTCACTAAGGCAAAAAGT